>JARHVA010000064.1:6835000-7435000 GCA_037957365.1 Torreya grandis
CCATAACTATCGGTAATAAGATTTCATATGCTCAAGTTGCATAGTTGAAGAAAAAGTCAAATGAACCTATTGTATAATACATCTTTCGATACAAGAATATATTAGTTAAATTGGCTAGCCCCATGTAAGACAAAGAGCTTCAATATATCTTCTAACAAAGTCTTCTACCAGCATTACACGAAGCTATCTTGTTCAATAAGTCTCCAATATTCATTGGTTTATGACACAGTAAAATAAAGAGAAGTCAAGCTTCTATCAATAGGCAAACTAAAATATACCAATGGATCAGAACCAAATACTAAGAGTTAAATTAAGTATCCATACAAGGTAAGGGCCAATGAAAATAAGAGTGATCAAAAGTCCATGGTTAACATAGCTTCATAGCCATCTCTTCACTTGGTTTTATTGGCTCCTCTACACAGAGTCTTCACCAACCTTGTAGAATTGTTAGCATGGGTTTTATAACAGATCTTGGAATGTGATGTCATATCTCTACTTCCCAGTAAAAAGGTTGATACAATATGGCCTCTTCTAAAGATCTATGATTCTAATGTGTTTTATGAGTATCACAAGGCACCATACCATACAACAAATAGATGTATTAACCTAGAATATAAGACACAAGATTTGATTTAAGTTAGCATTATTTATGTGGGCACACTGATAAAGGTACCAATAGTACAAAAAACAAAATCTATTGTATTAAAGATATTCTCAAATATGTTTCCAAAGCACATAATGAATGAGGCAGGGAGCACTTCAGGAGTTCACTATAATATCAGGCATATCTCCAACCAAATTCATATCACACTATTATAGAGGAGGCACACACATTGCATAATATCATTGGTATGTATCACACTATAGTTCCATCTAGACCATTCATCACTTTCTCAAAGCATAAGATTGTTGATGATGATATAAATTTACATGCACTCTTTGTATGAGCTTACACAAATCATCATCCTATCTAGAGTGTTATGATTGAAAACAGGTCAAGCATTAGCATGTGCACCATGACACTTTTACAATATTTGGGGTATTTAGAGCATGGCATATTCCCTATAGACACAATTATCGGTGGCTTTAGTGGTCATGTTCAAATCTCCATCAAAGAGATTATGCTTCCATTACAGGTTGGACCAGCATGTGTGGCCACTCGGTTCTTAGTAATACTTAGTGTAATCATGTTTGATATATTATTGGGTAGGCCATGGATACAATAGCTATGATCCATCCCATCCATAGTGCATAGATGCTTAAAATATATACATACAAATTATGTGGTCAAAGTTGAGGGTCTTCCATATGAGTATCCTTTAACTATTCCATAACCAATTACAACATAGTTACCAATTATGGTTACAACACAATTACTAGATATAACACAGTTATTAGTTATAGCTCAGAGCATAGTTCTTATTGATACACCAAAGAGTTCAGAAGAACCACAAGTGTAGGTAAGGTCTAATCATATAATATGTACATGTATGCATACTCTTTCACAGAGACCATTATTAGAAAGACCCTCACATCAAAGATATGTTAGAGATTCTAGAGGGCCTTCCTTCAATCACTTATTATCGAGATCACTATTATTGAGTTCTTGGGGTTCTCAAAATAGAGCACCTATGTCACCTATAACTTCTTCTACTATATGGGTTCCTAAGTCCCCTATAGTTCACAAGACACCATAATCAATTTCTCAGATTCCTGGCACCACTAAATAGGCAGATATAGATACAAATCACTTAATACAACAAATTATGGGACCATAGTTGCCCTTTCATACAACACACATGATTAGAGTTCCCTTATTTGACATAGGTCATAGTGATAGTGAGTCTCCCATGAGACTAATCAATTAGTATGGTATCTCTCTTCTTGTACATACTTCTCTATTTTTGCTCCTTGTATGTAGTTCATTTGCATGTTACTTATAAATATATTATTTATAAAAAATAAAAAAAATGATATAGCATGTCAAAAACATAAAAACATTAAAATAATGGCTTAAAAAAACACAGAAATTATAGATTGTATGCATAGCTATGTTTACATTATTTTATGTTTTCTAGACACTACATTTGCTAGCTATCTTAGTATAGCCAATTTTATCATACTACATGCTTCACTTGTTCTTGTTGAGTGCTTATAGATTGCTATAGGACTCAAGTCCACTAAATTGATATAGAATTGCTATTATCTCCCCATTGGAGGCATACACACTGATACATGGGTCTTTACTTGACACATTCACCCACTTGGGGGCATCCTATACAGAGTTTCGATCACTAGGTTCTATCCTTATATAATCTACACCCTAGCTTTAACATTGTTATATCTTAATATTTACCATGCTACTCTTATTCAAAATTTTTGCTAACTATTACTACTTTAGACTCAACATATGTACATCCTTATGTCAGGAATCTAGAACCCCAAATAGCTCTGATTCCATTGTCAGGATTAGGAAGCACAATTGATTACCTTTGTATGAGCAACTAAACACAGAATTAAACCAGAATCACAAGTAACTAGAATTTAGAAATAACACAGAATATGAGAGACAATACCCAATTGTATTAATACTCTTCCAGAAGGAAATACAACAAAGAAGATGCCACACTCTTCTTCACACTCCTCTAGGGCTCCCACACCTCTAGGGTGTAAATAGTAAATCTCTTCAAGAATTTTCACTTGTAATATCAATTACAACCACAACTCAAACACATAGTTGTCCAACCAGTCAGTAACAATACTGCCAGTACACAAGTGCTCCACGCACTCCAAGTCTAAGTACTCAAAGTACTCCAAGTAAATCACCTTTGCACAACCTGCAACACAACTAATCTTACTTACCATGTAGATCTCTCTACACCCTGAAGAACCTTGTCCTTGCGTCACCAAATCCTTATGATTCTCCAAACCAGTACCCTGATGGATCTTCTACCAGATCTTGCTATCCCGCAGATCTACCTGATTATACACACTCGACACCCCTGTGGAACTAGGAGGAGCTACCCTTGCTCTCTTCACACTGAAGGAGCTAACCAAGCTCAACTCTAACTAGCACACTTTACAATACAGCCCATGAGTCTATTAAATAGATCCCATACAAACAATAATTACACTTTCCAATTACAATAATTAAAAACCGCAGCTCAAGACTAAAATTAGCCTTTAACATGCAAACAACTAGTTCGTTAACAAAATGTTCATGAAATCGATAGTTTTAGAACCGCACAGGCGATCGACGTCGATCACTGTCTGTCTGGAGATGACCAATGTCAGCCAATCCCTGATCGATGTCGGCAGCTTCTTGTCTACCCCTGACTGACGTCGGTTGGCCTGACCGATGTTGGTGACTGTGACACTCAACAACCTCCATGTTTTCATCTGGGTGAAGCTTTTAGCTCCACAACCTAACAATCTCCCACTTAGAGATAAATAGCTGCACCTGTACTTGTACATCATCTAATTTATTTCCTAGCTTGTATCCCTCTTCAAGCTCAATCCTGAAGACCAACCACCACATAACCTATGGTGCACCCCCTGTCATCCAGGTAACCTGCCGTATCCGCATTTACAAACCCATGTAGAAAAGAGCTTGACCCTGCATAGCATGTATACCTACTGCTGGTCCCTCTTAGATACCTGAGAACCCACTGAACCACTTTTCAGTGCTTCCTTCTTGAATTGGCTACGAACTTGCTAACAACACCAACTACTGGGGCTATATCAGGGAGTACACATGTACTCAACCTCATCATGTGATTAGGGACCCTGTTCTGTGACCCCACTACATACAATAATAGGATAATGTCGCGACCATCATCTAACCTGGTAAAGTAAACACAATGGTTACAATGACATTGACTAAAGCCATGCTTTGTCATACACCTGTCAAACCTGTACCACTGTCCTGCAGCCTGCTCAAGGCCATATAACCTAGCCTTCCGTCTCACGTGTGTATTCCATCTCTTCTTTAACCAAAGAATCCATTCATCTCTCAGTGCTTTCATCTCAGCTAGCAACTCTACCAAATCTCCCATTTGGTTCTCTTTTGAAGAATTCATGCCATGCTCCCACTGTTTCCTAGATCCTACTTGCTCTGCAGTGAGCAATAAGTATAAAGAAGGGGAATAACGAATTTGAGGCTTACTTACCCTTTCAATCCTCCACATGGGCATTTTAGACTCCTTGACAGCTTGCTATTTGCCCAAAATCTGTTCCAGTGACCGATGTCAGTCACCACCCAGTCTGCATCCGATCGACGTCGGTTCCATGCGATTGACCTGACTGCCGACGCCAGTTCGCTGATCGATGTCAGCGTCTACCTGCCTGACACCACTGACTTTTTTGGTCTACAGATGACCGACATCAGTGCTTGCCTATTCGATGTTGGTTCCCCCTAACTGACGTCGGTATTTGTGTTCTCTTGTGAGTGATGACTTTTTACCCATGAGCTTACTTTGAATCAAAACCTTGTCTAAATTGCCCTGCTTAGAAGTATGCAGCCCCATTCGCTGATCTCTATCCATCATCTCCTCCATAAACACCAAGGCTTTCTAGTTCTTAAGTTTGTCAAACACATATGACTTCCTATTAAGAACATGCATCTCCTTCTTGCTCATGTGACCAAGCCTACAAAGCCACATCTTCGCAACAAAAGAAGAATCATTAATACAAGCAGGTAGATAAAGAGTACCTACTTTATTACCACCAGCTAATTCAAGTGCATTCACTGTGAGAGTTCTTGTGCATCTCTCATCACCCAACTTTCTTGAAGAAATTAGCCGCATCTCTAGGACTGGGACCTACATGACCTCCTTCAACACCCGTGTGTTGGCCGTCTACAGTTTCAGCCGCACTTCCCCTTTGCCAATACTTTGACAAGGCTCACCAACCCCTAAATAAATCTTTCCAAGTCTCCATGGACCTTAACATGGAAAAATACTCTATTTGGGGCTGCATGGAAAGAGGCAACAAAATCTATAAACCAAGATTCTACTTTATCCAAGGAATATACAAGAGCAACCAGTGCAACAATCCATGCAATAATACCTGCTTCTTTATTTCCTTCATGCTGATCTGCTACCAACCAACAATCTTTCTTTTCCTGCTCTTTCTTTCCATAGTACCGTAATTAACCATTTGTGCCTTTGAATTTCTCCATTCTTAGTGTACTTTCTTCTACCATTGCTATACTCCCACTCAATTAGAAACTCCTGAGAGTGACCTGTAATCAAACACAAACCTACTCCCTGCAACCTTAGCTTTGATACCACTTGTCAGGAATCTATAACCCCAAACAGCTCTGATTCTACTATCAGGATTAGGAAGCACAATTGATTACCTTTGTATGAGCAACTAAACATGGAATTAAACCAGAATCACAAGTAACTAAAATTGGGAAATAACACAGAATATGAGAGACAATACCCAATTGTATTAATACTCTTCTAGAAGGAAATACAATAAAGAAGATGCCACACCCTTCTTCACACTCCTCTAGGGCTCCCACACCTCTAGGGCATAAACAATAAATCTCTTCAAGAGTTCTCTCTTGTAATTTCAATTACAACCACAACTCAAACACAGAGTTACCCAACCAATCAGTAACAATAATGCCAGTACACAAGTGCTCTACGCACTCCAAGTCTGAGTACTCAAAGTACTCCAAGTAGATCACCTTTGCACAACCTACAACATAACCGATCTTACTTACCATGTAGATCTCTCTACACCCTGAAGAACCCTTATCCTTGCCTCACCAAGTCCTTATGATTCTCCAAACTAGTACCCTGGTGGATCTTCTACCAGATCTTGCTATCTTGCAGATCTACCTGATTATACACACTCGGCACCCCTATGGAACTAGGAGGAGCTACCCTTGCTCTCTTCACACTGAAGGAGCTAACCAAGCTCAACTCTAACTAGCACACTTTACAATACAACCCATGAGTCTATTAAATAGATCCCATACAAACAATAATTAGACTTTCCAATTACAATAATTAGAAACCACAGCTCAAGACTAAAATTAACCTTTAACATGCAAACAACCGGTTCGTTAACAAACTATTTGTGAAACTGACAGTTTTGAAACTACACAGGTGACCGACGTCGGTCACTGTCTGTCTGGAGATGATCGATATCGGCCGATCCCTGACCGATGTCGGCAGCTTCCTGTCTACACCTGACTGACGTCGGTTGGCCTGATCGACGCCGATGACTGTGACACTCAGCAACCTCCATGTTTGCATCCGGGTGAAGCTTTTAGCTCCACAACCTAACACCTTACTCTTACACAAATTTGTTTTCCATATTCATGCATAATTTCATTTCTAGCTTACCTAGTTTAGACTTGATTTTATTTCTATGCTTCTTGTATTTGAGGGAATTTAAATATGCCATTGTTATTTGGCTCTACGCTACTTTTATTCACAATATGTATGCTTTGGATATGTTCCCATGTCCTTGTGTGTGCATTTCTTGATTATGTATGCACACATTTGAACATGTACTTCTATGTGGCTCTAAGCCAACTTGCTTGTTGCTTACATATATGGACATTTGAACATGTCCTTGTATGTCTCATGTTCTTAGATTTAGTGGCATGTGTCCATGTCCCTTATATTATAGCCCCTTGGCCTACTTTGTGTGCATCATGTGTTTTGTATGTATGTTTTCTTATATGTGCAATGGCCATGAAACTTGTCTTTGTTTGTTACACACACTAATTTTTGATGCCATGAGGGACCTCGTGCATCTACCCTTCCTACTTGGGTGTCGTGATGGACAACATGTCCCACCCCTAGGTAACTACCCAGTTTCACTCATATTTACTATTATATACATTGATTACATCTATCTTGACACCCTTGTGAATGCTATATATGACATACATCTTACATTATATACTTATGCTCATATTATCTTACATTTTGATGTTATGTATGTACATTATATTGGATTATCATGCAATTATCATATATTCTCTAGCTAACACACATTTTGTAGAGATTATTATTTTAAGGATAGATCTTGCACATGTTCAACAACTCCTCTCAAAAGAGGGGGCATTAACAAGGGTTTTTCATAGAGATTAGGCTCTTATATTGCAATCATAGAACATTTTTTAGCACACATGCTTAGTTAAAAAAAATCAGACATAGGTAAAAATAGTGGGAAAACAAAAACCTAAAAAGTAGTACAGTTGCATAGAATTCAAACAAAAAAGACACTAGGACCCAAATGTGGACACTAGTGCCACATGGTGATACTATCCAAGATATGACACTACTATCTAGTATCCTTAGTTTTTGAAAACCCCAATTTGGCCAGAACAGTACAATAGGTATAATACAAGTTTGCATAGATTCAATTATAGGTTTATTAGTTATACTCAGTTTTTGCTTGAATTCATGCTAGTTCAGCTCAGATTCATATTATTTTGCTCAAGGTGGGAACATTATGCATAGCAAGACCATTCCATTATTTAGTTTAGATACAATTTATTATAACTCAGTCTAGAATCTAAATGCTTAAATATCAAATTTAGGGGTATGTACGCATCACATTATTTCTATATGCTCAGTTACACACTAGTTGATAAGATGGAATGATAAATTCCATGTCATTATGTATGATGTATACACTTGACACATATTCCAAGTTACACATCAGTTTTATGCCTTACTCCATCTATAGTGGTTGGCATTCTCGAGTGGCCTAGAGCTACCTAAGTACTCGAGTGGCCACAGAGCTGACATACACAATGAGATATACTTAGACATTTACATTACTTATGTAGTTCAATTTTAGATGAATCTACTATGCATGGGTGGGAAATGATGGATTCATAACCTACTTGAGTTCTTGAGCCACCCACATGAGAGGGTTAGACACACTATCAGTCCAATCCAAGCTATTCATAGGCTATGATCCACCAACCATGGGTGGGTAATGATGAAGCCAAAACCAAATTGAGTTCTTGAGCCACCCACACATGAGGATTGAGTAAGCTATCAGCTCAATCTAAGCTATTAATTGATTGATCACTATATACATGCACACACATAATTTGTCACTAAGTTCATGTATTGGTTCATGTACCTAGTGAGGTGTATTCATTCCTTTCCTCTTTCCCATCTCTTTACTCAATTTTACTTTTTTACTCAGTTTATTATTTTGATTTTGATATCTCTTAAGGATTGATTTATGCATGTTTCATTTATAGGACATCCATTGGAGCATGCTCCACATACTCAAACCAAGCTTCACACACTCAGACTCAATTTTACGGGCTTCACCTCTTAGGTAAGTTTGGGTACTCTTCTTTTTTATTTATCTTAGTCATTTTGCTTTGCTCCATTTATATAATAAGGGGGGGGATGTAATAATCCAAAAGTGGTATTTGAGTCTTAAAAGTGCTATTTGAGACTACCTATCCCTAGCTTAGCCTTAAACCTATCTTGAACCTATTATCACACTTATCTAGCCTTTCTGTGAGCCACATACATTCTTAGTCAACTCTAAAGTGGTCTCAAACCCTCATTTCTTGATCTTATCCCTTTACACCTAGTGTTCTACCAGTTGGACACTAGTGCCATAATCACGACACTGTCACCACATGGCGCTAGTGTCCCCAAAATGGTGTTAATGTCATTTGCCCTAGTTTTTCCCAAACAATTATCTTTTCAAAACAAAACCCTCTTAAGGTTAGCCTTGAATTTTTTTATCGTCCACATAAGCAACATAATAGTATATATGCATGAATTTTAACCCTCTATCCACTAGATGGAAATTAGATGCAAAATACACATTTAAACACAAGTTGAGCACAATTAAGGTTATCAATCCCTATTCTACCCTATTTATACATATAACTATCTACAATAGCCCTAAGATTAGATTTTATTGATTTCTAGTTTTAAGCACATTTAAGGCACTTAAGCCCACTATCATACGAGAATCACTTGCACTTGCACCAACACTTAGGTGGGGAAAACTACATCAGGCTTAATCCTTCCTTAGAGTATTGATATATAGGAAACTCTCTTTACAATAGGGTGTGGAGGATGTCCAACCTACCCTACTGACAAACACACTTTTAGTCCATGCCCTAATTATATGGAGGACTAGGGTGTGCATAATAAATAAATTATTACATGCAAAATATAAGGTTTTAAAACTCATGCGTGTAAGAATAAACCCCAGATATCTAGACATAGGTGCACCCAAAAGCTCGGGACAGTCCTGCACATAAGACATTACCACTAATATCACGACATTACTACCACTTTATTAATAATGACACTATTATCTAATCATGGCACTACTATCTAGGAGGGGTTATAACACCAGGATCCAATTTACAATGCTCATACCATCTTTTATCTTAGTTTATAACACTCAAATCATTAGTATCAAGTGTTTTCCAATTAAGTCTTTATTTTCACTATTTATTACTATTTTAAAAATAGTCAAAGCTATTAAATTCTATAACAAATTAGTGGCTATATTTATTGCATATTATTTCCCTAATTTAGTCTACTCAGCACTTTAACAAACATAGGATTTATACCACTAAGTCTTAAAAGGTTAAAACATAACCCCATACTATGGTATTGACTTCTTTGATTTCCCTTGTGTAATATGTACTGTATCATTTACCTTTAATGTTATTCCATCACTTGTATTTGTTTGTATATTAACTAAAGCTATGATTTATTTTTTATTCTATTGCTCTAGAAAAGTTACATCTTTTAAAATGAAAATGACCTCGCCTTCATGATAAAATAAAATGTAACCTTTATTTTTATTAATCATTGTTCCTATTGATTTTAACCATGATCCCCTAAGCACAACATTCTATGCACTTGGATTAGAAATACCCCAAAAATTAATATAACACTCTTTTAAATCAAACAAAACTCTTAACTTAATTTTATCCCACACATGTTGTAGATGCATTAGTTATATCAAAGTGTTGAAGCTTATATCCATGTGATACAATAAATGACATAGAACAAAATTTTATTTCCTAGTAGTTCATAGCGTTGACATCTTGATATAAGGAAAGACTTGTAATTTACTCTTTTAGAACCATATTTGTAACATTAACTTTTGTATGTATCTTTATATTTTTAACTTATTTTGTTAGAAATCCTTTTATTAAAGATACTTTCTTGCTTAGGTTGAACTTCTCTTTGAAATTTATGTTCTTGATATTTTTGTAACATTACCTTTATGATACATTGATTTTGTAATTTTTCTTTTTCATCTTGCATCTTTTGTAATTTTGCTTACTTTAATTGTGATTTTTGAATATTTTCTTGCACTAAATTATCCTTTTTTAGCCATACTTGCTCTTTTTATTTTTTTGTACTTGTGTTTTAGGAGATGAAATCATAGTGTGAGTGGTGAAATTATAAATATGACAAATTGGTGAGTAAAATAAGAATGTATAAAATATGCAATAAATGCATAAAACTAATTTAGAACGTTATTATTTATGGAAAAATACTAAAAAGAGAAAATACTAAAGACAAATTGATTTGCTAACACTATGATCTAATCGACTGTAACAATGATTATGTGATCAATTGTGAGATCGTGTGATGGTATTGTAAATCAAGAATAAGGCTTCATTTGAATCTAGAACAATGTTGTGCTATTTAGACAATGTTAACATGTGATGTCCTCTATAGGGTGTTTTGGCATTTGGTAGAGTTTTTTCCCTTTGTGTAAATTTATATCAGTGCTTCTTCACCTCTAGGTCATATATGTATGTTTGGGGTTGCTTTATCTGATGTGGAAGACATTATATACCTTCTTATTCACTTAGAACCCTAGCCTAATTGACAAAT
This sequence comes from Torreya grandis, assembly GCA_037957365.1. Taxonomy (NCBI): domain Eukaryota; kingdom Viridiplantae; phylum Streptophyta; class Pinopsida; order Cupressales; family Taxaceae; genus Torreya; species Torreya grandis. Next base: position 6,845,878 of record JARHVA010000064.1, read on the forward strand.
AGGAACAAATGTGATAACTAGGGAAAAGGGGTTAGTGGCTAAAGTTGTGTTTGACCTCAACACCCCTTGTGATGAACACTGCTTACATACCATTACTCTGAAAAGGGATCAAAATCAATGTAGTTTTCCCATGATACGATGGTGTGTGTGAAATACTAGTGTAATGTTATATGTTAGTGCAATCCTGGTGTAATTATGTACTTCAAAAATGGATAGGTGTATTCAAATTTAGCTCAGGGCTACTTGGGCTATATAGACTCAGAATTAAGAAGAATAGGTGTTTTCCTCTCAATGTGTAGTAGAATAAATCTAATGTTTAAAATTTATAAGCCTATTACTTAGTAATGAAGAAATGATTGGAAAATGTGATTATATGATGGTATTTTTGGAATTTACTCAAATGGGACTTATTAAACATGCAGGATGACCTATTACGTGAATTATAATTTGAGAAATTTGTCAGTTTTTGGTGAGAGGACAAAATTGATGGCTTAAGAAATAAATAGCGAGTGGGATTGTCTTGAGTGAATGACATTGTCTTCGAAGTAGAGAAAACTAAGTTGGAAGTGTGAATCATTCAAGGTATGAAATTAGGTTGTTTGGAAAGAGGAATAGGAATATCAAGTATCAAAATCACTTAAGGATAAGGACCATCCACATAGAATTAGAATAGTAGTAGATTAAAACTATATATTTGAGCATGAGTTGGAGACAACTAAGTTGGAAGTGTGAATCAGTCAAGGTATGAAATTAGGTTGTTTGGAATGAGGAATAGGAATATCAATTATCAAAATCACTTAAGGATAAGGATCATACACATAGAATTAGAATAGTAGTAGATTAAAACTATATATTTGAACATGAGTTAAGCATGTATAAAAGGATGGTCACAAGTGCATTGTTTTAGCATTAGATGTTAGTTTTAGTGATTACACATACATGAAAATATAGATAAATGTTGCTACATTTGGGATGTAAAAGGATTTTTAATAAAATGATGTAATATAATTTATAATATTATATGCAGATCTGAAACCATAAAGAGTTAAGAAATGGATCTAAAAGGGATGTTTGAGCACGAGAGAAGTGTCAAAATTCTAAAGAAAGAAGATACAACCAAGACTAAAGAATAAAAGTTGAGAAATTAAAACATAAAGGAGTGACAAAGTCAAAGGGATATTATGGAATCAATGAAGGCAGAAGGTAGTAAGAGTTATAAGAAACCATTGTAAAAAAGACTTGAGAATATTGACATTGGAACAATACCTAAGATTGCACCCATTGGTGATTACTGGACTCAATAATAGATATAATATGTAGTTCAATCATTGTGAGACTATAAAGATGAGTTCCTAAATTTTTTTAGAGAATTCAAAGGTGTATACCCATCTATAGAAGAAAGTATATTGAGCATATCAAGAAGTGACCATATCGATTAAATCCTATGATAAAGCTTAAGGTAAAGCTAGAGATTGATCACATGGTCAAGGCAAGAATAATCTATTAATTGAAGAAATATGATTTGATGATCCTAGTGGTGGTTCAACCAAAGAAGATAGGGGAGATACATGTGCATGGTGACTATTGGGCATTGAATGATGCTTGCATGAATGATCCATTTCTAATGTTATTTACTAAGCATGTTGTATAGGTTATCACATACCAAAAAGTCTATTCCTTCACATATGGTTTCAACATGTATCATTATATCCAAATCACAAAGGAGAACAAATAAAAAATAACGTTTAGAATAGAATATGGGTCATTTTACTACAAGGTGATGTCATTCATATTGGAAAATACCCTAAAATGTTCTCTATAGTAGTAGTGATCGATTTAAATAATTCCATTCATAATTTATTGAGAGTGTATTTGGATGATTGGATAATGTTTTCACTCTTCAAGGATTTTTTTTCAAATTTATGATTAATGCTCGAAAGGTGTAGAGCTATGTAAATCTCACTCAATCTGAAGGATTGATTGTTCTTTAAATCATTTGGCATACTATTAAGGCATGTGGTTTGCAGTGATGGAATTATTGGGGATTAGATCAAAATAAGAGTTATCACTGGGATTAAATTTCCAATTAATTCTTTGTAAGTGTAGTACTTTTTGGGTCATACAATGTTTACCATAAATTCATTTACACCTATGCAAATATCATAACATCGATATAAAAATTATTATATAAAGATACAAATTTCAAATAGATAGTGGAATTTCAAGTTGTGGTTACATATTTGAGTTGAATATTGATCATAAATCTAATTTTTTTCTACCTTAATTAGGGTGAGAAATTCCATCTACATGTAGATGCTTAAGGACTATGATCAATGTCATGCTGACACAACCAAGTGATAGAGATTTTGAGCACCCTGTCTATTTTACAAGTTGTAAACTATTAGCTATGGAAAATAACTAGACAAAAATGGAAAGGGAAGCCTTGGATTTGGTATTCGTACTTTAGAAATTTCATCTTCATTTATTGGAAATTATGTTTGAGTTATTTACAAACCATCAGGCTCTGTGATATTTAGTAAACAAGCCATTTTTGGGTGGAAGGATTTTGAGATGGTTGATGTTTTTTGAAGAACACCAATTAAAGATGAAATTAAAGTCAAGAAGCAAAAATATGGGATTAGATCATGTAATCATAATTCAAATCGGAGATGAATAAGAAGAGTTGTAATGGGATTCACATGATGCACACTTATTTAGATTCATTACGATTCTCGATCAATTGGAATACATTGTAACATTTTTGTAGCATGGGATATTACCAGAATAATACATAGAGAGGGAAAATAAATAAATGGTCACAAGAGCTTTGTCATTCATTATTAAGAAAGGGTTTTTGTATAATTTTGGCAAAGATAATGTGCTTCATAGAGTGGCTTTCAAACATGAAAGATCAAAAGTGACAATGAAACACTTAAGGGTTCACATGGGGTCATTTCACATGAGATTTTAATATAAGAAATAAATTTTAGAGTGTATTGTGATAACATATGATGTTTTAGGATGCACACAGGGTTCCAAAACATTTTGATGCATGTTAGCACATTGGAAAACCTAACCAAAGATTTAAAATGCCACTTAATCAAATTCTCAAGCATAATTATTTGGACAATAGGGGATAGACTTTGTGGGACCAACTAATTTGACATCAAAATGATCCAAAACTCAATATATCATCACTAAAATAACTTATTTAAAAAAAATATGAAATCTAGAATGGAATTGCATTAACTGAATTAACAAAAGCACTACTGGAGGTGCTTATTTATACAACAAGAAGTGAGATTAAATCTCCTAATTTGTAGGGGATTATGACTCACAACACAAGTAATTACACATAGGAAATACCCCAAGTAACTAACCTATGTCAATCAAAGGTTAATAACATCTTGAGACATTTATTACAAAATAGCTAGGATTAATTATTCTAACATTCCCCCCTTAATTGATCATAGCCTAAAGAGAAGAAAAGAGAGAATTTCTAAATGCCTCAAACTTATCATGTGCAAGTGACTTCGTGAAGACATTTGCACACTAATCTTAAGTGGGGGAATATCAGAGCTATATGTTTTACTACTGAACATGTTCACATATGAAATGAATATGAACCTCTATGTGTTTGGTTCTCTCATGAAACACTAGATTACGAACAAGATTTAGAACACCTTGATTGTCACAATTCAAAACTATAGGCTAAATCTGTGGAACTCTAAGTCCTAAAAGAATGTGACATATCCATATCACTTTGTAGATAGTTCCTACTATAGCATAATATTTTGCCTCTATGGAAGATCTAGAAATACATTCTACTTCTTACTTCCCCATGAAATCATACCAGATCTTAGAAAGAACACAAATACAAAAGTGGATTTCCTGTCATCAATATAAGCTACATGATCTACATCCACATATCTAGTCAAGAATAACTTATCATTATTCTTGTACTCTAGGCCATACTCAATTGTACCTCTAATGTATCTCAATACCCACTTTGTTGCTTTCCAATATGTCATTTTTGGTTCTTGTATGAACCAAGAAAGATAGTTGATAACATAGCTAATATCTGGTCTAGTGTATGTTAAGAAAATGAGACTCCCAATCAACTGTTGATAGAGAGTTGAATTTACTTCTGGTGATGAATCTGTATGAGACAACTAAAGTTTTTGTCTCCATAGGTGTTGCAATAGGCTTACAGTCCATCATCCTGAATTTCTTGCGCAATGTCTTGGTATACTTCATCTGTGAAACAAAAATGTAATGTTCCTTTTATCATACCTCCAAACCAAGATAATAGTGTAGCAACCCAAGATTTGTCATGTCGAACAATCACCTTAGATCATTCTTATTTACATCAATCATATTCACTATGCTACCAGTGATGACAAGATCATCAACATAAGTAATCACTATAACAACCCCTCCATGCTATTTGAGGTAGAGGTTAGGATTATATGGACTCTTATTAAATCTATATTTTATAAGATGCTCATCAATATTGATGTACCAGGCTTGGGGAGCCTATTTAGCCCATAGAGAGACTTGATAATCCTACACACTTTTTATTCTTGATTAGGTGCCATAAATCCTTGAGGTTGAGTCATGTAGACTTTTTATTTAAAATATCCATTGAGAAAGGCACTTTTTATGTCCATTTGATTGACTTTTCATCCAAACTATGAACCATAGCAAAAACTATTTTGATGGTATTTCTCTTAGTTGTTGGAGTAAAAGTCTCCTCATAGTCAATGCCTTCTTTCTAAGCATACCCTTTTACAATAAGCCTTGCCTTGTACTAATCAATACTACCATCTGCTTTGTAGTTGGTCTTAAATACCCATTTGAATCTAATAGGCTTCTTCCTTGGTGGAAGATCAACAAGTTTCCAAGTGTTATTTTTCATTAGTGACTAATATTCTACATCCATGGCATCTTTCCAAGGTCTAAACTATAGGGATTCTATTACTGTAGAGGGCTCATATGTTGGCTGCACAATGTTCATAAGGGACAGATTAACCTCTTCTCAAGCCATGATTTTATTCCTCAATCTTGAAGTGGATGTATCTGGTGCTCCATTCAAGTTATCATCTCGTATAGTACTTGTATACCACTTGGGCATACATTGAACTATAGGTGGTGGTGTTGGATGTCTTGTTTGACTAGCTTCCATTTCACTTTCACCATCACTAGTTGAAAAGATTAGAGGAATTTTAATTGTATCATTTGCCTCTGTAGAAGGTGGATTGATTCCACTCTTTTCATCAAACACTACATCTCTATTGATTAGTACCTTCTTTATTTCTGGATCAAGAAGCATATATGCCTTTGATTGTGTAATGTATCCTACAAAAATACATTCCTTTGTTTTCTTATCCAACTTCTTCCTTTTCTTATTAGGAACATGCATATATGCCTTGCAACTAGAAAATCAAAGGTGAGTTACCTTTGGTTTATTCCTTATCCAAGCTTCATGTGGTGTGATTCCATCAAGAGCTTTGGTGGGTGACTTGTTCAACAAGTAGACTGCAGTGTGACAAGCTTCTGCCCAATATGTATTAAGCAATTTTGCATCCTCAACCATGATGTGAAACATTAACATAATGAATTTGTTACATCATTTTGCAACTCCATTCTATTGGGGTGAATATGGAACTATCAATTATCAATTAATTCCTTCGCACTAAGATAGACTGAGAATTCTTTACTGGTGTATTCCCCCCATGATCTAGGTAAAAGGTCTTGATTTTCCTACTAGTTTCATTTTCAATCATGGCTTTGAATTATTTGAAGACTTGAAAAGCTTGATCCTTAGTCTTCAATAAATATACCCACATTTTTTTTGAGTAATCATCCAGAAAAAGCTGAAAGTATTTGTATCCCCTAAAACTAGGAGCAAAATGTCCACAAAGATTAGTGTGTACCAACTCTAACTTACCAAGTAACTTATACTCAGCCTTTCCAAAGGGAGCTCTTATTTATTTTCTTGCTAAGCAACTATTACATATATCAAAATATTTCTTGAGTTTGGGAAGACCACAAACCACATCTAGTTTGATCAATTGAACCAAATAACCATAACTCAAGTGACCATATCTTCTATGTCACAAATTGCCTAGTTCTGTATCTTTAATCACAAGTGCTTGATGCTCATTTTGAATAAAATAAAGTTAAAATATTTTGCCAATGTCATAAGCCTTGGAAATCAATTTGAAATGCCTAGAATTGTCTTTGATGTGGCAAAACTTTTGACTATTTTGGTGATCAAATTTAACCATGAGGTTGTGGTCAAGTACCTGATTAATAGATAATATATTTTTTGTAAGTTTTAGAATGTAAAGAACATTTGAAATGTTGTAATTCTTATTTCCAAGTTGAAGTTTGATGTCACCACTACCTTATACTGTATATGAGGTATCATCTCCAACTGATCCATTTCCCTTTGATTCTAATTTTGTCAAAGTAGAAAACTAGTCTTTTTTACCTGTCATGTGTTTGGTTGCTCCTAAATCAACATACCAAACTGTACTTGGATGATTGGTAGACTCAAGTAGCTAAACAATATTCCTCATTTGAAGAATCATTATCTTCAACAACATTACCATGTTGTTTAGGCTTGCATTTTTTTTGTTTCTACCTATTTTGTTATTGTGGTTGCTTCTTTTCTGTTTGTGGTGACTTGTTGAAAGACGCCTCTTGCTTGATGAGCCCTGTTAAAACGTGTTGTACCAATAATGTTTCAAGTCATGTCCTTATTTTCCATAAGTTTGACATGATTTAGAAGAATGTGAATTATTCCCTTGTTGGTTATGTTGATTATTCTTCTTTAGAGATTATTTTGGACCCTTCATGGGTTTCTTCCCCTTTTGATTTGATGCAAGTGCATGCTCATCATCTGCTTCCTTTGAATTATGCATAGCCTCTTCTTGCTGCAACAAATTTACCAACACCTCAAAGGTTGGTTTTTATCTTGTGACATTCAATGTGGTCACAAATATCTTATATGCAGGGGGCAGTGCTTTAAGGACTATAGGGACCAAATAATCATTTATCACCAGTTCACCCAAAGATTGAAGTGAATCTCACAAAGTTGCAACTCTTCTAAGGAATACTTCTAATTTTTCATCTGATTTGAGCTTAAGAGTGTGCAATTGGCTCTGAAGATGCAAGATCTAATTTTGATTCTTAGCTTTATATATAGTTTTAAGCTTATTCCAAACATCTTTTGTAGTTATAACACTACAGATATGAGGTTGTACCTCATCTAAAACTACAAACATGATTATTAACTTAGCCTTTTTATTATCCTTGTCATATTTTTATTACTAATCAACTTCTATTGCATGTTTGAGGCATGTGCCTTCTACAACTGACCAAATGTCTTCAAACTCAAGATGTGTCTATACTTTTGTTTTCCATGCTACATAATTATCACCACGAAGCAGTTGTGTGTCAGAGAGCACAAAATGTGGTCTAGAACTAGACATTTTACAAGTTGTGTATGACAAATTATAAGTGTGTTGTTAACTACATAAATAAAATGCGCCTTTTCAAAATGTAAAGAAAAATAAAAAACACATACACAAAGATAAAAAATCACACACAATCACACAATGAACATTAGACTCTACCAAAAATGCATCCAAAAAAGAAATGGAAAACTAGACGTCAGTTTCAATCAAAAATGCATTTTTGAAAAGGAGCAAAAGAAGTTGTAATTTTTCTATTGCATTTTTGAAATTTAATGACACCAATAGATAGAGAATCAAAAAATACGTACTTTAAAAAAAAGTGGAAATCAAATTTGAGTTACGGTTCAAAATTCATAAGCATTATGATTTCCCATAAAAATGTGTCAAATCAATTAAAAAACACTAAAAATTGATTGTTGAGGCCAAATCAAAAAATAATATATTTGTGAAACCACTCGTTAGAATCATAATTTTACCACAGACTTAGAAAAGCCAACAAAATTAAAAATTAGACCTTCCAATTACCTCAATAGGCATGTAATTAAATGTGACTTCCTCTTTAAGTAAAAAATATAGCTTATAAAAAAAAATCAGCTGTGTAAAGGGGAGAAAATGAATATTCTGTTGTTGTTTGTCACCTCTTGGTTGGTAGGGAAGATTCTATGTAGGGTTTGAGGAAATCAGGTCTCTTTATAAAGCATAGATCTCTGCAAATGCTCCAACACAGTTGATCAATAGTGCTCTACTGTCCTCCAATGCCTCTCCTCTCCTAATCAAAGCCACCATAGTAGAAAAAGATGCCAAAAAACCATTAGTTAATGCCTAGATCAGATTAATCTACTAATCAGATTTGCTGAGATGCTAAGCTATTGTTGGATGCCATTGACCTTATGTGACGTAGATATGAAAACAAATGAAAACAACTCCAATGATCTTCCTTGGGTGATATAATAGGTTTAGAATCAGAGGTTGATGCCTATGCAGATCTTTTTTCTTTAATGCCTCTATAAATTCTCCATGCCCATGCAATAGACTGATCCAATGCCCTTCTACATTTTTCTATGTCAGCTGAGATCTATCTAATGCCAAACTTATAGATCAATGGGTGTATGGCATCATGGGCTATTGGATATTCTAATGCTTATATATATAGATCAAATGCAATTAATTAAATGTCTAAAAAATTTTAGAAGTCAAAATACTACTTAGAATTCAATGATTTGATATGGAGTGATATAGATCCAACGCTTTGCTGAAGAGGAGCTCAGAAAATAAATGCATTGATATGATCTTGAAAGCCATTGACAAAACAAATGACATAGAATATCTATATTTAGATAAAATAGAATGATGTTGTAGGTTTGTCAATCAACATCATATGGGACACCAAATGTTTGATAAAGATCAAAATTTTCAATCTTTAGTGCCAAATTAGAGCTGGGTGACTCTAATAAATATTTGAAACTGAAGAAATATTAACCCTTAGTTTAAATATATATATATATATATATATATATATATATATATATATATATGGCCTGATCTCTTGGCATTTAGTGTATTTTAAAAAATATTAATATTGCTATATCAATGTCAAATATAACTTCTAGATCTGATAAATAATACAAAATTGCATCTCAAGGATATAGATCTAGCTAATTTTTTTGAATAAGCAAATCTAAAGATGCACCAATTTGAAATTGTATAGTCCAACCCTCTTAAAAAATATATGTCAAAATATGACTGTAGTGTGCCCAAATTTAATACAAATATGGCAAAATTTTTATAAAATAAAATAAAATTGCTTACAAGAGAGATTTTATCCTTCTACAGAATTGACCAAAATTTTGGTAGTATTTCAACTTGGGATGGCTAAAATTGGAGCAGCATGACACATCTAAGGATCGCACAAATCTTGCTCTCAATCTCCACCGAATCTCTAATGCTTCAAAAAGACTCCTCAGGAATTTCTTGCTCTAGTACCAAATGATATCCAGAATGGAATTTCATTAACTGAATTAATAAAAGCACTACTAGAGGTGCTTATATATACAACAAGAAGTGAGATTAAATATCCTAATCTATAGGGGATTATGACTCACAACATAATTAATCACACCTAATAAATACCCCAAGTAACTAACCTATGTCAATCAAATGTTAATAACACCTTGAGACATTTATTATAAAATAGCTTGGATTAATTATTCTAACAAAAGAGTTGAAGCTATTACAACTCCAAGTTGTGCAAAGGATGTTGCATAATTTTTATATGATAATATCATATCAAGGTTTAGATGTCAGTAAAATCTGATCATTGAATGGGTAGACATTTCCTCAATAATACCATCAAAAATATCATGAAGGAATTCATGATTTTGCATGATAAGAGTAACACCTACCATCCGATAGCTAATGGTCAAGCCAAAGCATCAAACAATGTATTAGAAATAATGCTATTAATATTTATAATGTGTAGATAAATTATTGAGATTATCACATTCCTTTGATATTATGGGCTTATAGAACCATTTTACCTGGCCTATGTTCAATCATGCTAATGGAGCAAATTCTCCCCAATTTACGCATGGTAATAGTTATATGACTTGGTGATAAGGCATCACTCAAAAAATTCTTGTTGGAGCTATCTCATATGGAGGATACCATGATGATGAAAAATTAGAATCAACAAGTTTATAAATTCAACCAAAAGGCTTGACATGATCATAATTTACAAATAAATTAGTATCATTAGGTTCAATTGAACTATTTTATGAAAGTAGGTTCAAGGCAGATCCATGAAAGATGTGAATTTGGTGTAAAGGGTCATATGTGATCCACCACATGACAAATCATAGTAATATTGTCTTGAAATGTTTGTAGGGAAATATTATTCCAAGGAGAGTGAATGGTGATAGGCTTAAGCCTTCCCATCACTAAATAAATGCAAGGAGGAAGGCAAAAATAAGTGCCAATTGCAACAAGTAGAGGAAGAATTTGGCTTTCACATGTGTGATAGAGTAACATAGTAATATTTAGATAAAAAATATGGGGTTGATTTGTTACAAGGCAGATTAACGTAACAAAAGGGCATAAGGGATAAAACAAGTTCTTGGTACCATATCCAATGGATATGATGGATTAAATTCATGAAGGTGATCTAAGAAACCTTGAAAACTATATAAGTCCATGAATGACATGGGAAGGTAACTATACTTCAATGTTATAAAAAGGAAAAAAAAAAAAGTAGATGGTGAAAATATGTTTTTACAAATTGAAAAAGAATGATTGCCAAAAAGGTAAGAAATCAAAACGTGCAGTGCATCAAATTAAATAAATGTATGGCTCAAAGTGAAAAATTATGAAATAATTAAGTGTGATTTAAACAATAGTTAGGGAGTTAATGCAAAGGATAAATGGCATGGGAAGTAGATGAATAAATCTCTCATGACGCAGGGTGATGCAAAAAGAAAAGGGGCACAAGGGGTCAATCTACACACTTTACATAATCAGGTATACAAGAAGTGTGTAGTTCAAAAAATCATTCAATAAGTCAAATTTCTATCATATGAGTGACAAGAGGGGATAGTTTGGAATTGTATAAAAAAAATTAAGGATCAATCACCCACAAACAAAGTAGTCTGTAAGTTATAAAAAAGTAAGGGAAAATTATTTATAGTGGGCAAGATAGTAGATCCTTTCACAAATCCGTTGAGCACGGATACACAAGCCATTATGGATTGGGAAGGGACTACATTTGTGATCATGGGAGATTGAAAAAAAAAATAAACATGTGTTAGGATTACACTATAATAGAAAAATGAAATCATCATTGTTTTAATTTATTAGTGCAATATAAGTAGAATGGTTAACTAGCCCACCACCGTAAGTGGTTCCTAATTAGGCTAAGGGTGTCATTTCACCACATAATCCTTTGAGAGGATTGGACATGGAAATTTTGGTGTGGTTGTTAATTTTTAGGAAAACTTATGAACTTATCTAAACACTTATGAATAGATACAATGAGGGTGCGATTAGGATCTCATCACAGATCATTATACTTATAAATGTTGAGACAATTACAAAATGAATGAGGTTAAAAGTAAGGGGAAGTACATTGAATTTGTGTAAATCCACAAATCAACAGTTGGTTCAATGTTTTGGTTCAACGGCTTGGTTTAATAGTCGGTTCAATGCTTGGTTCAAAGGAACGGTTCAATGGGAAGGTTCAAGAGAGTCTCTCGAAGGACAAGTGCCCTTGTGGAGGGCACTTGGTCGGTGAAAGGACCTTTGCAACTTTTCTGAAAGGCAATTTTAGAGGCCAAATAGCCCTTGGGAAGGGTAGGAAAGCACTTGGAAAGAATCCACAAATCCACCATGTCATACTAACATGAAATTAACATTCTTAAAAGGGAGGCTAAATAGTAGTATTCCCATTGGAGTAGTCTTCAATAAAATAATCCAATACTAGATGAATGCATTTTGAAGAGATATTGGCAAACAAAAAAGGAAAAAATAGGTTACTATGGGGATTATCAACATCACACATTATATGATTTTTTTGAGTGGAGATTTTAATTGGGCAAATTTCATATCTAATGAGATCATAACAAATACTAATAAATACATTGTGGGTAAGACACAATCATTCCAATTCTAATTCATAGTCCTCTTACTTTGCTTCACATAATGAAAATCACTAAAAGGGATAATTGTTATGAGAAATTATTTTTGGCCTACTAATGCACTTGAAAATATCATTTATCTGAAATGAGGAACCTATATATGTAAACACAAACTTTTAGAAGTGGTTATAGAGATTAGATAACTCGTCAATGCAAATCCATGAGTCTTGAAGGAGGTATTTTGATATCTCACACCTTTGGTAACCATTACATGGTTACATGATGGTGCGATCATTCAAACACATCAATTTAGGACCTAATAGGTGTATTCACTACCATTATTTATCTTAATGATAATGGTAAAGTTGAAACTCCTTAGACAACATAACATGGTTGCGTAAAGTGTGACTCTATTATAGAAAGTGCCATCACAAGCTCAATCCCAACAAATGACACCATAAGGAAAGGACCCTACATCACATAAAATACCTACAAATAAAAATGAGTAGCATTAAAAAATAGATAAATTCCCCCTTTAAAAAAATTCTTGAAAGATGGTATAGCCCCAATGAGACCCCATACTTCCCAAGCTCTTTACAGAATTGGACTATGACACATTAGGGGTGTGGAATGTAAAAGTACAAAGCATCATACTTGATGACAAGGGAAATATTCCATATGAAGAAGATAAAGAATGGTTCTTTTGTAAGGATGTGCATATTTTTTAAATCAATAAAAAGGTTCTTAACATCATAATTATGAATCTCCAAACTAGGTTCGAGTCAATTAAGGTGGACACACAAGAGGAAAAAATATAATGCAGGGAATTGTGCAATCCATTTCTCTACACCTAAAATAATAAAGTAATAGGAATAATGGGTTCATTTAATGTGGTAGGGGAAGTGGAAATGAGCACAAGTCCATCCTTAACAAGGAAACATAAGGAGGAGGTTGTAAAAAGGATCCCACCAACTCTGCATAAACACTTCAACCTCTCCAATGAGGAAGAGGAAGAGCCACATGATAACATTCCAAATTGTTATGTATTAAATAAAAAAATTAGAAAATGAAACCACACACTTAAAGGAATGGCATTCTATTCACACCTGGCATGGGTTGGAAGGAATGCCTTGTAGACAAGCTTTTAACACCACAATAAGAGGATCTAGAAGAATCATAACGAGAAATGAGGTTGAAGATGTGTGAGAGGAAGTATATAGTACAACGAATTTATTCAAGATTTAATTTTTATATGCCAAAACAAACTATATTGGTAGCATAATAATCAATGCCACCATCTTCCCCATTGACCCAATTGTTTCAACACATCAATGTTACCCTAACATAATTATCATCACAATCTCCACCATAAATTACTAGTTCTACTTCACTACCTCCACCTCCTGCTTTTGTGTATATTTTTCAAATCCCCCCCATTCCCCTCTATATTCCTTGCTGAAGGTCCCAACCTCCCCTCAAGACCTAGGATTGCTTTGGAATCCTTTCATAGAGTAGGATCTTGAGAAATGGATTTCATGATACTTTCAAAATTATCCTTATCTTCTTTTGACCAACTGAAAACAATATTATTTTTGAGCATGGAGGTAAGAGGCTTAACCAAGGTGGGAAAGTTTGATATGAATCTCCTCACAAAGTTGATCATTCCTAATAAAATTTGAAGATCTTCCTTATGGCTAGGGAGAGAAATATAAAAAATGGCATTCACTCTCTTTGGATCAATGGCAAGACCATTTTTTGAGACTACGTGTCTTAATAGTTTGCCTTAATAAATAACAAACATGCATTTTTTATATATTTAAAGACACACCAAATTCCCTACACCTGCTGAAGGCCTTGCTTAGATGACTTAAATGTTCACTTGCATGCTTTTAAAAAATAGTTATTTCATCCAAATAGACCAAGATAATGTCATTAATGAGTCCTTTGAAGGCCATATCCATTGCCCTTTGTAAAGTTTCACCAATATTGGTTAACCCAAAGGGAACATTCCTATAAGCATAGGTTACCCATTTGGTAGTAAAGGTTATTTTAAACTAGTCTAATTTTTGAACAAGGATTTGATTGTACTTGAATAGCCATATAAGAGAGAAAACCTTTCAGCTCCACCCGTTGTTTGAAGGATTTGTTCTATGGATGGTAGAGGATAATGGTCTTTGAGAGATCCTCTATTTAGGTCTCTAAAGTCTACATATAATCAAATTTCCCCATTCTTATTCTTAAGTAGAACTAGATTAGCCACCCAAGAGAAATGTTTGATTGGGAAAATAATGTTTGCTTCGTAGAGCTTGACAAGTTCCGTTTTCATCAAGGGTTAAATCTTAGGATTTATTGGCCTTTGATTTCATCTAATATTATTTTCATTAGGATCCAACTCAATGGTATGTTGGGAAACTTGGGTTAAAACCTCTAATATCTTAATATCTCCATGAAAATACATCATCATACTCTCTACAAAGTTTGATAAAAGCTTATATTTTAGAACTGATACATACCTTTCCAACTTCCAAGAATTTGTCATTTGAAATAACTACTTGTTCAAAATCTTCTAATTTGATAGTCATGTTCATATTTTCACCCTTGAGCTGATCATCATTATTAAAGATGCTCTTTAAGGTGACTAAACCCTTTGGAAATTTATTTGTCTTTAATTGGTTGATCTAGTCTCCATAATGTTCTTGCAACTTAGACTAATTTTTAGCATAAAATTCTTCCTCTTCTTGAAAAAAATTTACAATTTGCTTGTCATTATCAAACACTTGCCAAGTAGTTTCATTATCTAGAACTATCCACCGTACCACAAGCTTGACATGTTGGTCCTCATTCTTCATGATGTCATTAGGAATATCATGTTGTGAACCAATTATTGCAATTATATTTACATATTTATTTTGATCCCTTGGGACTACCTAGATGTTGAAGGTATCAAAATCTCCAACTAGGTCCCATACTCTATGTTTGTATGCTTTCAACAAGTTATTCTTGGCTACAATTTGAGATCTAACTTGATGTATGATGTGTTCACTATCTCTAAACACTTGTAACAATTTTATTCCCTTCTTTTATGCTAATTGGTGACCTTGGATCAATGCTTCATATTCAACTACATTATTTGTATGGCTGAATTGAAGCTTATGAGCAAAACAATATCCCTTTTTTAGGAGAGACCATCATTACACCAACACCTACACTATTTTTAATTCTTGAGTCATCAAATTAAAGCTACCATATCCCTTCAAGGCCTTCTTATGGCTTCATGAGGTTGGGTAAACCTAATCTTCCTCATGTATGTAATAAGTACTCAACCCTTTATTTTACATAATCATATGGATTAAATTGATAGCGTTCATCTCCCTAATCATCAAGATAAATACAGAGAACCTCTTCCAAGGGTGTGACAACCTCATGATCATCATTATATTCCTCTTGGTCATGTATGGTACAATTCATGTTAACAAGACTAGGCATATATGGCTTAATATGATCTTTGAAGATAGGTTAAACTTTGATGGTTACCCTTGTCCCATACCTAGACCTAAGAAGCATATGTGACCAATTTGAAAACAAATATCCCCCTATTTTTGCAATAAAGTATTTATAAAGGCATATGGCAAAATAGGGAGGGAGATCAATAACTAAAATGTCTTACGAGATGGAAAGACTTGGACATGCATTAAGGATAAGGTTTATATTCTTATTTGTTCCTAATGTATTAATCGTAGTGCCATCTAGTTGGAAAACCCCCTTGGTGACTGGTGTGTACTCTTCACTTTTCACCTGTGTTGGGACTTCTTCCCATTTTGGACCTAATTCCACTTGTTTTTCCTAAAGAACTGATGTACTTTGAACCATTAGAGATTAGCTAATAACCCCATTTGGGCAATCATTTTGATTATGGGGTTGATTACAAGGGTAACACCATTCATAATCTTAGACTAAGTTATTTTGAATAGAAATAATAGCCTTAGAAGAACTTGTAGCAACTGGATTCTAGCTGTTCAAGGGCCTAATATAACCTTTTTATCCCCATCCTTGGGTTTTTCCTTGATAAGGATGCCTATTGGATTGATATGATTGATTAAATTATTGGAAAGGTTTACTATCCTAGCCTTGCTACCTATTAGGAATGGTGAACAAACATTCCAACCTAATATTCTGAAGTGATAACACCAAAATCATCACACAATGAAGTTGTATATAATTGATTACAAAGCAAAGTAAAATAAGTGTTATTCAAAAATAAGATATGCTAGTACAAAGAAAATCCCTTGCATAAGTAGGCAAGAAAAATAAAGAAGCTAACCTAACTAAGCGTGTGGGATAAATCCTCACATAGGACAACCCCCCTCAAGTGAAGTTAGGAGTTAAAAATAGAGGATGAAGTGTAAAGCCATGTGTCCCTATGGACGCCAATCCATCTTGCTGAATTACATGGATGTCATGTTACTATAACCACCAAGTGAAAGTAGGAATGGTGTTGAATATGAAGATCACTAAATATGAATACCACACTCTTGAATACTAGGTAGAATGATGATGAACTTGAGGAAGCATTACTTGAACACCCTCCAAAAATATGATAAGGAATGAGCACAAATACTAGTGGGGCTACCACACTAGTGTCACTGGTGGGGATACTACATTGGTGTCATTATAATGATCACCAAGAAGGTCATGACATCAAGTAAAAAATCCTCATATGGGTTCTTGTAAACAAAGTGCTTGAATAAGATACCCATGTACAAAGGAGGAATTTAGAAAACACTCAAAAAAATGCAACATATACATATAACTTTCATAAAGTGGAGATAAGAAAAAGAAAGAGATAGAAATCCCCCCAAAGATGATGTTGAAATAGTCCACACTCCAAGTACTCGAAAGTCACAAAATAACTCAATCTGCATGAGTGGTTTGAATCCACTACTTGATCATAAAAATAATTGACACTGGGCTTCACCAAAATAACTTCAATCAAGAAGTCTATTAGTTGTGATGAAAGTATAAAAGAATATTGCATGTATAAGGAACAACCAACATCTAAGAAGTAGAAAGTACACCACATCCCACATATTTTTAACTAGGTGGGGTGGAGGAAAAAGGTCTGCATGAGTGGTCTGAATCCACTACTTGAATACTAAATAAGTTGACACTTTATACACCAGAATATCTCCATATCACACTAAAAGAGACTATCGAATTATTGAAAAAGATAAGATGATACTGAGACTCACCAAAATAGCTATAACTCAAGCTATGAGAGATTGTCAATTGTCATAAAAGTGTTGCCAAAAATATAGATAAGGTCTCTCAAATAGGATGGCTCATGGTGGTAATGGAAGAGACAAGTAATTAAAAAAGTGAAAAAGGTGCCCAAAATAGAGCACACAAATGCATGAAGGTAGATAAGGCTGAATCAACAAACACCCCATGGCACTTTATAAACTAGTGTGAGTAAAATATATCCCATACACAAAAAACACCAAATAGAAATAAGAAAGACACTGGGATTCACCAAAATACCTCCAAATAAGGAGAATATTCACCTATCAATAAAGCCATCATGTATCATGAGAGATGCTTCAAAAACAAGGGTGCGAAAAAGTGTCTCCATAAAAGAAGGCAAGGCACTAAGAAAGGGGCCTTGATAGAGACATGCCACAAACTATAAGTGTGTCAAAGTGCCAATATGTCAACTAGAATAGAGCATGTCATGGGCTGATGGAAGTGTGTGACAAATGGCAAAAATTGCCACCATGTATGCAAAAACACACCTAAAAATGATCAACAACAAAAAAAACAATCTATAAAGCACATACAAAAGAACATCAGGCTCAGCCAAAAATGCAATCGAGATAATGTGTGCATGAAATACAATGGAGAAAGTAGTAGGGCACATAACACATGGAACCCCATGAATATGACACTTTATAACTTTAGTGAGTTTATAATAAACATAGGACTGATAGAATGAGAATGAAAAATAAAGCACTTTTACAAAAAATAACACTCAAATCTAAACTATTGAGCAAAAGTTATGGCTAATAACATTTTTTGTCATTAATAGTCTATTTTAATTAAATTTGCACAAGCAACTTAAATGCACGACTAGACAAGGGGTAAAGTAGCATTCTAGCCACTCTTTGTAATCAACATGGAGCCATGAAAAATTATAAATACTCAAACAATCCTCCCATACACACCTATGTGCATTGTAATGGAAAAATAATTCCACTTAAGGGCAACCAAATTAAAAAATAGTCTATTTTCCACTTAAGAGAAATAAAACATAGCTATTAGTAAAACTAACATAACTTTTGCATCATTTAATTAATTTAATAATTTAAATATGATCTAGAAAGATGAAATCATATCACACAAAACCCATAATTTTTTTGGCATGATTCATCACAGATTAAGACAAAAGAGTAGAAAACCATCCATTTTTATATGGTAGAAGAGGAGTACCTAGAATAACAAATTAAAATGACCATAACTTTATTTATACTCATCAAAATTTAAAACCATAAAATGTGTCCTGGAAAGATGTGAGAGAAGAACTCATAATCTAGAAATAGTTTCATAAAATTCTTTATGAGTAAATATCAGTTGATCAAAACATATCACATTTTGGTAAAAATGCAATTTTACCCAAAAATGGATTTGCCAAAATGGAAGTATAAATAACATATTAGATCATGGGACCTATTGGTCTTTAAAATAGTCTCCTCTAATATTGCAGATAAACACCTTCCAATATAGTCCACAAACCAAGCTTATATCACTCCACGCAGTTGACCCACAGAGAAAGCTTTTGTTGCTTCTTCTACATGAAAAAAGGCTACAAAAAAAAATTGGGTAATGGTTATTAGAGGGTGGCTTTGTTACCATGTTAGAAATGGTGAACAAGCATTCCAGCCTAAGATTTAGAAGTGATAATACCAAAAATATGACACAATGAAGTTGCAGACAATTGATTGCAAATCAAAGTGAATCAAGTGTTATTCAAAAATAAGATATGGTATTACAAAGAAAAACCCTTGCATAAGTAGGCAAGGAGAAACAAGAAACTAGACTAACTAAGCAATGTGGGATAAATCCTCACATATGAAAAAACTAGTAAAAGGATAAAAATCCTAGTTAGAACCTAGCAAGCATGAGAAATATACTCTAACACGACCTTTTCAAAGCCACCAACTCATTCCCAAAACTCTGTAGCAAGGTTTTGAATTCATGCAATTCATTAGAAGGGGTAATAGGTGGAATTGGTTAATTGGTTGTCCTAGGGAGAGGTTCTAAAGTGGGATGACTAGATGGAGGCTCAAGGAAAGAGGAAATGGGGGTCTAAGAGCTATTTTTCTAGCTTGGATTAGGTAATTTTCAGCTCTTATAGCTACCTCATAAGCAGCAGGTAAAATGGTTCCCCCCATGGATTGAATCACAATAGTCACATCAATATTTAAAGCTATCAAATAATACATAATTGCAATGCTTGATAAGGCTTGACTAAATGTGGAATCCTATCTTGGGTATTGTGGAACCTAAAATTGAAGTCTACCATGAGTTCATGAGGAGCTCTTTTAATAGTGGTAAGTTGTTCCATTAGGGATAAATGATCACTTTTGTCCTAAAAATGTTTGAAAATCTTTTCTGCTAGTTCATCTTAGTTATGTATTAAATTGGGTTGTAACCCCCTATATCGTTGAAGTGATTTACCTTATAGGGAAGTGAAAAGGAGCCTCACACCTACATTGTCTTCTACAATGTTATGAACTAAACAATTGTTAGTGTAGACACCGCAAACGTGTCTGCACCTTGGTTCTCCCCCTTGGCCCTTTTTCCCACCTAGTCCTCCTTGGTCCCTAACCCACCTAGGGCTTATTAATTAGAAATTAACATCTATTTTTAATTAAATTAGGCCCCCTTTCCACCCTACCCTTGCCACCTTGGATCCTCCCTTGAATCCCTCCACCTTCCCCCTAGCATTTATTAGGCCAAATCTCACCATTATATCCCCCCTCGTCCATTTTGGCATCCTCGTGACCGTTCTGCCCATGACCCCTCGCTCGGCGGCGTGCAAGAGTGGGCAGAGGCTATTTTTAGCCTCTGTGCCCATCCTGCGACCGCCGACGTCGGTGACCCTTCGACCGACGTCGGCGAAACTGCCGGCGTCGGTAGCCTTCATTATCCCCTTCTGCATCCGTTGCACCCCCTGGACTCTTGAGCTCGAAAACGGATTCTCTTGACGCTTTGGCTTTGATCTCTCCTTTGTCTTGACCTCGTGCAATAGCAGCAACAGGTGAAAAGGCCCTGGATCAGCATCTTCTCCTTGCAGCAACTTTTCTATGGCTCCAGCAACATCTTCTTCTCTCTTCATTCAGTAAGCTAAAGGTAAGCTAGTATGGGTTTGTTATTTCATTGTATTCATTCATCTATATTCTATTGTCTTTTGCTCCCTCTGTCCTTCCCCCTTGAGAGGCTGCAAAGCCTTCTCAGGCCCCATCCTCTGTGAATCCTCCTCTTCCCTGTCCTCTGTGTCTCTTTCAACTTCCTCACCCCTCTGCCAAAAAGACCTTGCAACAGGTACCCAACCCGAACCAGGCCACTCCCCAATCCATCCAAACTTGTCCCCGTTCAGTCTCAGACCCGTCCACAGTCCAGCAAGCAACCCAGACCCGACTACAGGCCACAACCCCGACCGACGCCGGTCACTTCCCCAACCGACGTCGGCAGGATAGCCGACGCCGGCAGATCAGATAACCGACGCCGGCGACATTTCCGACCTCGGCGACTGTCTTCAGCCCAACAGCTCTTTCAGGTAATCATTTTGTTTGCTTCTTTCCTTTCTACTTTCTTTGTCATTTCTGTATTCTGGCATTCTGTCTTTTATCAGTCACTTATCTCATCAAAACAGTGGGTTGACCTCCCTTAAGGAAGTTTTTACACTTCTGGGAACAAGCCTTTTGCTTGGCAACCCACTGCCTATCTGTCTAACGTTTTTCTTGTCCTAGTTTCCTTTTTTTTTCTTGCAGGTGTCATTCCTCCACAGCCAAAGAGGAGTGCTCACAAACGTCTGGATTTACGGTGCGCAATCTTTAGTCCAGGTACTTCCAAGCCTTGTCCATTACTTTCTTTTAGTTTCTTTCTTTTTAGTCTGAAAAGCGAAATTTGAGGTAGAAACATCTCTGGCACGCCCGGTGGGACCCTAGGTTCCTCCTGGGTTCCTTTTTCTTTTTCATTCATTTAGGTGCATTTAGGCTCCTTCTCTCTTATCTCTTTCTTCTATTCCAAATGACACTATAAGCAAGGACTAAAACGAATCTTTCTTCTTTGCATTCTAGACTAGTCTAAATATCATACTCTCGTCCCTTTCTCCATCTTGTCTTCATAACAACATTACATTTCGACTTGGGCATTAAAACATATTGCACTTTCATTTCTGCTTGTGCTTGCATTAGTCCACATCTAGTAACTTAGGCGCATATTGAATAAATCTAGACACTTGATGTTACACTACCGAATCACATGCACTAAAACACACATAAAACATACCTGAGACAAGGCCCGACTGGGATTTCATCACCCAGCGGATACTTTACCCGTCCCGGTGACCCTACTTGGATTTCATCACCAAGGGGGAAGCCCACTCCGTTCTCTGGCGGAGGATAAACTCTAGGCGAGGTATATCTTGGCTAAGCGAGACCAGCTAACCACTGGAATCGTGAAGTGAGGGGAGCTTGCTCCTTAGCACCAGGCCACGTACCAGACCCTAACACAGATCTTTGAGCACTTAAAACAACACCCGAAACCATCTTTAGACTGCCTTCTTCTAGGACCCATTTTTCAGCCAATCTCCCCGAACATTCATCTAAGGCATAAGCCACAAGTTTCTAAGGTTAATTCCTAGGATTTATCGCTTAGGCTTGTCTGTCTTTCTCTATTTTCCTCTTCTCATCTGTTTGTTTGAGTGTGTGAGGATGCTTTCTTCTTTGTTTTTCCAAGAACCTTTTGGCTCTCTGGAAAACACAGTGACCGACATCGGTTCTGCCACCGACGTCGGCTTCCCCTGTCACCGGCATCGGTTCTGCTACCGACGTCGGCTTCATCTGTTACCAGCATCGGTTATCTGACCGACGCCGGCCTCATTTCCTACCGACATCGATTTTTAAACCGACGTCGGTCTCTGTCACTGTCCTTTTTTTTCAAAACTAGCAACCTGAAGCCTGTCTTTTCTCTGTCAAAAACTCCATCCTGGTTTTCTGGAACTGAGCAACACAGTTCCTGAGACTTGAACCTTCTTTGCCTTGCATGGTTTTGACCCGAAGCCAAGCCAAAGCTCTTGTCAACCATGCTAGCCGTCAACCACTTCCGTCCACCCCGTCCGTGACCAAGCCTACAATGGAGTTCAACTCGGAGACCGAAAGAACTCCCGTTCATCCAACCCCGCCGCAGACTCCCATTGTCCAAGAAGGGGACCAAGACTTCGAGCGATTCTTGGACCTCAACGTCAAGGCCTTGCAACATTATCTCGCGCATAGCCGAACGCGAGACTCCTTGGGCAATCCAATCTATGGAATGCCAACCTCCCTTGTCGCGACTACGGCTGTATCGACAGCATCCGTAGTTCAACCTTCGGACACCCAAGCCATCGCTTTGACCACTGACCAGACTTTGACCAATCTCCCAGGTGTGGCCTCCCCCTCTATCATTGGGCCCACTTCCACCGGGGTTTCGGCCTCTTGTCAACCTCAACCCGCTCAACCGCTATCCACTCCATTTCAAAACCTTATTGTCTCTATCCCGCCTACCCTGGCCCCTATCAACACCAGGGTGGCTTCCTACCCCTTGGCCCCCGTTACCATAGTCCAACCTCTCGTGGCAACAACGGGCCCAGCTATGTCTTCTAACCAACCACCTTTAGCATCCACCTCTGCCCCTGCGATTAGTCATCCGTACATTCTACAACCGACTATGTCGCTCGCCTCCTCTAACCTCTTCCAAGTGCCCTACAACTTAGGGGGCGCGCAACCCGTCAATCCGTCGGCAGACATCATCAAGATGCTGATGGACAAGATGACCAGTCTTGAGACCTCTGTTTCTGGCTCGCGCAACACTCTTTCATACGAGCAGATCTGTAACGAGCCCATTCATCCTTCCGTCCCAATCAGACCATATCCTAGCCAGTGGGAGCTTCCGAAGTTTTCTCGCTTTCAAAACAAGGAAGACCCCCAACAACACTTGCAGGCATTCAGACACGCCTGCTACCTCATTGGCCATGACGATGCGTTACTCTTACGCACCTTTCCTATGTCTCTCTCGGGTGCTGCACTTGACTGGTACAGCTCCCTTCCTAGCCATTCTCTCTTCTCATTCACGCAATTGGCTCAACTATTCCTCGATCACTTTTCTATCAACATAACCAAGAAAGTCTCAATCACGGACCTCTATTCTATTCGGCAATTCGAGGATGAGTCCATAGCCGACTTCGTTGCTCGATGGAGAGGCCTTATCAACCAACTCTCCTTTTCCTTGCCCCAGGCTGAGCTTATTGAACTCTTTTCTCAAGCCTGTGCCCGACATATCTCTTCCACCCTGAGGGTTCAAACCTTCCGCACTTTTGACGAGGCCTTCACGATGGCCCGCAAACTAGAGTTGCGTGCCATCGAGGAGAACAAAGTCAAGTTGCGGAATAAGAATCCCAGCTCTAAGGCCAATGACTCTTCCTCTGCCAAGCCATCATCATCCAATTCTAAATCCAAGGCTTCAGCTAATGCCGTGGTTGTCAGACCTTCATCTTCTTCGACCAATCAGCCTGAGCCCTCTACATCTCAGAGCGCTACTCGGCAATTCCAGCAAAGATACATGCAGCGACGATATACTCCTCTCGGAGAATCATATGCGTCTGTGCTGGAAAAGCTTCTCAAGCAGGGGGCCCTCAATCTCCCTCAAGCCCGACCTCCACCGCAATTTGATCCCTCACACGCCATCCCCGCGTGGTATAGGGAGCATGACTTCTGCAGCTTCCACCGTGTTAAGGGCCATGACACGGAGAACTGCAAAACCTTTAAGAACATAATACAAGACATGCTCGAAAAGGGGGATCTCATCTTAGACAATCCAAATGCACCCCCTAATCAGGCCATCGACATCTTCAAACAACCTTTTCCCAATCATCCGCCAACTCAGAACAACGTCCAGACCTTAATTGACGACAATCATGAGCACAACGTTCGAACAGTCAATACGGTCTCCCCTTTCGTCCCCAATCAACCTCTTGAGGTTAGTCCATCAATCAGTCCATCACATGTGGACGAACCTCTCTCCCCGGCTAGTTCTCCATTGACCTCTCTCATCTTGGAGGACGCCTCGGCCTTACCTGCACCTCCGGTCTCGCCATCCCCCGTTCTATTGCCTATGGAGGACCCGACCCTTCTTACCCCTCAGCTGCAAGTGGGGGGCCCGTCATCCCTGCCCTTTCCCCGCTGGAGGAGCCTCGCTCCCCGGTTTCTTCTCCACCCAGGGAAAAACCTGTCCCTCCTTCGTCCTCATCTAAATCTGTCATGACTTCACCATACCCTGCACCCGTCTCGTCTTCAACCTCGCAACCATCAACATCTTCCTCTCAGCCATTTTCCCGGTTAGTGGAGAAGATTGAACTTCTCCCTCCGCGAAAAGTGACGCCTCAGGTGTTGTGGGAGCGTCTTAAAGCCCTTCAACATACCCGCGCCCTCTCATCACATGCCGCTAATCCTCCCAAGGCAGAATCT
Source organism: Torreya grandis (assembly GCA_037957365.1). Classification (NCBI taxonomy): domain Eukaryota; kingdom Viridiplantae; phylum Streptophyta; class Pinopsida; order Cupressales; family Taxaceae; genus Torreya; species Torreya grandis. The sequence goes on from JARHVA010000064.1 coordinate 6,870,769, forward strand.
CATCAGACTCTTGACAAAGACCAGACCCTCAAACCTCAACCAAATCCGTCCAAACCAAAGCCTGCGTCTATCTCGTCCAAACCCATCAAGTCATTTGGCGTTCGTCCTGTCTCCACCCTCACTCACCCGCAAGTGAAGGTGGACCTAGTCCAGACCTCGACCAACAGTACTCTTCCAACCAAGTCAAAAAAGACTGCTAGACCACAGAAACGAATGCCTCCTTCTCCGTCACCGTTGCCATCTATTTTGGGCCCCCATCCTTCGACCTTGGCTAACATCCTTCCCACTCCGACCTTCAACCAAAACTCGTTGCCTCCTTTGCTTCCTCTGCCTACCTCCAGTCGTCCCTCTCCTAAAAAGGCGTTCTCAATCACCAGGCCAGAGCCATCTCCATCTGTCACCGTGCCATCAACCCATAAGGTGGTACGAAAACCTCTTCTAACCTCGCCTAAGCAAAAGTCACCAACCTCGCGCATATCAAATAGCACGGACCCTCTATTGGGCTCATACTCGTCAATATTACGCCGACTTCTCCAGACTTCCGACATAACCCTTCCGCCCATCAAGCCTTTCCAACCTCTCGGGTCCAAGCCCTCCTGGTTCGACGATACGAAAATTTACTTATATCATCGTACACCAGGACACAACACCGAGACTTGCTGTGCCCTCAAGGCCGTCATCCGCCGCCATATGGAGAAGGACACTCTTCTCCTTGAGGACACTCTTGACCAGACCCCGACTCCTTCCTGTCCAACTTCTTCAAACACGTCAACATCTCACCAGCAAAACATGACCCCTTCTTCGCCTCCCATTTTCGAAATCAATGCCATCCGTATAACCACTAGGTCGCAGCAGGACAAGGCCAAAGCAAAAGCTGCCATTCCTTGGACCTATCCCTTCGTCAAGCCACCCCTTGCGCCCAAGCCTAAAATTTCTATCCTTGGCGCGTCCCAACCTTCTTCATCTTCCTCTTCTGGACCAATTCACAACTCCATGCTGAAGCAACTTCACCAAACACCAGTGAAGATGTCTCTTTACGACCTTATCCAAACTTCGCCTCAGCACCGTCAAGCCCTTATCCAAGCCTTGCAGGCAGCGGAGGTGCAACCCGAGGACCCCCAACCACTCGCTGCCCTCGTCCATTCTTTATCTCCTGTCAACTCCATCACATTCAGCGATTCTGAGATTCCCACATCTAACACGAAAGATCAGGACGCCGCCCTCTTCATCACTGCCTACGTCGATCGGACGCGCATCAAACGCGTTATGATCGACGGCGGCGCTAGCATCAACATAATCTCTACCCACACCTTTGATCAGCTGGCTCTTCCCAAAAACTGCGTCTCCAAAACTGACGCGATCTTACGCTCTTTTAACGACACCACCGCCACGACCATTGGCACAGTCATCCTCCACATTCGCGTAGGCCCATGCACAGTCTCGGAGCTCTTCTATATCATCGAAGGAGAGTTTCAATACAACCTTTTACTGGGCCGACCTTAGATCCGTGCCATGGCCTGTATCCCCTCCACCCTGCACCGTTGTGTGAAGTTTGAGCATGACGGGCAAGTCCACACCATTCCCGCTGACCCTTCACCCTTCAAGACTTGCAACACCACCTATCGTCCTAACGACGTCCTCATTCCCATCAAGCCGTCCACTCCGGCACCGCCTCCATCTGCGAAAGCTTTGACCAGTTCACAATCGGCGGTTGCCCTCACCCCTCCTCTTCAAGCGCCGACCAAGGACCCCATGGAAGACATCTTCCAACGACTATCACTTGGGGAATACCGCTTGTTGACCCTCAACATGTTCCAAACTCCACAAGAGTATGGACGCCTTCACCTCAGTCCTAATTACGACCCTCGAATCGGGACGGTCTTACCTTATGGTCCTCCTCACTTCCAAACCAACTTTGTCTATGGGGGGCTTAATCAAGCCCCTACCTACGGCACTTCTCTTTCTTCACCTCGACCTTTCACATCTGATTTCTCGTTTCTTGGCAACCCCGCCTTTGCACACACTTACCTTCACAGGTGTGCATGGAAGGGTTTTGGTTTTGGACGTTATGAGCAGGGCTCCCATCAGCCCATCAAGCCGCTCAATGATCACGATGCCAAGAAACGGTATGGCCTGGGATATCATGACCCCACTCAGGCTCCTTCCGACCTTTGTCCCAAACCAACCATTGACCAATCTCTTACAGACTCGCCCATTTCTCCTTCGTCACCTACGGAGTCGGTAGTTTCCATCCCTCCTAATTTTTTTTTTCATAAACACCATCCGCCTGGAACCCCTGACCTATCAGCTCAATGGGGTGCCCAGGTCTCTCCCTCTCATCTTTCCTAGCATGGTAGAGGATGAGTCGGCAACCATTCACACTGTCCACTGCATTGACGATGACACCATCCTTTCCTACATGGGTGCCGATGACTCTTTCGTCCAGCGTTTCCTCCCTTCCGAGACCCAGGTTATGTTAAATGAATCCACCATTGACATCAACCTCCCTTCTTCTTCCGATGTTCCTCACGTCTTAAAGATTGGCCAATCTTTAGACACTCAGGAGCAGCTTGACTATGCCCAGTTCCTTTCCAACCATAGCAAGGCCTATGCCTGGACTTACAGCGACATGCCTGGCATTGACCCTACCATTGCTACCCATAACATTGTCACCAAACCAGAGGCTAAGCCTGTTAGGCAGAAGCTTCGAAAGATGCATCCTCGCGTTGCGCTTCTTGTCAAAGAGGAGCTTCAGCACCTTCTTTCTGTCTCCTTCATCCAATCCATCGATTATCCACAGTGGGTCTCTAACATCGTCCCAGTTACTAAAGCAACTGGGGAGATTCGGATCTGCACGGACTATCGCGACCTTAACCTAGCCTGTCCCAAAGATGACTTTCCTCTTCCTAACATCGACCAGCTTGTTGATCTCACGGTCGGCCATGAGATGCTATCTCTCATGGACGGGTTTTCAGGATACAATCAAATCCTGATCGCACCGGAAGACTAGCACAAGACTACCTTTATCACCCCATGGGGGACTTTTTGCTATCGAGTCATGCCTTTCGGCCTAAAAAATGCTGGTGCCACTTATCAGCGCGCCATGACTTACATTTTCCACGATCTCCTCCACAAAATCATGGAGGACTATGTGGATGACCTTCTCGGCAAGTCCAAGCTCCGCCGCGACCACTTGACCATTCTCACAATCATCTTTTCTCGTCTCCTTCAATACAATGTCCGCCTCAACCCCAAGAAGTGTGTCTTTGGGGTCCTCTCAGGCAAACTTCTCGGCTTCATCGTTTCTTTCCGTGGTATCGAGATAGATTCCACCAAGATCCGTGCTATTCTCGAAATGCCGCCCCCGACCAATCTCAAGCAGCTTCGCAGTCTACAAGGGAAGCTCCAGTCCATTCGCCGTTTCATCTCGCAACTTTCAGACCGCTGCCAACCTTTTCATCACCTCCTTAAGAAGGACGTCTCCTTTAAGTGGGATGAGAACTGTCAAGAGGCTTTTGAGGCCCTCAAAGGCTATCTGGTCTTTCCACCAGTCCTCATTCCACCTAAGGATGACCAACCCTTCTACCTTTATATCTCTGCTACCAACCATTCATTAGGTGCCATGATCGTGCACCGAGACGAGCATCATCGCGAGCAAGCGGTTTACTACATCAGCCGAACACTGGTCGACTATGAAACTCGGTATACTCATACCGAGAAACTCTGTTTGGCATTAGTCCTCTCCGCTACCAAGCTCCGCCACTATCTTCTCAACCACAAAACCTTTGTCGTCACTCACACTGACCCTCTCAAGTACATGCACTCCAAGCCATACCAGAATCAACGTATGGCTCAGTGGCTCATGCTGCTTGCTGAGTTTGACTTCGAATTCATCCAACAGAAATCTATCAAGGGGCAAACCATTGCTGACCAATTGGCAGATGCCCCTCTTCCCGACAATCGACCTTCACACTGTGAGTTCCCTGACGAGTCTATCGCCACACTTTCCACCGATGACACCGTCTACCAGATGACTATGTTCTTTGACGGTTTTAAATGTCAACTCGGTGGGGGTGCGGGGGTCATCCTCATCCCACTCGACGGGGAGCCCTTGCCTCTATCTTTCAAGCTTGACTTCGATTGTACCAATAATATGGCCGAATACGAGGCCTTAATTTTGGGACTTCAGACTGCCCTTTCTCTCCACATCAAGTCTATCAACATCTTCGGTGATTCGCAGCTCGTCGTTAATCAAGTTAACGGTTCATATCTCTATAAAAATGAAGTTTTACAGAGGTATAAGAATCGTGCTGACACTCTTTTGGCATCTTTCGACCATTACCTCTTACAGACTGTTCCACGCTCTACGAACAAGTTTGCCGACACCATGGCTTCTCTTGCTTCGCGTATCCCGTCTTCATCATCATCATCCCGCCTTTTTGTCACAGTGCATCGCATACCCTTGCCTTCATACATCCCTCCTCACATCGACCATATCAATACTGTCAATTTTAGCCCACAAGATGACTGGTATAAGCAACTTGTGGACTACTTGTCTCTTTCTGTCACTCCTCCCAACCTCTCTAGCAATGCGCGACGAGCTTTCATCAAGCGCACAGCTCGCTATACCATGCTAGGGGGCCTTCTCTATAAACGAGGCTTCGACGACCTCCTTCTTCACTGTCTAACCTCCACTGAAGCTCCTCAAGCCATAAAGCAAGTCCACGACGGGATTTGTGGTGGACACTTCAGTGGAAACTCGGTTGCCAAGCGCCTCCTTCGCCTGGGTTATTATTGGCCCACCCTTCATCAAGACTGTAGCGATTATGTTCGGCGTTGCATCAAGTGTCAGCAGCACTCTAACCTGCTTCATCTCCCCAGTCACGCCTTGCAAGTCGCTCAGGATTTTTGGCCTTTTTCTCAGTGGGGCTTGGATCTCATCGGTGAGATCAACCCTCACTCGTCTCTTCGTCATCAGTCCATCATCACTGCCACTGAGTATTTCACCAAGTGGGTGGAAGCCATTCCTCTCGTCTCCACAAAAGCCGACAAAATTGTCAACTTCATCAGTAGCCACATCATCTGTCACTTCGGTGTCCCTCACAAAATCATCACAGACAACGGCAAGTCCTTCAAAAACAAGACTGTCCAAAAACTATGCGACTCATTTAGCATCAAACTCAGCTTTTCTTCGCCTTACTACCCACAAGCAAATGGGCAGGCCGAGGCTTCCAACAAAATTCTCACCAAAATTCTCATGAAGGTGGTCGACGATACAGGAAGGGATTGGCACGTTCATATCCCCTTCGCTTTGTGGGCCTACCGCACTAGCATCCGAACCTCTACGGGTGCTACCCCCTTTTCTCTCGTGTACGGAACAGAGGCTGTCTTACCTCTCGAGGTACAGATCCCGTCTCTCCGCATCTCCCTGCATGACATTCTCTCCAACGATGACTTTCGTCAAGATCGCTTAGCTCAACTTGAGTTACTCGATGAGCGTCGTCTTGCTGCCCTTAATCATCTCCATGTCTACCAAAGTCGCATAAAGCGGGCCTACGACAAAAATCTGTGAGAATGAGATTTTAACATCGAAGACCTTGTCCTCAAAGAGAATCAGCACGTGACCAATATGGAGCGAAGTAAACGAGGTAAATTCGCCCCCAATTGGCTTGGACCTTTTATCATCACGCACAAGTATGGGTCAGGGACTTATCGTCTGTCTTCCCTCGACGGACGGCCAGAACCTGAGCCTCTTAATGCGTTGCATCTTCGACCTTTCTTCTGTTAGTCGCGTACTCATCTACTTGACACGTAACTTAAGCTCGTCCCTTGAGCAATCCTTGTCCTCTTAATCCTCATCCCTTTCAACCCTATTCCCCTTTAACAAGTCCTCTACAACCCTTTTAGGATGCAGTGATGCTTTGTCCTAATAAAAAGGGGCGTCCTTGAGCTTCTACAGTCTTGTCCGTGACTCTCATTCCTATCAATAAATCCAAATCAAGATGTCAAAACATATCCATGGTCACTAAATCAAGTCAAGTCAAATCAAAAAGATAGACTGATCCCTCGAAGGACAGCTGTACTATCATTGCTGTATTACTAGACTGATCCCTTGAAGGACAGCTAGGCCAACTTTTCAAACATTATTAAGCAAAAATATAGACCACTCCCTCGAAGGATGGCTATGACTACTCTGGCAATAAACAACACTTTTCTTAGAAGCTTCCCGCATCGATCAGCTTCGCAACATGACCATTACATCAAGTGACATCTCTATGCAGGTTTCCCGCATCGATCAGCCTGACAAAAAAAAAAAAAAAAAAAAAAAAAAAAAAACGAGTCACGGACATTGGCTTGTAGTTGTCTCAGGGTCTCCTACAAAAGGGGCAAGGTTATTCCTGCTCTTAAACTGGGTTACCCTATCCCCCTTCTATCACCGGCTCAAGGGACTTCGAGCTCACTTTAATGTCAAAGTGATTCGATTACCGTTCTAACTCAACACTGGTCATCGACGCAATGCATGAACGGGGCTTTTGTTCTAATAACCCCTATCTATGCTTCCTTTCTGGTCCTTGTCAATGAAAGAGCAATTTGCCTTTCACCTTTTCTCTACACTTTGGTCACGCTTTGGCCACGTCAATTATCGACTCATCCTTAAACCCAGCCAACTTCAACATTTTTTTCAAACCAGCCTCGACATTTCCAACATGACATCAGGCATCATCCTTGTCCTTTTCGCATAGTTTCTATGGAGACCAATACCCATGGAAACTACCGACCAGACCCAATTTATGTTAAGCATAAACCAATACTTGCTGAAGCATAAATAGACCTTCTATTCATTTTTAGCATACATCCATCATGACTATGGAAACTTGCTAGGGATGAAAGCCTCTCGACCAATGTGACATCTATAGCATCATCTTGCCCTCATCATTTTGACACTTGACCACATCCAATCATCGATCAATCTTTTCCCTTCGTCCGAACTACATTGGTCTGAGGCCCTACGACCAGGGCTATGTAGGCAGCACTCAGATAACACATCTTCTGAGGTTAGCTCGACCACCCCCGTTTGTTCGTCTCTGTGATAGACAAACCTTCTCTTCTTTAACTCTTATCACACCCAACTTCGTCAACTTTGACCAAGACCAATCATTCCCTTTGATCAAGACCAATCATAGACCTCTGACCAAGACCAATCATCGACTTTGATCAAGACCTATCAATCCCTCCGACCCCCCCTCCCTTTTAGGGAGAACTACATCGGCCTGAGGCCCTGTCACCAGGGCTATATAGGCAGCACTCAGATAACATGTCTTCTGGGGTTAGCTCGGCCGCATCCTTTCATCTATCCATCCTCTTGACCAATGACCATTGGCGATCATGCCTATCTCCTTCGACCTCGACCACTTCCAAGACAATGTTGCCTTGGTTGTTTTTGCGTGTATGTTATTCCACGGCTGGTTAGCAGAATTGTCCGCAGACTTTTTTTTGACCCTTCACAAGTATAGGATCGCGAGCCAGTTGATCCCCACTACTTGTGACCTTTTCGTGTTTCTGGGAGCACTTCCTGAGCCCTGGATACCTGGGACACGACGACCACTTGGAGCTTCAGCTTAGATTGAGTAGCCCGATCAGCAGACGACTAAATGCTGGGGCCCGGTTACTTCAATTTTGGCACTCCTTGACCCTTGACCATGCGACAATTTGACCCGACTATCCCGTGACGTGGTATACGCGCAATCACGACTTTTGCAGCGTTTTCACTCACCTCTCTCTTTCTCATTCACCTTTTGTCAAATCAGCACCCGACATCAGGTTCCTTCTCTCGACTCCTGCTTTGAGGGGGAATACATCATCCTTCACCTGGGGCAACCACTCCCTATTTTTGTCTTGCAGTTCGTTCAGAACAACCAACAAGACAAAAAGGGGCAAATGTAGACACCGCAAACGTGTCTGCACCTTGGTTCTCCCCCTTGGCCCTTTTTCCCACCTAGTCCTCCTTGGTCCCTAACCCACCTAGGGCTTATTAATTAGAAATTAACATCTATTTTTAATTAAATTAGGCCCCCTTTCCACCCTACCCTTGCCACCTTGGATCCTCCCTTGAATCCCTCCACCTTCCCCCTAGCATTTATTAGGCCAAATCTCACCATTATATCCCCCCTCGTCCATTTTGGCATCCTCGTGACCGTTCTGCCCATGACCCCTCGCTCGACGGCGTGCAAGAGTGGGCAGAGGCTATTTTTAGCCTCTGTGCCCATCCTGCGACTGCCGACGTCGGCGACCCTTCGGCCGACGTCGGCGAAACTGCCGGCGTCGGCAGCCTTCATTATCCCCTTCTACATCCGTTGCACCCCCTGGACTCTTGAGCTCGAAAACGAATTCTCTTGACGCTTTGGCTTTGATCTCTCCTCTGTCTTGACCTCGTGCAATAACAGCAACAGGTGAAAAGGCCCTGGATCAGCATCTTCTCCTTGCAGCAACTCTTCTATGGCTCCAGCAACATCTTCTTCTCTCTTCATTCAGTAAGCTAAAGGTAAGCTAGTCTGGGTTTGTTATTTCATTGTATTCATTCATCTATATTCTATTGTCTTTTGCTCCCTCTGTCCTTCCCCCTTGAGAGGCTGCAAAGCCTTCTCAGGCCCCATCCTCTGTGAATCCTCCTCTTCCCTGTCCTCTGTGTCTCTTTCAACTTCCTCACCCCTCTGCCAAAAAGACCTTGCAACAGGTACCCAACCCGAACCAGGCCACTCCCCAATCCATCCAAACTTGTCCCCGTTCAGTCTCAGACCCGTCCACAGTCCAGCAAGCAACCCAGACCCGACTACAGGCCACAACCCCAACCGACGCCGGTCACTTCCCCAACCGACGTCGGCAGGATAGCCGACGCCGGCAGATCAGATAATCGACGCCGGCGACATTTCCGACCTCGGCGACTGTCTTCAGCCCAACAGCTCTTTCAGGTAATCATTTTGTTTGCTTCTTTCCTTTCTACTTTCTTTGTCATTTCTGTATTCTGGCATTCTGTCTTTTATCAGTCACTTATCTCATCAAAACAGTGGGTTGACCTCCCTTAAGGAAGTTTTTACACTTCTGGGAACAAGCCTTTTGCTTGGCAACCCACTGCCTATCTGTCTAACGTTTTTCTTGTCCTAGTTTCCTTTTTTTTTCTTGCAGGTGTCATTCCTCCACAGCCAAAGAGGAGTGCTCACAAACGTCTGGATTTACGGTGCGCAATCTTTAGTCCAGGTACTTCCAAGCCTTGTCCATTACTTTCTTTTAGTTTCTTTCTTTTTAGTCTGAAAAGTGAAATTTGAGGTAGAAACAGTTAGCAATGTCCTGAATGTGTTCTATGGGGGTATTGGCATTTTCACCAGTGATATGAGGTATAATTTTTAGGGCTAATACTATTATTTCATGACATTAAGGGAGGTTAAGAGGGCTACCACCATTGGAGGTGATAAATGTATACACATAATATTTTAAAACTTTTATCAATTATTGACACTCTTTATCTTGCAAGAACCCATCAAGTCTTAATCTCTCTGAGCACATGCCCTAAGGGGTGCACCAAGAAAGTGGTGGGAAGACCATTAGTGATTCATAGGACTGTTTCCCCTTTTTCCACTTGCCATCTACACACTTATCTTTTAAAAACCATTCCCCTAAGCTTTTACTCCTATTTTGCACGTCTCTAGTCTTTTACCACCTTCATTAGCCCTTTCCCTAACCTAAACTTCTTTTTGATAGTTTACATGACTATGTCAGCCACATTGACCTTGTATCCTTATTGACAAAACTTATTAGGGACTAGGTTAGCCCCTGGCTGACCTAGTCTATGACCTAGTATGTTTTTGTCAATTTCAATACTAGGTCGATCGGGTTGACCTTATCAGTTGAAACTTTCAAAAGGGTTTAGGGTTAGATCCACCTATATAAACACATCCATTTTGCCATTTTTAGAGAGTAGGCAAAAATTGTTATTCATTTGTGCTTTTTTACAATATGCTCTTCCACCACTCTACTTAAGGAGTCTTATCTTAGGGTTTTTACTTGGAGAAGAATCTAGTCTTGTGGAGAAGTCTTGGCTGGCCTTTCTTAGTGATCCTTACAAACCACAAAAACCTCTTGCAAAGCACCTTTGGCCAAGGGAGAGATTGAGTCTTGATGGGTTCATCTTCCAGGTAAGTATCTTTAACTTTGATCCTCTCTTTAGTAGATAGAAGTAGCATAAGTAATGGCTTTTGAATAATATTCTCTCTCTCCATGTATTAGGGTTTTACCTATACATAAATTAATTATGATTCTCTTATGCATGTTTAATTTCATTTGTTTATTATCCCCACTTTGTGCCACAAGCTTTGATGAGCATTAGATTAGATTTTTGATTTACTTATTATTATTATAGTGAATATAAAAACATAGGACCTAGTTAGGGTTATTACGTAGTTTTGCTTAACTAGAGGCTTTGAAACCCTCCCTAGTGATATTATTGTGGTAAGAGATCCCTTAATTAGGTGTAGCATATCCATATTAGTCATGACCCAGATTATCTAATGTATCCCTAATTATAAGGGTAAGTAGGATCTATCTTCTTTGAGCTAGGATTGATTTATAAATCTGATGCATTTCACATTACATACATTCTAGTGATCCCGATGTGAATCTAACCCTTGTAGGTTTTCTTTCACACCTTTCATTTCTATCATTTTATTATTTTTGTATATTTGTGATACTAAGTCAACCGAGGGTGGTATAGTTTTAACATCATGTGCATAGGCTTAACACACAATCACATCAAAATGACTATGTTATTTCTATGTAGGTCTTCATGAAATATAAATTATTGGATCGAGTAGGTTAACATAATAATATTATTCAATCTCAAATAGCAGAGCTATGTTAAACATGTCAACTTAGTCTCCTAGTCAGTATTCAAAACAATAGAATACATCGAACAAGTTGACTTAGTCTTACAGTCAACATATAGATAACAAACTAAGTCGATTAGGTCGACTTAGTTATCTTAACATGCTTCAACAAATAGGTTTTCATAGAACTAGGTCAACCCAATCAACTGAGTTGGCAAAACTTGTAAGCATCATTTAAGGCATTTTAACAAATTTTTTGCAATCCTCAACATCTTCTAACCCATCAAGGTTCCTTTATTTCTCTCTCTTTCAATTCAGTACTTCATTATAGTTTTATTTTGTGTAAGTTTATAGTCTTCGAAACTACAATCCTAAAACAAACTAAGTAGACCTGGTCGACTTAGTTCTATAGCTTGTATTTTGTCTAAAAGACTAAGTCAACCTGGTTGACTTAGTTCTTAAGGACTCTTGCTTCTATAAAATAGTAGTTACCCTGTCAACTCTGTTCTATAATATTTGCATATAGTGTCATTTGAACTGACTTTGTACCATTCTTAGTTTGGGTATTAACAACCACATGATAGTAATTAATCCAATTTTTATATGTTTGCATGCTTAGAGTAGATCACATAGTCTAATTAGGTGGTTTTTCAGAAATACCATTTAGTTGCACTATTTTGCTCTTTTTGCACACACTATCAAATCACATTAATTTCAAAACATATTTAATATTTATCTTCCCAAGGTCTACCTCCTTGGATTTCATCACTAAGGGGGGAGTTGACTTGGTTTTATAGCCAAGTATAAACACATGGTTAATGATATATATAGGCAAAATTCTCGACACCCTTATCATTACAAGATTATGAAATGAGGGGGTGAGCCCCAATACCAAGCCAATACCATTGATAACATAGATTCCTTTCAGCCTAAACATCCTGAAACCATCTATAGATTGCTTTCTTGTTCCCTATTTTTATTGAACTTCCCTATCACACTTAAAATAACACTATAATAGCTAGTATTTACTTTTTAATTCACTGCTTTCTCTTTGCTCATTGTATGTTGTATTGCAAAAAATTGCATTGGCTAGCATTGGTGGAAGATTTTGTGATGTGTGCCAATTAGATCATCCTCATTGATCCAATTATTTGTGTGTTTGATTTCACTTCTTACTTCAATTACATTTGAAAATTTTTTCCCTATTTTTAGCACACTGTTGTTCTGTTGGAAATAGTCTCATATAGACTATCTTTTTTCCTGACTACAGTATTGAGTTGACTTGGTCAACCTAGTACTCCTTTCTACCAATTAGGTTACAATACTAAGTCAACCTAGTCAAATCTATATCCCTATCAGACTATCATTTTTCTCTTTTTATAGTACTAAGTTGACCTAGTCAACTTTGTACTCTTTTGGCTTCTATCCAACAGTACTAAGTTGGCTTGGTCGACCCTGTACTCTTATCTATCTCCTAGATTATAGAACATAGTTGACCTAGTCGACTCTGTATCCTTCCTATCTCTTTGATTTTTCATCAACTTTGCCTTCCCTAATCTTTCTCCTTCATCTTGAACTTCCTAAAGAAGACAACACTGAGTTAAATTTAATAGATATGATGAGTCTTACCAACCCTAATAGGTTTTCCCATAAGTAGCTTGTGGCTCATACCCTAGATGAAAGTAATGTGCATGTAGCCACTCACACTAAAAACTATGGGACCCCTCCTCATTCCTCTTCACTTTTCAATCCTCTTTTCTCATTTGAAGATTAAATTGAATTAGAGTATACACCAAAAATGCTCTTTCATCAATGAGTTTCCTCAACATCGAGGAAAATATCCTTCCATTATTTACCATCTCATGATAAGTGGTCAAGTTGAGGACGCCCATTCAATTTATCCTACATTCTCCCATCAATTTTGGGACACTAGCTTCTTTGCTTCTCAACCTCTTCCCTCTATTTTAACCCCGTCTCATACTATGACATCTTCCTCTTTGATTTCCTCTACCTCCATGCCTAGTATTTATACTAACATGGTAGATTCTACATCTAGTGGGCCTCTTTTCAAACCCACCCTTCTCAATTCTTCCACTAATGCATTATTTTCTACCCATGGTAATCATGCCTCTAGTGTTGCTTCTTCTCATCCCTACTAGTACATCTTTTGACACATAAGAAAATTATGCCATTAGTGCCTCACTTACTATTGTAAAAAAGTTCACTAGGGTATCTTTTACACTTGGTCATGCACTTAGCTATCATACCAAGTCGGTTCTGGACTTGGTGGAGCTAGGCACAAGCATAAGGGGTTTGACACACAATATTTAACATGCTATCACACTGGCATCAATTTCATAAAGGTGTAAGCCTTGTATACTCACTCAAAGCACAACAATGAAGGGACTGGGCTCACATTGGGATAATTGCAACATGGCACAACTTGGGGTTCAAAGGACTCAGTTGTGGGCAGATAGGTTCAAATGGCCTAGCGATGCTAGGCTATCTAGGGAAAATTCATGGGGTGAAAGCCTTCTTAAGGGTATAAGCCTTAATGTGTAAGTCCATAACTAGCTAGGTAGGGCTCAGGGTGGTGTAAGATGAAGGTATTAACTAACACAAGGTCATTTAATTATTTAGACAAGTCATAGGGATGGATCAGGTTCAATGAATCATCCTTCCAAGTATCACTCTAGGCGAGGGTCTTAGAGTCTCAAAACATTCAAGGTTCAACACTTTGCCTATTTTAGGTAGGCCAAAGTCACTATATGGCACAAGGATGCCAATAGCGACTAGGGAGAAACCTCTATATGATAATACATTCATATTAAGAACTATATCATTGCTATTGATAAACTAAGTTATAAATAATACTGTGCTATCTATATTGCATGACTACACACATCATTGCTTTAACCATATTCTCATTTATTCATAGTTTAACATATAAAGTTTAATATATAAAATGGAGTAGAAGCTCCTCCCTATCACTATTCATACCAGGGGCTCACAAGTGAGCTTGGGCTATACATTCAAATCTCTAACTTATTTTTATAGGCTACAAAATACTACTGATGGCTCTCTATTTTTCCAGAGCTTTGTTTCCTTCATCACTCTCTCTTGATCTTAAAAACAAGTCTTATTTTATGGGTGAATGAGCATCTTCGTGTTAGGTCAGATGGGCACGTGTCACATGATGAGATGTTACAGGTCCACCAGCTCCACTATGCTACCCAGGTTTGATGAACACATGCCATATGCTGAGCTATCACTGAGGGGTCACTATCTCACCTAGTTCAGTCTTTTGACAACCATGCTTCTTGAGCCACCATCTATAAGTCTTGGCCAAGATGTCCTATGTAAGTTAGTGCCATGTAACTTGACTGATAGATAGCATGAGATCTACAGGGACTTCTCTAGCTGGCACCAAAATTTATAAAAGGGGAGCAACCACTCCAAAGGTTGACTCATACTAAGGTAGGTCTAGTTGGCATGTTCCATGTAGTCACTAAAAAAGGGGGACCAACATTACCCCATAAAAAATTACTAGTCCACCCCAGACTAGACTTTTAGCACATTAGGTGCATAGAGTTTGAGTGCACCCTATTCCAGATCTGCCTTAAAGTTTTTAAAACCTTGGATGACACCTTTAATTTCATCGATGGTACCATCTACTTCTATGGATGCGGCCTTGAGAGTAAGCATGTACATGCTTTTCATCTCTTTTATAAAGGCTTCAAGCCTTTATTTCATGCACTTCACTCCACCATCCAAGATCTCCCCCTATTCACTGGCCTTTTTTTGGAAGGCATGGAAGACCACGTCTAAGTCCTACTCCTACGTCTTCAGTTGAGTGCTCAAGGAGTTGACCTTAGCCATTACTTAAACATGCTTAGTCTTGGTCACCGTGAAGGAGTGTTAGAATAAGACATTCTTTTCCTCTTTTGCCTTCTTAAGGCATGCATCAATTACTACTGCCTAGTTGGTGAAGTTGTAAAATATAACATCCACTTCCTCTATGCTCTCTTTTAGTCTGGTGAAGAGGTATTTGACCACATCCAGCTTTTTATTCAACTCCTTCCTTAGGGCCTCACAAGGGTCTTCATGCTCCTTGAGTTATGGCCTTATTCTAGGGATCATCTACTCCACAAGCACACAAACTTGGTCAACTTCACTATTCTCCAAGGTATCTACACTATCCAAGAGGGATGGATATGCCTCTTTTATGTGCTCAACAAGTTGTTATAGCTTGATATTTGTGGCCTTGAGATCCTTCTCAACCTTCTTTGCTATTTTATTCTAGACATATGTACAAACATCATTGATGATGTTATTGATTGTTACTATAGAGGTCATCTTGATCAAGGCATTGGCTGAGCTCACAGGGTTCATGTCATGCAGATTGAGGAGTTAATAGTCATGCCCTTCCTTTAGTTTCTTGGCACTCTAAATTAATTTTATTAGAATCTTGAATTAAAGCTCATCCATTTAACAATCTAGTGCCCAAGAAACTTGGTGGTACATTAGGGTCATAGCAGTTCTCAGTGGCATACACTCCATCAAGTAGAAATCTACATCCGCCTTGAATTCTTGTTATACCCTTTCCCTATTTCCTAACTCAAACTCCTCATCCTTTCCTAGCTCTTCTTCCTTACTTGTGTTGGTGATTATGTCGGTGCCCTCTTCTTCCACTTTTTCTTCTTCTCCCTCTTCTTCTTCTTCTTCTTCTTCTTCTTCTCTTTCTTCTTCTTCTCTTTCTTAGACACTTAACTCACCATCATGTTCTTCCTATAGGGGTTATTCTATGGACTTTTCCCCTTCATATATTTTCTCTTGTAGTGGCTCTGTGGCACAAACTTGCATTGCACCATATTTATCTTTTATTATCCCTAATAAGGCCTTGACCTCCTTCTATGTTATATTCTCTAAGGTGCCATCATCACCTTCTTTATCTCTAGGCACCCCTTCAAAACTAGGGCATGCCTGTTATGCAGCTTATTATGCTATACTGATGGGGGTACTTGGTACCTTCTCTAGTGTTTTCTCCTTACTTGGTCTCATGATTATGATGACCTTATTTTCCTTTCTCTTTCAACATCTTGGCCCTTTCTACTTGGGCCACATCTTCCTCCCTTTCCTTTTTCCTAGCCTTTTATTCCTTGGCCTTTCTTTCTACATCATCTTTCTTGGCCTTCTATTTCTCAGGCTTCCTTTGCATGATTTGTACCACACATTTTATTTATCTCTCTCTTATTTCTTTAGCCTTTAGTTGATTTATCTCTACCTAGGACATGCCCTTATCTTTTAGTTCCTCATGCCTACGATGTAATTTTAGCACCATATCAATATGTCTTTGATTGAGGCCCATACATTTCCACTTGTGCTATAGTTATTCTTCTATCAACATGCCTGAGTGGGTTGCCTTTTTTGGCTCTTCTCTTATCTCTCCTTTCATTCCTCCTTCTTCCATATATGCCTTGCACTCTTCCTTCTACCATTGTTCTTTGGCCTCTACCATTCTCAATGACTTCTGTTAGTACCCCTACCTTAATCATTTCTTTCGTTTGCTCTCGTAGCTCTTACACCCTTTATATTTTGGCTTCACTAAAGTCATGTTTCCTCAATCTCCTTCTCTACTTCTATAGCTTAGTCTAAGGTGGCGAAGAGGTGGTCCCTTTAATTGATGATGATTCTACATCATCGAGTATGATGTATGTGCCCATCACACCTTCTTCCTTTTCTAACTCCTCTTCTTCCAACTCCTCTTCTATGTCTTAGAGAACTATCTTGGTCACCAAAATTTGAACCTTCCCCTTATTCTTCTTTATGTTGGGATAGGTCTTTGACACAAACTTGATGTGATTCTTGGAAGAGCTCGAGGAGGATGCTTCTTTTTTCAAGGCAATTTTAAGCTTCAGGCACTCTTTTATTTCCTCTAAAGTTTCCCCTCTCTTCTTTTGAGGAGAATTTTTCTTTTCAGTGGGTGTAAGGGTCCCTTCATCTCTGACCAAGACTCAAGGGTCTTCTTTTTTATCGATATTTGACCCAACACTGGAAGCCTTTTTTCATGGCTTCATCTCATAATAAAGTCTATATGGATGAAGGCAATGATGGTGACCTCTTGTATGGGATCGATGTCAGTTCAATCTGAGGCATCTTCTTCATCTTCTATCACTCTTCTATTAGTGTAGGGAAACTTGCACCTTAACCTCTTCCTTTCTATGCCTATCTCCTTAACTGAGATGTTCACCTATTGCACGTTTGGGATCTAGTGCAGTGCATCTCTGAAGTATTCTAGCGAGAAGGCAAAGGGAAGATTCAACCATCTTGACCTATTTTCATGTTTTAGCACTAGGCACACAATGTAATAGTGCTACATTATGATAAATATTGTCATCCCAAACATACTTTGGGGGAGTCCTTTGGGGATGCACCATTCTAGTCCAATGGTTTTGATTTTTTTCTTGTACTAGTGCATTATGTGTATCTTGTACTTGGGGCTGAAAGTGGGTGGGTAGGTGTAGTATTTATATTTTTGTGCAGGGGATTCATGGTATTTTGGGAATACCCATAGATTATCTTCACTTCCATTTGGGATCTCTATTCCCTCCATCATGATCAAGATGAGGATGGAGCCCCACTTAAAGGTCCCCTTGGTGATGTGGTATTCCAACATATTCTTGATGAAATATTCTGTAATGAACTATGCAATATTAAACTATATGCCCTATGCCATATGATATGAAACATAGAGGTATGCCTTAGACACATCTATCTATCAACCTCCAAGACATAACTTAGAGCTCATGAGGTACATCACCACCCTCGTATTAGGCTCCTCAACTTGATAATTAATAATGCAAAGCTCCCTTAAATTAGTTGAGGAGCTTCATGACATGCTCGACTTCATCATCATCCATCAGCTAATGGATGTATTTATCGATGTCTGGAAGCCTAGTTATCCTTTTGATCATTTGCACATAGATCTTCATGCACTAACCTATGAAGTATATGCAGTCCTCATAGACTCACAAGAGAAGGAACTAGACAGGTTCCTTTGTCTTTCCAAATAAGGGTAACTCATAGAGCTAAGTTATGCTGGTAACTTTTAACTTGTCTTAAATTGAGACATCAAAGAGGGCATCACATTCTAGGGTCTTGTGCCCTATATCCGCCATGCAGTCCTGTGCCAAGTCCTAAAAATGACTCAACATTTATTGGTTATACTCTTTTGTTGGTAGTTATGTATGAAAGAGCACCAACTTTACCCCACTTAAACATTTGGGGGATATTACATATATTGTTATGACATTTTGGTTAGTACCTTGATATCAATATCCATGACATTAACTACCTCGATCAACTATGCCTTGGTTTTGGTAGCCATTGCTTCTTCTATAATTCTCACCATCTTGGGTTCTTATTACACCTATGTAGAGCTTGATGCCTTTCATTTCTTCACCATTTTGAATCTACTTGTGTTGAATCTAGGTAGATGTGGCTTGTTGAAACCTCTAATGGTGGCCAATGCTTCTATAGTTATGGGATCTTTGTCTGTATATTTGGCTCCAGGATTCATTGGCCCTTAATGATAGCCTAGGTGACATCTTCCTGGTTCATCATGATTTTTAACACAATCTTTTCTCTTCAATCCTTCACACTGGTCTTCACTATGAACGTACTCTTTGTCAATGTGCTTCTATTCACTCTAGGTGCCTAGATTGCTTAATTCCTCATTGTGATAGGGTTCCTTAACTTTGGCTCTCTGGTTTCTTGCTATTGCACTCTAGAGTTTGCTTAAACTTAGTAACCTAAGTAGTCTACCATTTACCATTTTATACCCTTCTTATGTCAACAAACATTTTTAATGCAAGCTTAATGGTGTAGGTGCCTTGGTCTCTTAAAAAATGTGGAAATATTAAAAAATCTCCTATCTTATACGCATTAAATGCGTATCTTTATACTACCACCATTACCTCATTGAATGTTTCTAATGGATTTTTAGGTGAAGTTGCACTAAGTTTTAGAGTTTTCTTAAACTTAGTAACCTAAGTAAGTCTACCATTTACCATTTTATACCCTTCTTATGTCAATAATCATTTTTAATGCAAGATTAATGGTGTAGGTGCCTTGGTCTCTTAGAAAAAGTGAAAATATATGTGAAAACATATGAAATATTCAAAAATATCCTATCCTATACATATTGAATGCGTATCTGTATACTTCCATGCGTATCATCACCTCATTGAATGCTCCTAATGGATTTTTTGGTGAAGTGATGTGTGGTTCAAATAGTCATTTCTTGCTCAATTTTGGGTGGATTCTAGCTATCTTAGATGACTTCCTTCGGTACATGTATCCTTGGTATGACCTTTGCCTTTCTTGTGGCAATCCTAGGTGTAACACCTCATATGCACTTGATTTAGCCTCTTCGGTTCCACTTTTTATAACTACACTCTTATTTTGAGCACACTTCTCTACCTTGGTCAATTTTTTGTACGTCATCTTTCCTTAGCCTGTCCTACCCCATACAAATTCCTTACACTGGTCCTCCAACACTTTGCCTCACTTTTTACTTGTATACATTTAGAGTGTGCATCTTCACTATCTACTTTTCACTCAACCAAGTTGGGCATCTTCATTTCCTATCTTATGCTCAATTATGTTGAGCATATTCACTTCTTTCCTTCTAAGGTTTCTAGCACTAGAATCAATTGATGCACCTTCTTTCAAATCTATCATAAAGGTAACACTAAAGTGGTTCATGCTTGGGCCTTAAGGTGCCCTACACTGTTCATCTAGTGCACATGTTTTTTTGCTACTTCTGATTACACTTATTAAGCTTCATGCACCCACTACTTAGATGTCTAGCCTCATGCACTTATTGGTGCAAATGCTCGACTCACCTGATTCAATTTATGCATGAAGTGTTTACACATAAGTTCTTGTGGCCATCGTACACCACTTATTGCTTTTATATACCATATAAGGGACAAACAAAATAATGAAAGAATGATTGGCTTGTGCCAAATAGTATCCTAGTTGACTTAATTCTAACTAACTTGTGACCAAGAAGTTAGAGTTTCCATGGTGTGAGCACCATCCTACTACCTATATAGTTTCAATCAGATTGCCATTGAAATGCCCAAGTAACATTTTGATGATCAATGTGCATAACTTATATACACCTATTTCCAAGATATGATAGATGATGTAGGGGCACCATCCACCATATTTACAACTTTCCTAGGTGCTTGAAGTATATGGAATCATAGATCAATACTAAGGCTCCTTTAATTAGCTCATTGTGCTTAATGTGTTGGTCATGCCAACGTTTCTATCATGCCTTCTCAATATGATGACTCTACTTGGCTAGGTGCGCTTCTCATCTAAACACTCCAAGTCTTCTAATATTGTGTTTAAAGATTCTTGGTCATTTAGGTAACCAATCCATTCAATGTACAAGGAGGGCACCATGATTTCCATGGGTAGAACTGCTTCAGTGCTAAACACTAGTTGAAATGGCGTAGCCTTATTCAGGCACTTATATGTCATGTGGTATGCCCATAGTACCATTGAAACACAATCATCCTAATAATTATGACCTATGTCACATATCTTTATTAGGCACATTCCCAAAATTTTGTTGAATGCTTCATATGTGTCATTGGCCTGGGGATGATAGGAAGTGGTTTTGTGGTGTGCCACCATATATTTAATTAAAAGGATGTGCACCATCTCATTGATGAAATGAGTGCCCCTATCACTAGTCAGACTTAATGGGCTCACATACCAGCTTATGATGTCCTCCCATATAAAGTGCATGACTATGTAGTCTTTAGTTGGCATAGCTTTGGCCCACTTGGTAAAATAGTTAGTGGTCGGTAAAATATATCTGACACTTGTGCACCATGTTGTGGGAGTGATTGGCCCAACAAAGTCAATGGCCCATTTTTTGAATGGGTCCTGGGCAATAATGGGAATGAAAGGCATATCATCCTAGTGGTCAGGATTTTTGGTGCACTAACATACATCACATGCCTTAGTGTACTCTTTGGCATCTTGGAATAGGATTGGCCACCACAAGCCTGACTGTAATACTTTGTGCATCATTACATCTCCAACATAATGGCCTCCTATGATTCCTTTGTGCACTTCCTTTAAGATGGAGTCCCATTCATGCTCCAAAATACATAAGCGTATGACTTCATCCCTACTTAGTTTGTACAGTTTCCCCTCAATAAGTTAGAAGGGGGAAACACAAACCACAAGTTATTTCTTTTCCTTAGTTATCAAGGTTTGGGGTGCAAACCCAAATGCTATAAAACTGACAATATCTACTAGATATTATGGGATGAAATAGACTCTATATAGCTATGATTTCGATATGTCATCCTCAATTGGTGCCACCACATCACCATAATTGATGTGGGACAAATGATCTAGCCTCTAAGTTCTGCTTCTGCATGTTTAACAATAATGAAGAACTGGAACTCTTAGAAGAGAACAATTCATTTGCATATGCACTCATATAAAATAGGCTTGTTCATGAGGTACTTGAGCACCTCATGATTTATGAAAAAGATGAATGGGGTTGCTAATAGGTAATGCCTAAATTTTTGTAAGGCATAGACCATTGTCAGTCACTTACACTCAGTGGTGGTGTAATTCTGCTCTGCCTATGTCAATTTATGGCTTGAAAAGGAAATGGGGTGGTCCATCTTGCCTTCACCTAGTTGTGCCAATATGGGGACAATGGCAGAGCCTAAAGAATTGACATAGGACATGGAAAGGAGTAGTCAAGTCTAGAAATTATAGAATTAGTACGCTAGCCAATTTTAACTTTAGTGTTTCAAAGGTCTCCTCTTGTGCCTTACCCTAGTAGAATGGGCTATCCTTACACAAAAGCTCCTATAAAGTCACTAAAATATTTGCATAGCTCTGAATGAACTTCTTTTAGTAGTTGTAATGGCCTAAAAAGGCATGAACATCCTTCTATCATTGATGGCATTTAGAGCTGGATTATGATGGCTAGTCTTCATTAGATCAACAAGTAGATCATCCTTGTAGATGATGTGCTTGAGTAAATTCCCAAATGGGGTTGCAAAGATGCACTTTTTTAGATTCAAAGTGATTTGGAGCTACCTGCACCTCTCAAACATGAGGCACATATTGTCATAGTGGTTTTTCACAAGATCATACATAGTCCAGTCATCAAGATACACTTGGAGGAACTTATGGATGAAGTCTTTGAAAGCAGTGATCACTACCCTAGATAATATAGCTGACACATTCTTGAGTCTAAAGGGAATCATGTTTTAAGTGAAATAGCCCCATTTAATCATAAAGGTTGTTTTGGGCTTATCCTCCTCCTTAATCTGCACCTGATGGTAGCCAAAAAATCCATCAACAAAAGTGTAGATTTCATAACCTGTGACTCTATCCAAGACCTCATTGATGAATGGGGTTAGGAATGGATCATTCACATAAGTGGCATTCAACAACCTACAGTCGATGTATATCCATATGTACCCATCCTTATTGATACTAATGACCATCAGGCTCACCCATTTAGATTCTTGTACTAGGTAGATGATGTTGGCCACTAGCATTCCATTAATATCCATTTTTACCTTGGTATAGAGATTGGGATTCATTTGATATGGGTGATTTTTGACTGGCCTCATGCCTTTCACCAGTTTGATGCTCATTTTTCCAAGGGAAGGGATAGTGCCTTTCATGTTCTGGTAGATTCATGGGAATAAGTCCTAAAATTCATTCAAGAGGTCTACAATTCATGCCATCTTTACCTCAGACCAGTAAGCATCTATAATGGTAATCTTTGACTCACCCTCTATGCTGACTGTCTACTTTAGTGGTCTTGAGTGGTGCATGGTAAGGTTCATTTTTATCCTGATGAGAATCCTCAACTTGCCTTATCCCCTCAATTGTTTCAATTCGTAGATGCATCAAATCATCTTCATCTAGGATGTTGTCATCTGCAAGGTGTATAAGTTTTTGTCTACCTATCAGAGCCTTCCAATTACAGCTCTTTCCAAGTCTCATCAACTTCTTTACTAGAGTCACTATTGAGTGTCATATCTTCAAAGAATGTCAGGAGCTTTAGTCCTTTCTCCCTAAACATTTACATAAGGCTCTCTTCTAAGATGGTAGTGCCTTGAAACACTACCCTATGGATGAATTGTAATGGTTCCAGTAGCTATAAGTTTTGTGAAGAAAAGGAGAAGGTGTGCATGAACCTCTCCTTGAGTATTTACCAATTCCCCATCTTGTAACATGTCTCATTGAAATATTTACCATGATCATGCCCATGTTTTCAAGGTCCTATAAAAGGCATGCACCCATAGGCTTCTTAGCGTATTTTCATCGTAGACAGTATAGGTTTATTTACACAAGCGTACATGCATGATTGGGTAAAAGTTTCTAGCCTAAGAAGGTATGTCTAGGTCCTCATTACTCTTGCCAAATCTAGTGCATATTCCTTCCTTCACATCTCACCATGCGAGCAAGCTATGCCTCTACATTATCCACCAGCGAGCAGCAATGTTCTTCAAGATATGTACTAGTGTGCCCATTCAATATACCTCCTTGGTGACACAAGATTCAATGTTATGGACATAATTTTCTATGGTTTAACTCCCTTCATACTTTAGGATCACTAAAATATTCCATTTACTCAACTCAAACACTTTTGGGTGTGGGGAACCCACTTCTCCTTGGGGTGCTTAATCTTAACCAGCCCTATCTTGGCTGGCCTTAGTTTGGCTATGCATACTAGGAAACACCTTTGGCCAGTGACCTCATAGGCCTCTTTGACCCATTGATCATACGCTACATCAATCATATTAGGGTTGATTTTCTATTCTCCCATTTGAGTACATCATGGTCACTAGGGTTGAGCCTCTTGATGCCCTGTGCCATGATGTTATAAATGTAGTTGATCTCATCCTTAAGATCAACACTTTATACATATGGGGTCCCTTGATCACTTGATAGAGGGATTACCCCACTTTCTTTGACATTCATAAAAGTCATGTAGCACTTCTTGAAGTGCATGTATGCATTGTTACCATAACACCATGGCCTTCTTACGAGCGTTAGATAATTATCCTACTTTGCCAACTCAACAACTTCAAAGTTGGCTTGGAACTCAGTGCCTATGATATCCACAATGGTGCCCTTCAAGATCCCTATAGGTTATGCTCAAGTTTTGTTATCCATGAATAACATGTGAGGTGAAGGCTTTAAGGGTGGTTGCCTCATGTTTTTCCAAGTAGTTTGGGTCAAAATATTGACCTCTACACCTGTATCAACTAGTACATCACAAACTGACCATTTATTTATGGTGGCATCAATAAATAACTCTTGGTCATACTCTATGTTCTGAATATGCCTTACTTCATGTGCCTGCTCCATATGTGGTACATTAACTTCAATCATTTGAGGTACAACCTCTATTTTGGGTTTCTTCCCTACATGTTTCAATAACAAATCCTTTAGTAGGGGCAACATCCCCTTTAGTTTATAGGAATTATAAGATTTTAGTCAACTCTTGAATTTCAACCTCCTAGTTATCTTGTCTTCTATGTGATGTGGTGGCCTGTGCCTTTGAATCTCTGACTAGCTGGAGTTTGCCCTACAAATTTTGTATTATGCTCATAGCTTATTGTAGGATGTCCTTCTATCATATGGGGCTAAAGTAGGGCATAGTTTTTGGCTCAGTCCACACTATGCACTCAGTGCAACTTGATTCACCATACTCTGAGCATAGTTCTGTGGGTTAACATAGTAGGTAGTTGAGTGGTAAAACCACTTCAAGTTGTGGCTTGCACCTTATGTAGCTCCTTACGACTCTATTCTGGCTTGGAATCCCACCTTTCCTCCTTAAAATCATGCCTCACTATTGTTTTACCTCTGTTTATGCTACGTTGACCTTGAGTTAGCTTTTTGTACAAGTCTAGGCACTCTTCGACCGAATGTGGTCCTCGATAATACTTGCACATTGGGTGCATGGGATAGTCATACTTATAATGCTCAATCGACCCACACTTATAGCATGATTATGGTGGGAATATTCCCCCACCATGTCTTCCTTCTTCTCCTATGAATGCCTTGTTGGTTCCCATAACCCCTATTGTATTAGCCATATCCCTTATTTCTTTCACCTGCTTGACCACTGACTGATGTTATCTCCTACCTCATGCCTCTTTCCATGTTCTAGCATATCTCATTAATGACTCAATAGTCTACTATTGAGAGCATATAGGCATCACACATTTTGTAATAAATGGTCATGTTTACTTGATTGGCATGCTACAGTAGAGGATAGTTATAAGAGTCAGGCAGCCCATGACAAATCTCATAGTTGAGAAGTAGGGTACAAACATTTTTTCATAGGCAATTATTATTATTGTGCCCCTCCATCTCATAGTCAGTGCACCATAACCCACTACAAGTGTCATGTGTTAAACCAATAATTAACTTTTGTAGCTAAGAGGCCATTGATGTGATCTACACCTCTATGAATGGGCTAATCCTAGTATCGACACTGCTTACTACCTCAACCTAGAGTGCAGCTTCAAATAATTTGTGGGGGTTTGTGAAGGTCTTCATGGATGATGCCCTTTTGAAGGGTACTAATAGGCCTCTAAAAAACCATTGCACATGTTGGGAGGGTTTAATGTCATACAAAATCTTAGAGATAATTTTTAAATCATGCATCATATAGGCACATGCTTTCAGATAATCCTTGGCTGATTTCATTGAGCATAGTGATGCTCTACTATTCAAATTTAGGGATATCAAAATCTTTCAAGAAGGCTTCCTTCAACACATTATAGTCAACCATATCTTGGTTGGGATCAAATTATTGATACTAGGTATGGGTGTGATCCAACAAAGTGGTCACAAACTAGGTTGCCTTGTACTTGGGTTGAGTGATTCCTCAAGCACGCTATTACAACTCACACTTTAGCACATGCTCTATGGCATTATCTATACCATGATACTTAAGTAAGTGTATTACCATCTCATAGTAGACTTGTTGAGGGGGTGGTGCCAAGTTTTGAGGTTCTTGTCCCTTATGTCTATGTTGGAGGTGACCCTTAAATAATTTCAATTATAGGTTAGGGTGTTGATCTTGACATTATCGACTACACTATCAAAATTGTTAGTGTAGTACTACTTACTTGTGGTACCATGTCACTTCCTATGGGATATTGCCTAGTTGGTGTAGTTGACATCCTCTACACATGAATGTTTGTAATGACGTTTATGGTTTTTGGATTGGCACTTGCTAAATTCACCATATCCTCACTTTGTTCTTCATAGGGAATCACTTGCTTGATAATAAACTCTTGATTCAAATTTTGATTCCTAATAAAGTCCATGTCAATAATAGGTTCAATTACCATTATTATGTCTTTAGATGGAGAATCTAGCGTATGAGCTTGCACTTCAGGTTCAAAAGGGGTAGGTACTTTTTGTGCATCCTTAGTCACCACATCTTGTAGGAACCCACTACATCCTACACCCAACTATTGATCCCAGTTTCTTACTTCTTCCTCTCTCTCTTTTTGCTTCTACAAGTCAAGGGATCCTTCCCCATGCCCTTCCCACTTGCTACAGGTCCTGTCAACACTTCCAAGTTCCAGATCCTCCATTAGCATATGCCTTCACTTACTATAGTTCAACCTCCAAAATTCTTGAGTGTCAGGTTGCTCATACTCTACCATCATTACTAACCTACACTTTCCCTTCTCACCTTCTACACTTGCTCATATGTACAAGGATTTTAGCCTTCCATTCTTACGATTTCTATATCATAATCCACCAGGAGCTTCTTTATTTTGATTTTAGCCTTATTATGAATGCACCCTTCAATTCACAAAGAAACTCATACTCTACCTCTTTTGGGCATGACAAGGCCAACACTATGAACTATATCATGTAGCTATTTAATGCACCACTCCACCACTTATCCACAATGTGTGCCCAAACTTCATCCAGGTTCTCAAATTTCTCTAAGTGATTGGTTGTGCACTCTACATGCTAGCCATAGCTTTGCCTTCTAGTAGTAGTGTAGGCAACCAACCATCTGTAAACATACTCAATTAGTTAATAAAAGAACACCTCACACAAATCATCATACACATTGGCTTAAACCTATTTTCTCAGCTCCTATTCTTTGTATGTGGGATGCTTGTATGTGAAACTATCTTCTACTTGCTTGAGATAGTGCTTGATGTTCTTGAGTGATAGTTAGAGCATCACTCTATTACACCATTATAATAGTGAAATTTAACATGTGTCTTAGAAACAAAACCAAAATGTTGTAGAAAAGTTCACTAGGGTAGCTTTTGCACTTGGTCATGCATTTAAATATTAGACCAAGTCAGTTCTAGACTTGGTAGAGCTAGGCATGAATATAGGGGGTCTGGTGCACAACATTTAACATGATATCACATTGGCATTAATTTCACATAAGGTGCAAGCCTTGTGCACTCACCTAAAATGAAAAAACAAAGGGACCAATCTCACATTGGGCTAGTTGTAACATGGTGCAACTTGGGTGTCAAAGAACTCAGTTATGGGCAGTTGGGTTCAAATGGCCTGCTAGCACTAGCCTATCTAGGAAAAATTCATGAGGCACAAGACTTATCAAAGGTAAAAGCCTTAATGTGCAAGGATATAATTAGATAGGCAAGGCTCAAGGTGGCACAAGTTGAAGGGATTAGCTAACACAAGGTCATTTGATTACTTAGATAAGTCATAGGGATGGCTCAGGTTCAATGACTCATCCTTTTAGGTAGCACCCTAGGTGCATGTATTAGAGTATCAACACATTCAAGGTTCAACACTTTGCCTATTTTAGGTAGGCCAAAGTCACTATATGATACAAGGATACCATTAGTGATGAGGGAGAAACTTCTATATCATAACACATTCATATCAAGAATTATATCATTACTATTGATAAACAAAGCTGTAAACATACTACTGTGCTTTCTATATTGCATGACTCAACACATCATTGATTTAACTATATTCTCATTGATTCATAGTTTAACATATAAATTTCAATATATAAAATAGAACAAAATCTCCTCCTTATCACTATTCATGCTCAGGGGCTCAAAGGCGAGCTTGGGCTATACATTCAAATGTTTAACTTATCTTTACAAGCTAAAAAATACTACTAGTGGCTCTCTATTTTTCCAAAGAGTCACTACCTTTGTCATTCTCTTTTGATCTTCAAAACAATCCTTCTTTTATAGGTGGATGAGCATCTTCATGCCAGGTCAGATGGGCACGTGCCATGTGATGAGCTATCACAGGTTTGCCAACTCCACTATGCTACCCAGGTTGGATGAGTGCATACCATATGTTGAGCTATCATCAAGGGGTTTTTATGTCACCTACTCCACTCTTCCAATATATTTGCTTCTTGATTCACCATATACAAGTCCTAATTGGGATGTCCTATGTAAGTCAGTGCTATGCAACTTGCTTACCAATTAGCACGAGATCCATAGGGACTTCTCCAGCTAGTGCCAAAATGTAAAAAAGAGGAACAACCACTCCAAAGGTTACCTCATGATGAGGTAGGTCTAGTTGGCATGGTCCATGTAGTCACTACAAAAGAGGGCCCGACCCTTACCAATAATTCTTCTCAAGCTACTACTAACAACCATAGTGGTACCCAAGCCACTACAACCAATTCTAATGCTTCAAATAATGCCAATAATACAACTTAAAATCATCAACTACTATTAAAAACTCTTAATAAAATGAATTATTTCCAAGCTAACAATACAAATCAAATGATGCAAATGCAAAATCACTTTATCTATCTATAAACCCACCCTCAACAGATGCCATTGGGTATGCATAACCAAAGTGTCCCCCCACCTCTTTTTCAAGATTCCAATGATAATATTATCCCTCAACCTCCTCTTGTTAATAAAACAATCAAGAATCTTTGAAATGAGCCTCTTACATCTCAAATTTCCAATATCGATATAGGAGGTATCACCCCTACCATTACTTATAATGGGTCAATAGATCCTACACTTCACATAAAAACATTTGGAAATCTATATAAAGACTGGGTCAAGTTAAATACATTTGACACTACCAAGATCTTAGCAAAGAATCTCATGGGTGATGCTCTAGATTGGTACAACCAACTTAAATCTCATTCCATCACTGGTTTGGAAGATTTAGTCAATATTTTGGTCTAATAATTCCAAACTAGTCTTCTCCTTGAGAATACCTTTTCCCATTTTATCAATTGTAATCAACTTGAGATTGAAACCTCACAAGCTTTCATCAAATTATGGAAGACATTATCTAAAAAATGTGAACATAATATGGTAGATGACAACCTCTTTCATATGTTTACCAATGCTCTTTTTCCCAAGTTGTAATATTGGGTTTGGACTCTCTCTCCACACACTTTGGAAGAGGCCATTGACTAAGCCAAACATCAAGATTTCCTCATGAATCAATTCAAACCCTCTCAATGTTCTATGGGTACTTGCATGTTAATAAATAATAAGAATCATCATGCTAAAAATGATGATATCATCAAATTTTATGATACCATTCATACTATTCAACCTGTTGCTCCCAACCAGACTCTGGAACAAGCTTCCCCTCTCAACCACATCACCAATCCTCATTTATCTTCAATCAATAACATCAATGTGCATAAACCTTTATCCTTAGTATAATTAAAAAAACATCTACTGAGGCTTCTTCCATGAGAACTTGATCCCACTTGTCCCATGAATCTTGATATAATCCCAATAAATTTTGTTGGTTTAATGCTAGATGAGATCATTGTCATGAAACTTGTAGGCAACTTCATAATTTGGCTATGGATTTCCTTCTTAATCCCAATTTTGATCATGATTATATCATTCATAAAGATCAATAAGCCTATGACATTGCCTTTAAATCCCATGAAACACTAAATAAATCTCAAGCTTTGAACTAGGCTAATACTTATTTGGCCATCTATAAAGATCCTCCTCCAAATGACCAAGATAACCAAGACAAACCTACCGCTTCTACCAATAATGTTGACAGTCTTCTTGACCCCATTACTGAAGAAAAATGTGGTCAATATGACTAATATTCAAAGGGTGGTTGCCTTTATTGAGCCTCATCCTATCCACACCTTTCAATTCCCTTACACATTTCATGTTATCCAAGACTCTTCTCCAACTCACCTAATAGAGTTGGGGCAAGAAGACCTTATATTTTTTGATGAACTAATTCCAACACCTCCCTTAGATAACACTTCTCATACCATTTCTAACATTCCTCCAACCTCTTTACCTATCACTAATAATACTCAAACTTATATTAACGTTTCTTCTAAGCTATCTCAAACCAAACCTACATCAACCACCCCATCTTCTCAAGACAATCGACAAACTTGTCTACCAATTAAACTTCTCATCATATTATCAACATAAATTCACATGCACTTAGGCTCTTATTTTGAGGATCTTCTTCAATAGTATACACTTCTTTCCAATAGTCCTCTTATGGGTTACAATGAGTGGGATACTATTATGGAAATCACTAATCTCCCATCTCAAATTCCATTTCTTGAACTTATGCAGACCTCTCTATGTCACTGTCATCATCTTATGCAACTTTTATTTGAAATGAAAATCCCTCATCCTCCCCTAGTAAGATGCGAAGCCACTTTATCCAGATTAGAAGATTAGCATTTTACAATAGTGTGAAGAGATGCCCATACATGTTGATGAAATAATGGACACTTCTCTTTCCCTCAAATTCCTCATCGCTTCTATGATCCCCAATGATATTTTAATTCATGTAGAAGATCTTCCTCTTTTTATCAGTGTCTAAATTAGTGTTATCCAAGTCAAGTGTGTTTTGATTGATGAAGGTTCTGGCACTTATCTTACATCTCTTGATTTTATCAAAACCCTTGGATATTTTGAATGTAATCTTAAGTCCACACACCAAACATGTCAAGGCTATGACTTAAGGCAAATACCTCCTTTAGGTTGTGTGTGGCTCCCCATTACCATCCCACCTGTTATCATTCATATGAAGGTGATGATATTCAACTTTCCTCTATCCTATAACATTTTGCTTTGTAGGCTATGGACTCATCACATGAGATTAGTTGCCTCTTTTTCTTGCCAATGTGTCAAATTTCCTCACAATGGATCTATCTATAGGATTCAAGGTGACACTAATCCTTGGATTTTTGAACAATTCCATGACCATGATGTATTCAAAATTGTCACCCTTGAACCTTTGTAAAGAATTCCATTTCATAAATCTCAATGTTTTGACTTTCCTATTAGTTCTACCCAAGGTTACAATGGTCACCCCAAAATCATCGAGAATATAACCCTAGCCTCCTAGATTCCAATGATGATGAATCTAACAAGATCAATCTCAAGATTAAAACCTAATATGATTCACCTCATCTCATTTCTCATCTTCCCCCTTCTTTAAAACCTCATTCCAATCAACCACCTTGTGATGATATACCTATTATCTTAACTAGGACTTGGCATTCCATTCATCACACCACATTAGATGACCAGGTCATCCCTACCTATGCCATTGATCTTCATATACCTGATTATGATAATGTTTATACCTTAGATGATCTATTTTTAGGAGGTCTTGTTTAGGCTCAAGATGCTAAAATTATTCATTATCATTCCTCTTTGCTTTAGTCTTTCAGTATATCTTCTAATATTCCATCTTATATCATTCCTAATTTTAGCATTTTCCTCTTGATCATAGGGTAGAGATGGTGCACACACCTCTGGTTTATGATTAAATTTATAGGGGTATGCTCATAGATCGTGCTACGACTAATCCTTATCACTTTGATAGATACCAAGACCCTTATAACCAATGTATCCATGAGATGATTTCAACTATCCTTCAACCTTCTATGCATCCTACCCCTCCCTCATTTGAGCCTAGTTTGCATCCTATTCCCAATCCCTCTCTAACTATGTCTCTTCTTATTTTTGATGCCATTTCTCCTTCAGTTGAGCCTTGCCTAGTCTCTCCACTAGTCCCACCTTCACTTGGTGATGGTTTGCTCCCTTTATCACAACTTTCTCCTTTGCCCACAAAATGGGCCGATCAGCCATATTATGAAATATATAACATTATCAATCACTGGACTAGAGACTATTCCTTATACCAATCTTCCTCAGCTTCTACTTCCACTCTTATTGTGAGTACACCTACCAATTCCACTCACAAGTATATTTGTTGCTTCCATGACACATATAATCATTCATCCACACATTATCATAAGTTACAAAATATATAAAAACCCTTTGTCCCACTACTCCTCGGCCCATAGATAAGGCTATACCTCCCCTAAAAGTGTTACCTGAATATCTTACCAAATATGGAGAGGTATATTGTCTCTAAAACCAATGTGGTACTCATCATACTAATTATTGATGCATCCTTCACTAGTATCTCAAGTATCACATCATAACCATTCCTACACCTAATACCCTTATTCCCAAAAATCATCCTCGCAAGAAGGCTCCCCCTTCTTACCCCATGGCTCTACCTTATGTGGTTCCATCTCCACCTACTGTTTCTCCACCCGTAAGTCCCTTAGTCATAGATTCTCATTACATAATAGCACTTTCTCCACTGATGACCCCTTCATCTCCTATAGAATCCATTCTTATGACTTATCCTAATCATCCCCTCCACAATAGTCCTCATTAGCATGATCCTTCAGACATTCCTACATTTTTGGTTGAGGAGATTTGATGCAAAGTATTTTCTCAACTTTATGTGAAGATCGATGAAACTTTAGCTGTAGTCCAAGTTCAACTTCATAGAGACTTATCAGATGTTATGGATAATGTGTGTGGATAAATATATCAGTACTTATGAACACAAGCATGGTGTTCTTATATTTATTTCCTCATTTTATTTAGACATGTGCTCTAACTTTACATTTATCTATTTTTATCATCTGGCATTGTGTTAGATTCTTATCTATATTACATGGTGGCTTTTGAATCACACCACATGTTACTTATGCTATCATTATTCTTCTTATGTTCTCTTATGCATTCTTTTTTACATGCTTATTCTTCTTGAGTTCATTTTTTATGGTTACCTTGTTCTTTTTCATGATTGTTTTCTATCTTATCTCTATAAACGGGGATAATTGTTATAGTGACTTGGTTATACAAACTTTTCTCCCTTTAGTCATTCTTAATTTACCATGTGATTAGTTATCAAACAATTCATCTCATTACAATCTCCTTTTACTGGTCCACTTTGAATCTCCCCTTCTTGCCTTTTATTCCCTTTCACAAACTAAGCATACACATGGTTGAGACTTGAGATAACATGCTGGTTCATAGTTAAGACTGAGTGTTCTAGTCAGTCATATCTTTGGATACTTAGCTTAATTTAGCCAAAGCCTAAATCTCATTCGTGTGTATCACTTTATCTCTCATGATTGGTCATTCCATGTCCATATGGAGGAAGAATCTTAAAATCCATAAAATATTCAAAATCCAAATCATTTAACAAAAGGCAATGATCTAAAAGGCAACATTTAAAAATTTTTAAAAGTCAAATCAAACTAAAAACATGATTCTAAGCACATATCCTATTTATAATTTAAGCTCAAACTCCAAATTTGGCCTCATGATAGAGGTGAGGTCCATTGGGGTGTGGCAGGCTATTAGATTAGAAAAAGAGAACAAACAAATATTTTAGTGCTACCTACTTTCTCATGCAAGTACCCAATCTTCATAGTAGATTGAAGACTCTATAAGGGGTCCTGAGGAATGGGGAATACATTGTGGGAAGGCAGGTCCATTTTTATTTTCTTTTCAAAACCTCCAACATGAGTTGATCTTAGTACCACACTTATTTTCCTACACAGCTTTGTGCCTCTAGTGAACAAGTATCCTCTATATATTGATGGTCACTAGTCACTTAGTATCTTATCATGTCCTTAGTGTGCCTCATTTCTCCTAAGGTATTATTAAAAGACATCTATGTTATGCTTCTTAAATTCCTTATTCACTCCATACAATCCTAATATTTTCCCTTGAGAAATATTATTTTGTTCACTGATCATTCCCCTAGGAATTCTATTTGTGAGTTGCATTTTAAGACCTTGGAAAGGACCAAGCCTTCCTCACAAATTACTAAATTTTCACATTACCATTCCAAACATCCCCTTTTACCACATTTTCACATTATTTTCCACCTCATTGGTGTTCCCTTTATGAGTTACAGTGTAAGACCATGGATAAGATCTAGCCTTCCTCACAAATTTTTCCAATATCCAAGTCACCATGAAATTACATGTGTCAAATATGAGATAAGACATGATTGATTATGAGTTACACATCATTGACATGCTTCCCATTTTTATTTAGTATGTTTTATGCTTACTTCATTTATCTTTCACTTTTAGCTTCTTATTGTATGATTGCATGTAAGAATCCAACCACTTTTCTTAAGTTTTTCATACTTCACAACTTGAATTAGTGTGATTAATTTAAGACCATTTTACCAATTTTGTTTACCTTTTATACTTCCCAACATGATTTAGTATGATTGATTGACTTAATTGATTTGTTTTTATACCATTAGTCTTTCACGTGCTTTCCATTTTATTACATTATTTTCATACTTCCCAATGTGATTTAGTGTGATTTTACTTATTTTAATTAGGTGCCAATATTTTTCATGGTTTAAAAACATTTTTTGATCGCTTGTTTACCAAATTTTGGTTTATTATACCTATTCATATTTTGTTATTACACATTTCCCATCGTGATATAGTGTGTAGTGCATTTGTTTTTTATTAATTATACTTTTATAAGTCTTTTTGCCTATTTCTTTTTAACAATGCATGTGTACTACATAATGCTAGAAAAGAAAACACCACACATATATTTCATATAACATATAAAACAAAAGTAAAATACATGTGCTAGAATGAAATATATCCATGTATCCACAACCACAACCAAAATATAACCCATAAGATCAACATCCAACTATCAAAACAAAATATCTCTATATATATCATGTGTTTTAAATACAAATAGTCTAAAAAAACATCACTCCAGCTCTATGTCTAGGCCCCATAATGTCTATCTCATGGCCCAAACACACTACCCATAGATGCGTCAGATTATCCCTTCTAAGTATTATGCTATAATGAGGCTATTTGAGATCTCAACCTTGCTACCTATCCTTGTAGGTTGGTCAACTAGGCATGTGCCTATCTTAGCTAGATAATGGTAGCCATATACATGGATCTCTCCTAAGCTAGGGCCTATCATGCTTGTAGCTACTTTGTGGCCTCTCCCACCAGTCTAAACTAGCTTACCTGAGCTTGAGCAGATGGTACCATAGGATCATCCAATATGGTGGGGTTGTATGGTGCCATCACCCCATCAAGATATCACGGTGTTCTCCCATAACTAAGGATCCCCATATGATCTTCTCATCTATAGGATCTACAAAACTCAAATTAGACAGTTATCAAATCACATATACATCTCAAAATCTATCTATCTAAAATCATATACAACTACTATTCTATCTTAAAGACTAAAAAATTATAAACATTTATCACCTATCCTGATGTCACCAAGCATTATATCCCCATCTGCTCATCTATCAAGCACGATCTTTCCAATGCCTCATCAAAACCCTAGAATTTGAGAAAGAAGTTGAGCCATCCAACTACAACCAATATCTCTTTTACTGATTCATTTTACAATAGCTCACTTGCATCCTCGAGTTCTAATTTCTTCTTCAACCCCATTTTTGAAATATATTTTTTCATAGAAGATAGTCTATTTTTCACCTTGATTTCAAAATGAAACTAAACTATGCTTGCAAAATGATTAGATGGAAATACTATCCCTTGAGGATTTAGACTATGGATATTACTTGAAGCATGTTGAGTAATAGTGACAATATCAATTAAAAGTAATGATAGCATACTTTTTGTTTTATTTTTTTGAAATCATTTCATCATCAATTACTTTTAACCCTCTACTTGTCTTTTTATAAATGACACATAATTATAATGATGTGTCATTATGAAACACTTTTCATGACTAGAAGGGGTATTATCTATAGTACTTGCTTTGAAATTTCAAAATATGACCTTTTGAAGTGACTTTTTACTGACATCATGAATCATGACCTCCTTATATCACCATATGAGAAAATTTTATATCAATGGGTTTGAGCACATGCATGCAATTCTAGACATATAAAACTAACACTTAACAAAAAAAAAACTTTACCTTATAAATCTCAATATTATCGTTATTAGTCTTCCTTATCTGTTCTTTCAAAAAAATTGCATGAATTAGTCTTAAGAAAATAGTATAGTAGATAATAACATTAAATTTATTGCTTTAAAACCAACTAAATTTTTGAACTGAATTTTCTATTTTTTTTATTTTGATTTTTTTCCATTGATTAGTCATTTGTTAGTTTTTTGGTCAAGACTCATTATTCTCTACATGAACAACCAGTAAGTTGGTTTTTTGAACATGATTGTCAACAATGTCTCGAAAGATTTTCATTTTTTTTTATTTTTGAAAATTTTTAGAGAAGAGGGGAATCCTCTTCCTTTATTTAGGGCAATTTTGTCTTCAAAGATCAATTACTATAGAAGACTTAAGTTTTTTCATGACACCAAACTTATTATGTACTAATTAATAAATTCCTCTTTGTTGGTAGGCTTATGATATAGTTTTAGATGATGTCCATTGATAAGAAGTGTCTTCTAATTTCCATCTATAGGCAGTAACTGTACTAAACTATTAAAAGTATTTGCTATCTGAAATGGTCCTAACCATCTACTGTGGAGCTTACCTTTGAAATGCTAATATTTGGAATCATATAAGAGTGCCCAATCTCCTTATCTAAATTACCTTTATTTGATATGCAAGTCATGCCATTATTTATCTAATACTATGTCATTTCTATCTACTGCAATGCTTCTATCCTCATCTCATCCAATTCATTCAATTGCAACAATTTTTATTTTTATGCTTCATCCAAATCAATCCCTACTTCTAATGCAGTCCTCAAAGTTTGTATTTCAAATTCAATTGAAAGAAGAGGTTTCTTACCATAGACCAACTCATATGGTGAAAAACCAATAGTGGTCTTCCACATAGTTTTGTATGCCCAAACAACTTCTAGGAGTTTGGTTACCCAATTCTGTCAGTTGCATCTGACTATCTTGGTAAGGATGTTCTCTAATTCTCTATTAGTGACTTCTACTTGTCCATTTGCTTGAAGATAATATGGTGAAGATTTACGGTGGGTGACTTGGTCGATATCCATGAATGCTTGAATCATATTGGACATGAATTGTGGTCCTTGATCTGATACTATCTCCCTTGGTGATCCAAAACATTGCATGATCTTGAAATAAAGAAAATTTGCTACTATCTCTTCTCTTGAAGAAGAAAGAGCTTGAACATCAGCCCATTTGGTTACATAGTCCATACATACCAACAAGTATTTTTTACCTTGTGAAGGTGGATCTATGGTCACAACAAAGTCCATGCCCCACTTCTCAAAAGGTTTTAGAACTACCTATGGATGAAGAGGCATCTTGGAGAATGTAGGTTTCCCCGTTCTTTAACATGTATCACATTACCAAACATAAGTCTTTATCTATTTGTGAAGAGTTGGCTAGAAATATCTAGCTCCAAGAATTTTATGTACCATCCTTTTCACTGAGTAGTGTCCTCATCTAATTTCATCATGACATGCACTAATGATATCAAACATCTCATTCTCCTTCACACACTTGCAAAAACCATGATCAGGTCCAAGTTTAAATAGTATACCATTAATCTATTTATAAAAATAACTAATTCTAATTAAATGTTTCTTTTCCTTTTTGGTACATTGAAAAGGAAACTTCCCTGTAGCTAGAAAATTTGCTATATCTGCAAACCAAGGTGATTGTGTTGAAACAAAGAATAATTGTCCATTTAGAAAGTTGTCTTCGTTCTTTTTCATCTTCATTATTCAATCTAGAAAGAAAATCAATAACCAAATTGAATTTTCCTAGTTTATCAACAATTGTTATGTCAAATTCCTACAATAATAATAGCCATATGATAATTCTTCCTCCTACTACTAACTTATTCATCAAATATCAGATAGCTACATGATTAGTATATACAAAGATTTTATAGCCAGTAATATAGTGTCTAAATTTGTTTATGGCATAAATCATAACAAAGAATTCCTTCTCAGTGGTTGTATAATTTATTTCAATTGAGGTTAAGTTCTTTCTTATGTAATATGTAACATACATATGTCCATTTTCATTTTTATTTCCCAAAACAACTCCCATAGCATGATTAGATGCATCAATATAAATATGAAAGGGCTATGACCAATTTGGTCCTCTTAATATTGGTACATTACTGAGATTTTCTTTGATGGTTTTAAATGCTTGTTGACAG
The DNA here is from genome assembly GCA_037957365.1 of Torreya grandis. NCBI lineage: Eukaryota > Viridiplantae > Streptophyta > Pinopsida > Cupressales > Taxaceae > Torreya > Torreya grandis. The sequence continues at coordinate 6,909,200 of JARHVA010000064.1, forward strand.
GCTAAATTCTAGACAAATTCATTTTCTTTTGTGAGCAAAGCAAACATTGGAGCAACAATCTTGCTGAAATCTTTTATGAATCTTCTATAATACCCTGCATGTCCTAGAAAATTATTAATGTTAGTCCAATTTTGAAGAATAGGCAAGTTTGAAATGACTTTAATTTTCTTTGGATCTACTTGGATTCCTTTTGTAGAAATATGATGTCCTAAAATTATGCCATCTTCTACCATAATCAAACATTTCTCATGACTTAGAGACAAATGGTGATCCTCACATCTTTGTAATACTTTTAAAAGATTAATTAAACTTTCATCAAAATATTTTCCATGAACAATAAACTTATCCATATAAACTTCTACATGTCTGAAAATATGGCTAGCACAACTCATTGAAAAGTGGTAGGTGCATTGCATAAACCAAAGGGCAAGACCATATAGGCAAATGTTCCCCATGGGCAGGTGAATTTTTTTTGTCTTGATCCTCAGGTGCCACTTTTATTTATTTTTATCCACTAAAGCCATCTAGAAAAGAAAAATATATTTTTCCAGCCAAATTATCAAGTACTTGATCAGTGAAGGGTAAAGGGAAGTAGTCTCTTATTATTGATTTTTTTAGCTCTCTGTAGTTCACACATACTTTTGTTTACCATTATTTTTGGGAATAATGATCAAAGAAGGGACCCATTGGCTGTTAAAAATGGGATAAATAAATCCTACTTCTAGTAGCTTCTCAATTTTAATTTTCACAATGTCTCTCGAGGTAAGATTAATTCTTCTTTAAGGTTGCCTTACTGGGTTGATGTTTTTTGTGTAAATATGGTGTGTACATATGATTGGATGAATTCTTTTCATATCTTGATATTCCAATGCAAAATATTACATGTGATCCTTTTGTACATCAAAAACTTTCATCTCTCGATCATTTATCAACAAACTATTTATGTTGGGTATCTTCCATGGTGATACTATAATTTGTTTAGTGCCTAGATGGAAAGAGTCTATTTGTTTGAATTCACTCATCAATGAGTTGAGAGGACAAGGATGTGGGAGTAATGCATGAAATATAATAGCATCTTTAACAAACTTTTCTCCTATGGGAATGACTCTAGCTAAAGGACAATGAAAGGCTATAAGAAATGAGTCTTAGCCTTCATATTCCCCTTACATCACACTATTTTGAATGTTTTTATGATCATATAATGTATTTGAAGAGGTGGAAGAGGATGAATTATGAGAATAATAGGAAGTGCTACTTTGAAAGCATCTTTTATTCAAATTTGTAGCTAGTATGTTGCAATCCGTAGCTAGACTATCTAGATCCGTAGCTAGACTGTCAAGATCCATAACTAGACTGTCAAGATCCATAGCTAAACTATCAAGATCTATAGTAGTTCTAATACTTATTAATAACTCATCATCTAATTCCTCTACATGATCAATGATTGTAACTATAACTAGAGAAGAAATACCGTCCTATTTTTCATTAGGTTGATCAACCCATAACTGTTTGATATTATTGATTGATGGTTGAGAAAATGGATATAGAGAAATCTGTTTTGCTTTAAGACCATTTGATATGGTCATATCTCCTGATCTACAATCAATCAATGCTACTATAGTTGCTAACCAAAGTCTTCCTAGAATCATTAGGTATCTAATCTATTTGTTTTTAGGTTGGATGACAATAAAGTCAACATGATACTCTCATGATTCTATAGTGAACATTATGTCTTCAATGACACCTTCTAGTTTGGTTGTTTAATGATCTGCCATTTGTAGGATTGTGGTGGTTGGTTGCATGTCCTTCAAAGAGAGATTTTGCATGGTGTCCATATTCATCACATTAATAGTAGCTCCTAAGTCTACTAATATATTTGGTATCTCATGCTGTCTAATTTTTATAGAAATGCCAAGACTTCTTGGGTCTCCATATTTAGACAAAAAGAACTTTATTACTAATAAGTTAGCAAGTTTACCATCAACCTGTATGGTCTTAGGATATTGTCTTTTTCTATTAAGTGTCTTGATACATAGACTTTTGATCACTCGATTTACTTCTAAGATGTCCCTGATGGCTTGTAATAATGGAATCTCTATGTTTAGTTTTTTGAGTTCTTAGATCAATTCAAATTCCTTATTTTCTACTTCCTTTAATATTTATAGAAAAGGCACAGATGGAGGTTAGCTTCCCCTACTTTTCTAGTTTCCTCTTTGGACTCTTCTTATTTCTTTAGTTGAATTTGTGGACTTATTTTTCTTATGGTACTTTTATGATGATTATATGAGGTTATTGCACTATTCTTATTGATCTGAGATGAATGTCTATACATTCAATAGCTCCTACCCCCATTGTTTAACCCTATTTATGTATAAAAACCTGTCTATTTTTTGGATTTGTTACTAGATGAGCAGGTAGTTGAGGTTAGTTTACTTATTTTGTAGGGGTTACTTGATTTCCTTGGGGAGCCATTAATGCTTGTTGTTGTGGATACCTTCTTTAGTGTTGTTGATTATAGTTTGGACCAAAATTACAGTGTTGATTTATTTATGGTTGTTGATGACCTTGTGGCATACATGTTTATTGAAAAGGTTGGGGCATCATCCATTGTTGTGGCATCCATTTTTGGGTGCCCCATGGTGGTACAACCCACATTTGTGGAGGTGCATGCCATTGTTGATAAGGAATTCTTGAGCCAAACTATTAATTTTGTTGAAAGGTATTTCCTTGTCTCTGAACATAATTGATTTCTTCTATGGCTTGTGTATTTTATTTGAAATGATTCTTGAGACTAGGGAGGTGACTAAAATTTTTTGTGTCCTGATCCTTAGCATAACATATTCCACAAATTTTAGTTTTATCTAAAGGATAGTCTCTAAGTGCATGTTTCAATCTGCATTTTGGGCAATAGATCTCCAATGGCTCAATATTGGATTTGGCCTTGGCTTATAATCCATCCAATGTTGAATTAAACTAGACCAATATGTCTATTTTAAAGTTTTATAATTCTTCCATGAACTGACTTACATCACTAGATTTTTCAAATTTCTCTCTTTTACTATTAGGTTTTGTTCTAGAGTAGTTTGTGCATAACCATGTGATTTCTTATAAATCTAGTTTAGTAATATCTCCTTTCCCCATAAGATTCAAAGAATCCCTAGAAGAGTCATCCATTCCCTTAAGGAAAATAGTTTTGATCAATTCTTTAGGTAGCTTATAACCACATCTGTTGAGAGAAAAGGCAAACTAATCTAAGTAATCCTCAAGGTTTTCATCTTCATTTTGTCTGATTTTGGAAAAATCTTCTTTTTTATCCTTGATCTTGTAATAGTCTTGATATTTATCCAAGAATGTTATTTCTATTTCCCTCTAAGTGTGAATAGAGTTCCCTTCTAGCCCCATGAACCACCTCATTTATCCTTCCTACAAAGTATAAGGAAAATGTTTTAGCTTTTGACTATCCGAGGTGTAGTAATAAGTCTGACAGAGAATCTTAACTCAAAAAAAAATTGATCTGGGTCTACAATGGATAGACAACTAAAGGTAGGTAGATTGGCTAGAGAAATATTTCTCATTATTGGTCATTCATCATCTTAAAAGATAATAGGATAAGATAATGTCCTCTTGGGAGCATTCCTACGAGGATTCCCCACTTGGCCTACATTTTATCCCATATCAAATAAAGTTCTATTGAGAGGAGGGGGTTCTAGTTGTTTAGGATCTACAATTTTAGCTATTGTAGAAGAGGATTATTTTGGTCCTTTAGATATATTTATAAAATATTATCTTATCTCTTTTTTTAAGATCTTAGTTTTATCTGTGACTATCTTGATTCTTTCTTGTAAAGGATCAAAATATTTGGGAACAAATCTACCCTGTGAATCCTGTGGCCTACTCATATACTTGATTTTGACAAGAGAGTGATTTTATTCTATTTTTGTATTTTTTTTGCTTTATAGACTATTAGCTTGAGTTTTTACCTTATTAACACCTAAAAATTTCCCTGATAATGGTACCAAAAATGATGGGTATCATTATTACCCCTTCATTTAACCAACTTATGTTGGTGTCTATTCTTACCAGAGTGGTGCCTAAAGTTATTTGTAGTGTGGAAATTTATTGATTTTAGGTCAATAGTACTTGATTTTGGGGGTTTTTGGATGTTATACTAATATTTATCTACTTCTAACTTCTAAGCTACTACTTGGAAAGAAATGCTCTTTGCAAAAAACATAAATAACCTAATCTAATCTAATCTGCAAAATCTAGAAATATTTCACACAACTGAAAAACAAACCTATTCAAATCACTCTTTCAAAATTAAAAGAATATCAAATCCTCACTTGATTAAAATCAATCATAAATATATATTTTTAGATTCTAAAATTATGAAATAAATGCTTATGCTAGAAATAACAAATTAACTATTCAATCTACCCTGTAGGTTTTCAATCGTAATTATACAAACATATATCTATATCAATCTTGAATTGAAATAAATACAAAACCAACATATAAATAATAAATAAAGGTCATGTATCTTTGGGGAGTGGGACCTTGCTCACCCTCAGATCTAGGTTCAAATCAACTCAGTTCTAAGATATTTCTTCAACACATAGATTGAGAAAGAAAACTGTTGCAATACTTTATATTTCAGAAAATAACCAAAATTACAATATCTCTGTATGTAGGTGTAAAAGTTATAGATATAATCATGGATATATATATTTATTCTATACCATGTAACTATTTATCTCTACATCCCATGTAACAACTTAACTGATTTGAAATAGGAAGATATTCTAGATAGATTAGGTGATATAGTTAGAATAGAAAGTCATTACAATGAGATATTTAAGGAGTCAAAAAATCCATAGATAAAAATTTCCATGAATAACTATATTGATAAAATATTTACATATATTAATACTCATATCTTCTATCTTCATCATTGTAACCTAGAGTAACAACTCTAAAAAATGGAAGACTAAACAAAAATAGACAACTATTTATATACACGCATAGAAATGGAAATGTCAAAAAGAGTCTTCCAAATTATCATGAAGAAGTTGGAGAATCTATTTGAACCCTTTCAAATGTACTATGATCAATTCTAGATAAAATTAGTACAATCCATATCTTGCTATCAAAATCCATAGCTAACTGTTAAAATTTGTAACTGACTGTCGAAAACCATAGCTGACTATCAAATTTTATAGCTGACTGTCAAAATCCATAACTGACTATTGAAATCCATAACAAGCTTTAGAATCCATAGCTAGGTCTTAGATGGTTCATTATTTATCTTGGATCCTCCTTGTCTTCACTAAATCTTGTCAAAACTCATATTAATACTACTATTGCTTGTACATGTCAAAATGTGGAGCCTAAAACATGCAAATGTTAGAACAAAGTGCAAAGAAGATAGACTTAGACTTTACATGAGTTTATATAGATAAAATCATCTATTTCATACCTTATGCTAGTTCTAAATATTAATAGTACATATAATGCTCAACCATTTGACATATTTAAGGCCATAAACTATATTAATAACAAGTCATTTAAAGGACTCATCAGACACCTAAATTTTTTTGGAGGTGTCCAATCTGATAGACATGTTCCCATGATAAAAAACAATCATTTTTCAAATTCAAAACATTCTTATGGATTGGCCTATACATTTCACATATCATTGGTGTAATAAAGTATCTAAAGAGTTTCATATAAATACACAATAGGTCTAAACCTAATTCATTAACTAGTATCATCTAGGATCATTTGATATTATCTATCTCTCCTCAAAAGAATCATCTATACACTTCTACACATTTGAAGGGACTAACCTAAAATTTTCAATTCAAAAACTAGTCATAAGGAATAGGTTCCTAGCCAATTCTCAAGACCTAAGCCAAACCAAATTTTCCATTGTTAAGTGTCAAAATCTATATTACATGTTGCATTCATTAAAGAAGTAATATTAAACACATACACCTAATGGGGATAAATACATGTAGTTTGAATTCCTTATTTATATTATTGGATATGTAGTCAATGCTTAGCCATAAATTGGAGAGTGGTTGAGGTTAGGTCAACCCACCTCTTTTTCCTATTTTTATAAGTTAACCTAGTGTCAAAATTGGAGCTAGGGTCTTGTAGAGGAGATATGTTTTTTGGATTTGTAGACACAGTGAGAACCTGATATCTCACATGGAGACTAATTACAAGCAGGTGCAATGACTTGTGCCAAACCAGTGAAGCATATACTCACCAGATAAATATGAAATTAATATATGTGTATGTATAATAACATCTAGAGACTATCAAAATCATATAGGAATATCCAAACACTCTTATTCCTGATTCAAGTGACTTCCAGTATTTTTATAGTCTTTTAGTCACATACATTCAATCTCAAACCTACAAGAAATAGTAACACACTAAGTATCTAATTTCCTTAGGTTATTTCTATTTGTAGCAAGTTACAATTGTCCAATCATATTCTGATTAAGCATTCATATTAGTGTTTTATTATAATACATTAAATAATATGAATAGATTAAAGTTTTATGATTTTTTAGATAGATAAATAAAAAATAAGATAAAATATATTGATGAACCTGCTATTTATCTAGAGCGTAAAAAACACTAGTTTCCATTAGGGTTTCATATTTCTTTCTAGGGTTTTGATTTTTTTCTTAGGGTTAAATATTTGATATATGATTTCTAAATATATTAATTCAATAATTTTTTTTGAAGTTGGTCCTAGCCTTATATATATTTTCATTATTTCATTCTATTCCATCTAAGAAGGTTAGTTCCCTTGTCCCCCTAATGCAAAGTTCTAAATTTAGTGTTGTCCATATCAAGTATAATAATATTGATTTCGATCCATAGAAAATGTCTAAAATAAATAAGATCAATGTTCATTATTCTTCCTCTTATTTTGATGTAAATATTATTGATGAATACATACAAGTAGAAGATCATATTGTTAATAATGAAATTCCTGATCTGAAGAATGTTAATCAAGATAATCATGAATACCAAGATATAATGCATCTTGATGATCTTAATGGGGTACATCTTGTGAAAGTTCAAGTAATATTTAGTTTTTGAAATCAAACTCATCAACCTTGTGACTTGGATAAAATTTTAAAGCTAATATTAGAAGCTAAAAATGCACATAAAGCTAAGGTTATAACATTTTAGGAATAAAAACATGATCTCTTCATTGATACTAATATACTTTTTGAGATACTGATTCTAGAATAGGTGTTTAGAATACTACTATTTTTACTATTCCTATGTCTACACATTTAGATACATATGTGATTCCAACCCAAAGTGTGAGGGAAATATAATGTTTCCCTTAGATGTTGATGCATTTCCATACATAACCATCTTATGTACATCCTACTAATTCTACTCATGGGACATCATCACCCATGTCTAGTGCATAATCTCCAATTCAAACTGTTATAGACCTATAAGTTATGGTGTTTTATTTAGAGAAAGGTGCTTATAGAGAAAGTCATTCAAATAATTCTCATACTTTTATTCATAATCCATTACCCCTAGATATTTCAACATATCCCTTAACTATAGGTTTTGTAGCTCCTAAGATTACATTATCTGATAATAAAGGTGATCTAGAGCAACACCTAAGAGTCTTTCACATAGCATGTTTAGGTTATGGATCAAATGATAAGATGTTAACTAATTTATTTAATTGAAATATTAAAGACTATGATTTTTATTTATTATATGACCTCCCATTCCAATTAATTAAGGCATTCAATACATTGGCTGAATAGTTTATAACACATTTTCAATCAATTTTCAGTGCGTAAATGTCTTATGCTGAAATTTTAAAACTTAAGAAAGGAATTAATGAACCAATTAATTATCATGTGATTTGGTATAATACCATGCTTTATAATATGACAAACCTAATGGCTGATAATGAATTATAATATTTATTCAAGAAAAGTTCATTTGTCTCTCTCCACGAGTCTATTACATTTAAATTATTCAAGTCATTTGATGAGTTATACCACACATTTGGAGATTGAAAAGCTAAAATAATAATTTTGAACAAGATAAAGTATGTGCCTAATGATACAACTACTTAAACTACATAGGTTCAAAGCAAACCAAGCTACAAGACCAAAGTGAATGATACTAAGAATGAAGCAAAAACAATAGTTAATATAGTGTCACAACTTACTAACTAACTTATACTAGCCAATAAAATAAGTATGAAAGTTTCATGATTACCTAAATCTCTTCATGAGATATTACATAAGTTACTTTAATACAACCTTAAAACTCTCCCTCCAACAAAAGCGGTTGATATGAATAGGCCTCTATAAAAGGGACATGATAATTATGCATATTGTGATTACCATAGATGTTAGTGATATTAAAAAAATAGATGTTTTAGGTTAAGACATAATATTAAGGATCTAATTGATGACAACTTTATTAATCTTAGGACACCTATAAATTATTTAGGACCATAACCAAATGGGAATGCAAAGTTGAAAATATTGTCTGATCCCTTTCCAAACCATGTAGTAGAATAAACTAAGGATAGTTTTGTAGTGCATATGACATAAAATACACATATTCCTCTTTAAACATATTATTACCCATTGGATGGTATTATTATTACACTTATAAACTTATATGGACAATGACCTATAATTAAATTTTATGATAGTGATATTTTGGATAATGATCCTACTTATACATCATTATTTTTATGAGCATACATTGATTCATAACCTATACATAGTGTCACAAAAAATAATGGTTTAACTGAGAATATTTGCATAGTGAAAATTTTGAATACCATTGGATTAACACATGATGATTTTATGTATACAATAAGGATAGTCAAAGTATTTGACAAATATAAACAAAACCCTCTTGGGCACATTGTGCTACCATTCAAGGTAGGCATTGCAATAGTTGTTACCATATTATTAGTCTTAGATAATATAGGGGTATTTGATATGTTGTTAGGATTACATTGCATACATAAGCTATATGCATTACCATCTTTAGTATAAGGATGTGTCAAGTATATACATGGTATTAGGGTAGTCAAAACTCTAAGTATTCCATATGAGTATCTTATTTAGCTAGAGGCGTTTCTTCCTCCCTCCTGAACACCACCATAGATAGTTATTTAACCTATTTAGTTTATTTATATGCAATAAATTACTCCACCTATTCATATTTATCAATCCCACATTGATAATGTATAGGAAGGTACTTGACTTACTAGACAACTAGTGCTTCAATGCCCATTACATCATAGAGTTATTTAAGACTCATGGCAACCATAATATACTCCATCATATCCTAAACTAGTGTTACATATAACTCACTATTTTACACAATGAACATAACACATTTTTATCCTATTATACAATATATTACACAAGATACTATGCTCCCTAGAGTTACTCATCATACACAGGATTCTATGAGCCATGATAATGATAATTACATTACAACCTAGGATCATTTATCATATTAATATATAGATATATCTGATGCTACTTGCTCACAACAGGTGACTATTCCCATGTTTTATATAGGAATTGCATGTGACTATTATAATTATGGGATAATTGGTTAGAATTTATACATGATAAAAATATTTCCAAAATAGATTAAAAAAAGTTATTAAAAAAATTGAAAATCAGGACCTAAGAATGATAAGTTTACTAGTTTACATTATTAATTAATTAATGATATATATCACATGTCTGGTAGATTACATATCCTTTTCCATATTACATGCATTTCATGGTATATATGAATGACATGCAAACATATGGGTTATACATGATACATGGATGCATAGATGTAGGGCATTCCTATACCCAAGGGCCATGATAATGTTGGGGGCATCTCATTCAATAAATCACATTGTTATGAGTTATATCTTTCTATGACCTTTCTATTTATCATGTTGAGATACATTGATTGCTTAAAAATGTATTTCCCTTATATTATTTATAGTGCTACATTTTGTGGATATGCTACTTTACTATGCTATGACATTGACATAGATTGATGTTGTAGACTAGTTTGAATTGTTTTATGTTTCATTGTTGCTATTCTAATTAATATAGGCTAACCATTGATTATTATTTGTTTGGATATTTCCTCAGTATATGATATTGTTTGTTATAATGTGTCATTGTATACCTCTTTATTTGGACCTTGGCTTCTCTCGATACTTTTTCTTGATTGATTTTTCATTATATGACTCTTTCTTTGGGTCCTTGATTTCTTTTAAAACTATTGTTCATTAAGTTTTTCATTATGTGACTTCTCTTTCCATGGCTCTTGCCTTGTGTGACATTGAATTCTATTGTGTGTGGCATGGACATGATAGTTGTGAGCTTATATGTGGATAAATCTAAGAATTTATACTATTTTTTTGGTGTCACGATCCATATCACTCACCTTTCTTATTGTGTGTGGTGCCATGATCCATATCATGCTCCTTTCCTGCATAGTTATTGCTCAATGTTTTTATTAGTGATGGTTATTGCCATATGCCTAATTATTATATTTATCTTGACATGACATTTGTAAACCTTATATAACATGTTTTATACATGATTTAATGATACATTCATATTATGATGTCATTCTCCACATGTTAGTACATGCTTCTAAACAGTTACATATTTTTACATAACATGATGTAGTTAACTCTTTTCTCTTGAGATATGTAATTTGTAGTGTATATCCCTCACCTCAAAAGGGGGCATATAAGTGGGATTTTAATATATATTTAAGCCTATATTTATATAAAATTCAGATTATGGGACTAATTACATTATTTAAAGAGCTTAAACTGGTTCAAATTATCAGTTTGGTTCAAATTATGGGAGAGATATTTGCATATTGAGATTGATTTTGGGGGCATATGAAATGCATATGCAACTATTTTACATGTTAAATATTTCAATAGTTTACATATTATCACATTTATTGGATTGACTGAGAGATTACGCTATTCTATATCACATTTTGGCACTGATTGGAGTAGATTATGGGGCATGGACATTCTTAATGTACACACTATTATAATTTTTCTATCAAGAACATGGTACTGATGTGACATTGATGGTGCCAAATATAACACATTAAATATATAATTACATATACAATGACTAATTCACCATACATGATCTTAATATATACTCCCCCTTTTATCTCGAGTTTTAATATAAATTAAATATATAATGTGGTTGACGTTCAACATAGTTCAATGGCCTCGCACTACTCCCTCTTCATAATGGTTGGGGCATTATTTTTCCCAATCCATGGCACTTGCCTTAGTAGTTTTATATACTCAGGCATGATCACCCTAATATCCAATGATTTAGAATGAAACCCAATCCTCCAATGTTTCAACAAGAAGCTAGTTCTCTAATACTTCAATAGGAAGCATCATATCCAAAGCATCACAAGGAAACATAATTAACCCCTTTACAGGTGCATTCTTTCATTGCTCTTTTAATTTAAAAAAGTTTCATTTTTATTTAATATTTCATTTCACATATGGACATTGATTGTTTCATGTTCATTGTAGGTTTGCATGGATCAAACAACACATTCAGATCCTTCTCCCAAAGATAAAGTGCATTTACACACTTAGGTACATATCTTTATCCTTTTATACTAGCATTACTTTTAATTTCAATATTAGAATAAATTGGAAGCAATTTTAGACACTAAAATATGGTATTAAACACCTAGAAATGTTAGTATTGATGTATCTTAACTTACATGAATTATGTGTACACATATGTATCTTGCATACCTTATTTTCTATTCACATGACTTCTATGGTCCAACCTTCCTGATTTACTATCATTCACCTAAAGTAATATCATAGTCTATGCCTAACTTGTTCAAAATCATATTTGGAATGTCTCTATATCATCAAAAAATTATTCTTTCATTTAGACAATTACATTAGACCTAGACACTTGCATAATTTTGGAGGTGTCCAACCCTAAATGACTTGTACATATACCAAATAAAGGTCATTTTTAAAATTCAATTCATTCTTATGGGTTGTCTCATGCATTTTATATGTTGTTGGAATGATAAATTACCCTAAGATTCTCATATAAATACACATTTGGTATAAGACTATTTTATTATCTAACATCATCTAGCACTATCTAGCATTCCTAAAAAGAAACATTTATATAGCTATGCACATTCAAAAGAACTACCCTAAAATTTCCAATTTAGAAATTAGTCACAAGGATCAAGCACTAACCATGTCTTAAACACATAAGATAAACCAATTTTTAATTATCAAGTGTTGAAATCTAGATTATAGGTTGCATTCACAAAAGAGAACTATTGGACACACACACCTAATACAAAGAACTACATGCGATTGGAATTCCCTCTTTGGAGTATTGAATACATATATGGTGCTCAACCATTCATTAGGGATTTGTTGAGGTCAAATCAACCCACCTCTTTTCCCCATTTTTATAGGTTAACCTATTGTTGAAAGTGAAACTAGGGTTATGAAGAGAAGGAGGCATATTTTTTGGATTTGTACACATAATGATCATCAAATATTGCATAGGGAGATAATTTTCAAGCAAGTGCAACAACCTGTCCCAAAATTGTGAGGCACATATTCATAGGATAAATATAGAATAAAAAAATGCATACATATAATGATAGATTCTAGAGCCTAACAGGCTCATCTAAGAAGATCCAAATACTCTTGTTCATAATTTGAGTGACTTCTAATCCAATATCTATCCTTTTCAGTCACCTACATTTAGTCTCAAATCTACATAGTATAGAACACTCTAATAATTTAAACCCATTAGGTTATTTATATTTAGATCAAGTTTTAATTGTCTAATCGTATTCTAAAATAACATTTACATCAATGTTTTATTATAATACATTAAATACTCTACAGAATTCAAAGTTTTATGCTTGTTTAGATAACTAAATAAAATATAAGGTTAAAAAACTATATAAAACCAAATTTGATGACTTTAAGACTAATCAAACAAAAAATGGAAAAGCTTCCTCGATGGAATATGCCTCATACACAATCTAATCAATTGATGTAGGATGCCCTATGCAAATAGATATGGATACATGTATTTCCAAGATTTTTCCATTATCATTCTTAGTAACGCTAATAGCATCCATTATATTTGTAAAAATAGTTCTCACTTTTATTTATTTCATGAATGGAGGAAAGGAAAAAATTCAAATAGGACCACAAATGCTACCAATTTTAGGTAGTTTATTGGACCTAGGTTTGAAACCACACTAGTCTTTACAAACTTTCTCAAAGTGCTATGGTAGTATAATGTATCTAAAATTAGGCACCACCTTGGCTTTTATAGCTTCCTCTATAGAGGCTACTACTACCATATTGAAGACTTCCAATTCTAATTAATGTAATAGATCATGTTATTTCAATTTCTTAAAATATTTTTTACTCAACATTTAAAATTAAAAAAAAATAAACTACTTAATATACGAGTGTTGGTGACATTTTGTTTTTATGGACATGTTTATATAGTGTTAGTGTATTACATGCCATTTAAGTTGTACAAGTCCAATTTTAAAAATAATATTATACGATATTGAAAACATGTACATTACTAAAATTACGTGGAATGGAAGCTTAAAAATTTATAATTTTACTTATAGGATACATAATCTAGATGCATTAAAAGAAAATGAGGTACTCTTACCATGTAGACAATGCCTAACACATTACAACTATCAACCACTATTATTTTAAAAAGTAAGGGCAATACACACTAGATATCTACTTTTATAGACATGTTTTAATTATTGGGTAAAATTAATATATTTTTGATTTTTTTCCCTTTTTATTGAATTTCATTATGTTTATTCTTTGGTTGAGCAGTTTACTTCCACTGGTTTGGCTTCCACTATTTATATGCAATGCATTTTTTGTGAAGTTTGTGTGTGGTGAGGTGTTATTAAATGAAGAGATCTGAGTTTTGTAGATTTTTTCAAAGTTAAAGTCATGTAGATTTGATTTTAGAGGAGAATAAGTTTATCAAGAATGTCAAATAAAAAATTATGGGTGGATTTAGATTGCTCTAATGGGGAAATTATTGAGTGAAAATAAGACTGTTCAAATTGATTATAGATTGGATTTTTCCCAAGATGAGGGGTTGAAAATATCCAAAGATCAAATTCTAAATCCTTGGCCCACCTTCTCCTTATTCTCAAGAAGAAATAATCAGTAATAAATTTTGATGAGGAATGTATATAATTACTGGGCTAGAAGGAACATATTTCAAATCGGTGACACACTCTATATGTGGATAATTATTATTTGTCTCATCAAAACCATGATAGTGTTATTGAAATGAAATTTCATTCTTTCATCATACAAAGGATGAGACTTTTAATTTAGGTTTTGGACTGATGTTGGTGCAATATTATTTATGATAGTGTTATTTAAGTCATTAATTTGAGTCTCTGAAATTACTTGTAGTGTTGGATATGAACTAGAAAAAGGTAAATATGGGTGATGTGTTAAAGAAGGTGACCACATACGAATACATGTCAAATGTGAGGGTGAATTTTTTGGTTCAAGTGATGAATATTGGTATGTAATGCTCATGCATGTGGTTGCTCGCATGAATGAGATAGATAGAGTGGTGGAGAGTGGAGAGGATAATGCTACTCCTAACTATCTTCACCTGAAATAGGGTCTAAAACAAAACATAAATTCAAATATCCAGATAAATTTAAACCTAAATATACAAACATCTTGCTAAGATCACAATAACATCAATACAAAGTTTTAAAGTGACAAAAAAAACCATAAATAAGAGACAAGATATTAAGGGTGACTAAAATTTTGAATAAAATTTCCAAGTAAAAATTATACAAAGAGTGAGTATCTAATAGTGGTGTCACTTAAGATTCACATCATAGTTTGTAGTTGTGCATTCAAGTCAAGAAAAAAAATCATTAATTTTTTATAATTAATAAAAGGTTACAAACTTTTAAGGAGTAGAATGAACACAATTCAACTCTAAAATAAATCCTCAAACCCCCCCAAAAACAATTTAGCCTAAAGGAATAATTCATACATTCCATATTAATAATTTTTATAAATTAAATAATATTTATTTGGCCTACCTTTGATGTGTCCATCTCATCATTGGGGGTAATTGTGTTGGTGCTTCGATCCACCTTGTTGTTGATGTAATTATTGAAGTTTGTGTGATGTACATTAACTATCTCTACATTAATTTTTGCACTATGTGATGTTTAAAAATGTATCTCAAATATTTTTCCTAGGCCAATGGAAATAATATTGGAGGTTTTTTAATGATTTTTCCAAGGTGACCAAGGTTATTGATGAGGTGTCATGTGTGTTAGATTGACAATGACAAAGTGTACTTTAATGAGCTTCAATGTTCCTACATAGTTCTTTAGTGTTTGACTTGGATATGTAAATGGTGGATGTTATTGATGGTATGGTCATGTTTCATAGACATTATGGGGTGTTATGAGTGCTTAAAATTCTTATGTAAATGAAAGTAATTCATCAGAGTAGTCATATGGGTGTCTAAGTTCAAGTAGTCATCTTGACAAATAAGGCTAAATGAGTAGATTGATGACATCATATCTCACACATGTGAAGGTTTTAAGAGTAGTTTGATACATGGATGGATTTTAATATGAGAGGTGATCTTGTGGTTCAAATTTTAGGTCATGAGGTTGAGTGTAGAAAAAGTTATTAAGGTGCAAAGTTGGCCTCTCAAATAAAGTTCACTAAGTTTCTATACTTAGCCAAATTTACCAGAGGAGATCTAAAGTGAACATTTAATTGGATCATAGATATAATAGAAAGAATTTAATATGATCTAATAATGATCTAATATCATCGTTAAAATTCAAATAATCAATATTACATGCACTAGTGACATGTGTCACAATCACAAAGTTTGAGTAATGGATCTATGGTAAGCATGAAACCTATCAGATAGAGATCAAGAGTGAGAATATGATCATGAAGTTATAGATAAATGGTACAAATTAAGTCAATAGGTAAAATTATGCTCATATTTCATGTATAAGTATAAAGTGGTGTAGTCTCATTGATTGAATGGTATAGGGTGCACAAAAGGCATGCAGAGCTGCTAAGTGGCACGATCATGAAAGCACATATCTAAGATCAATGGTGAGAAATTGTAGGTTAAATACCAAGATATTCCTAAGGATATCAATGAATATAATTTTTTAAAAGTTTATAGGGAGCACAAAGTGATGCCAAAGTGTTTGATGTTTAGTATTAGAATTTAAATATTCAAATTAATGAGGGAAAACTAGTCTGCAGTTTTTGAGCTATATATTTTGATCTAGGATGAATTTCAAGTGGTGTAAAAGGAAAAGTTGAAGATGAATACAAGGTGAATCCATATAATCTAATTATAATATTTAAATGTTCATATAATTATGGATATTAATCTCTAAAGCTGACTATGTGTTTGACCATGCTTTGCAAGTGACCCGAGAAGGATAATTGAGTTGTTCTTGATAGTATTTTGATGTTTCAAGATGAAATAATAAATAAAGTGTTGTATAATACATGAGGAACATATGCATGGATTTTATAGGTTTTACCAATCCATATTCAATGTGAACAGTTACTTAGAAGTTGACTATGTTTGTTGAATACACTAGCAGTTTGAGTGACCATCTTGCAGAGGTAAGTTGAAGATGTTCTGAGTAGAGTTGAGGAAGAAAATTGGTTGGAGATATTATATAATTATAAAATATTTATGATAATTCATTTTATGTCATAGTTTTACCTTGATCAGATATGGACATTCAAAATAGTATAACAATATTTTGACTGTATATGACTAGTTTGAGTGGTCATTTTAAGAGAGTTGATTTGAGTGCTTAGAACTTGTGTTGGAATGTCTAAGGAACATGGAGGTGTATCAAAGGTTTTTAAGGATTAAAAAATGTGATATAATCATATGAATATGTGAAATACTTAAGTTTCTTCTTCAGAAGTTTGAGACTATGTTTTTTGTGTATGAAGGCCTGAAGCACAAGGAGACCCAATTGGTAGGTTCAAGTATTGAGTTGGTGTTATAGGTGACATGGACCCATGAGGGAGTGAGTAAGGGTATATTGGAAATAGGTTTTATGTGCTTGAGTAATTGGTAAAGGATGAAGGTGGTCCAAGTAGTCTCACATGTATTATGTGAGTATGAAGGCCTAATTGTTTTAGGTCTCACCAAGACCTAATGGTGGTTTGGGGCTAATGAGGTATTGGCCAACCTATGAGGAGTGTGTTTCTCACATATAATTTGTGTATGGACCTATGTTAAGTGTGGTTAAAATATGTAAATCACCTTTTCTGACCAAACTAGGTTAAAAGAAGAGAGTGGTATAAGTATAAGGTCTAATTGGACTAATTATGTTAGTTGTGTATGTGTGGATTCAAATAAAGAAGAGAAAATTTGAAAGAAAGGTACATGTCAGTTAGAACCATCAAAGTGTGAAAAATATTAGACATGTTTATTTGATCAATTTGATGTAGGAGGACACATAATTCATTGGACCTAATGAGCCTAGAAGAGGTAGTTTGAGCAAGTTAGCCCTAGAGGCAGCTTTAGAGAGATTGGAGGTGAAGAGTGTAGATAGAGGTGATTATCATCAGCTGAAGAGTATCAATATGTGTTCAAGGTGATTTTTACAAGTATCTAAGTGGGTGATTGGCTACCTAGGGGGTTAGTTCCTCCTTGAAAGTTAAATCTTTTAAAGGTCTAGTTGGTATGGGTGTTCATCTAGATAGAGGCAGTAGCTCCTTGTGGGATTGGTGTCTCACTAAACTAAGGGATGGGTGTTACTTGATCAGTTGGTGCTGGTCTAAATTTTGGATCTTGTTTTATATGACTATAGTCCATCTTTCAAGGTTTAATGGGTTTTATCCCCCAAGAGGGGTTCCCACATATATGATGTGTTCATGTGATGTATGCTCTTATGTATGCTTTGGATATATGTGCTTTCATGTTTATGTTGCTTGATCAAGTTGATGTATTATGAATGTTTAATATTTGAGAATTAAATTTGATTATATTTCATCACTGATTCACCCCCCTCTCAATTATTTTACCTCTAACAATTAGTATCAGAGCAGGACCTTTTATGCAAGTTTAACCACTTGAAGGTGATCCAAGGTATAATATGGGTGAAAATATCATCATATTTGATGAAGAAGTTTGCTATGATAGAAATGAACAATAAGTTGATTTAGAAGATAAGCTCATGAGTGCACTTGGTGAGCCAAAGGAGCAAAAGAAGAGGAATCATAAAATTAGGAATGTGATCAAAGGTCTTGAAGTGTAAGTTATATCTCTTGAGGGGAGTTTATCAAGCAAATCCATGATAGAAGAAAGGGAGAATCAAGAACTGATCAAGTCTATGGAAGAGCAAGCATGTAGATTGAAAGTTGACATGGCCAAAAGGGATAAGGAGGATAAGGAGACCATCAAAGATCTCAGAATTCAATTAGAGGATGCAAGTTTAATCATGAGGGCTAAAGAAGATGAATGTGTTCAATTGAAGGCTAATCTTGTTTCCTTAAAGGATGAGGATGAAAAGGTCATAATCGAGATAGGAAAGATTGAAAATAAATAAAATAAATTAGAACAAGGAAAAAAGGTTGGTAGCATGAAAGATAAAAAATCAAATTAGGGCCCTTATTTTGTTTGTAATATTGTTCATCATAGGGAAAATTAGGATTGTGTAATAATAAGAAATCAATCAAAGGGAGATCACTTCCATATTCAAACAAAAGGTATGGAAGAAATTGTTTGCTACAATTGTCAAAATGTTAATCACATTGCTAGGTTATTCAAGCAAAGACCATAAAGTTAAGATAAGTTCAATTCAGCTCCTAGAGTGCAAGAAATAAGACATGCTAGATAGATCAATGTAATCAGATATTCATCCCAGAGTCATTATTATGCATGCAATTAGTTTGGACACATTACTTAAGAATGTAAGAGGAGAAGAAATCAGTCAAAGAAAGATCACAATCATCATCAAACAAAAGGTATAAATGATCTTATTTGTCTCAGATGTCATAGAGTTGGTCACATTGTGAGGTATTACAAAAACAACTTGATTGAGTTATCAAAGAAACATAAGGTATATGGAGCTCTTATTGTGCAAGGAAGAGGTCACAAATGGTTGTGGAAACCTCAGCCTGTTAGGAGAGATAAGACTGAGACTAAAGATGGTTTATTTTCCATGATAGACATGAAGGAAAGTTAAGAGTTTCTATTGTTTGCATTAAGAATGAAGTCAAGATCCATTCAAAGTCAATTTGGTGATGAGGTAAGACTTAAATTAAAATGAGATTATGGAGATATGGGAGTCTCCTAAGTTTTGAGACTTCTAGTCTCACTATGTCAAAGGGGTGTCTCTCTTTAAGCTTCAAGGAGACACTTTACATAAAGAGGAAACATTGTGGATGCTAGTTGAATTTTGGTTGATGTTGCAAGACAAGAAATATCTTTTGAAAATGTGCTTGGATAAGGGGGAACAATGAGTTTTAGGTAACTACTTCAAAGTGTTGTGATGGAAAGATTCAGAAGATATATTCAAGGACAGTGATCCTAAAGTTAAAGTTTTGGTTAATCTTTGATGGATGGTATAGCTGGTCAATATGGTGAAGAATGAAGCTATGTATGCAAGGTCTATAATTAGGTAATATAAGTTTCTAGGTGTTTGATCAAGGATGATGAGTTTTCAAGATGTTATTTTTACATAGGGAAACATGTGTTGGTCTTGTTCTAGAGTGCTCAATGTATGTTCAAGGTTTTTGCTCTTGAATATAAGATCTTGTCAATTTCTATTGCTTAAATTGATTGATCAAATATTGAAAGACTGAAGATAAATTTGATATGGAGTATGAGGAAAATGTGTTGCAACATTTTTGATATCATATAGAAGGTCTCAGATTTATATAGATGTAAAGTTAAGTATGCCATGGAGTTAGGGGGAGCTAACTCAGATAGTTTGAAAGGCTTGAAGAGCTGTGCATAATGTGAGGGGAAACATGTGTGAGATGTTCTAGTCATGGTGGAGATATGAAAAATTCTACTAAAGATGTGACCTCAAGAATTTTGATATGATGACTTGATCAAACCAAGTCAGGTGATTTGATAGTGTATTGAATTCTCATGCATAAATAAAGGGTGAGATTTGTAAATGCTTAGGTCTTAAGATCAAAGGACTATGTAGTAGAATTTGAGAGACAAGGTATGAAGTAAATTACATTGATTCATAATTATTTGAATGGTATAAAGATTATTAAAAGGGTTCCTAAGCTTAGGTGACTTAGGGGGAGTCCCTCTTAATGTTTTTTAGGTAATTTCATGCAGTTTTTGATGATCATGTATGTTTTGTCTTCATAGAAGCTATGTATGATCAAAGAATAATGTAGTAATGGAACATATTTAAAGAATATCAAGGTAAAAATAGGTATGTGCAATTTTAGGGGGAGTATTTATCATCTCTCAGAGGCGGTCCTTTCCTATTATTGGTCCTTGAAGTCTTTTCAAGTCCACAGGATCAAGAGTTGAGCCCACTTTGTCATTGTGTCAAGGGGGGAGAAAGTGCTTGAAGAGAGAGATAGAGTCTATACATAAGCTTTGTTTTGGTGTTGAAATAAATGAAAAAGGGGAATATTTTTTTAGGTTTTTAAATGATGTCTCTAAGGTGACCAAGGTTGTTGATGAAGTGTCATGTGTGTTATATTGACAATGACAAAGTGTGCTTTAATGAGCTACAATGTTCCTACACAGTTATTTAGTGTTTGAATTAGATAGGAAAATGGTGGATGTTATTAATATTATGGTCATGTTTAATAGAACCTATGATATGTTATGAGTGATTATAATGCTTGTGTAAATGAAAGGAATTCATCTGAATAGTCATATAAGTGTCTACGTTCAAGTAGTCATCTTGACAAATAAGGCTGAGTGAGTATATTAATGATGTCATATGTCACAAATATGAAGATTTAAGGATAATTTTGGTACATGGATAGATTTACCTATAAAATTTTATCTTGTGGTTCAAACTTTAGGTCATGAGGTTAAGCATAGCAAAATTTATTAAGGTGCAAATTTGGTCTCTCAGGCAGAGTTCACTAAGTTTCTATACTTAGCCAAATTTGCAAGAGGATATCTATGGTGAGAATTTAATCATATCACATATCTAATTGTGAGTGTTTAATATGACTAGATAAGGATACAATGGCATGGTTTGAATTCAAATAGTCAAGATTGTATGTGCTAGTGACATGCGTCACAATCACAGAGTTTGAGCAGCAGATCTACGATGAGCGTGAAACCTGTTAGATAGAGATCAACAATGAGAATATGATCATGAAGTTAGAGATAAATGGAACAAATTAAATAAAAAATTAAAAGGATGCTTATATTTAATGTATAATTTCAAAGTGGCATAATTGCATTGATTGAATGGTATAGGGTGTGCAGAAGGCACACAGAGCTGCCAAGTGGCATGATCATGGAAGCACAGATCTAAGATCAATGGTGAGAAATTACAAGTTAAAGACCAAGATAATCCCAATTATATATATGGATTTAATTTATTAATTTTTTTTTATGGAGTATGAGATGATGTCAAAGTGTTTGATGTTTAGTATTAACACAGTGATCATTGGAATTTAAATATTTAAATTAATGAGGGAAAACTAGTTTGTAGTTTTTGAGCTATATTTTTTGATCTATAAAACCTTTCATGGTGGTGTAAAAGGAAAATTTTAATATGAATTAAAACCAAATATATAGATTATAATTATAATATTTGAATGTTCATATAATTAGAGATATTAAGATCCAAAGTTGATTGTGTGTTTGACCATGTTTTGCAAGTGACCCAATAAGGATAATTGAGTTATTCTTGATAGTATTTTGATGTTTCAATATGAAATAAATATTGGAGAGTGTTTTATACTCCATGAGGACAATTTATGTGGATTTTAGAGGTTTTACCAATCCATATTCAGTATGAACAATTTCTTATAAGTTAACTGTGTTTGTTGAATGTATTGATAGTTTGAGTGACCATCTTGCAGAGGTAAGTTGAAGATGTTCTAAGTAGAGTTGAGGAATAAAATGAGTATGGAGATATTATATAAGTCTCAAATATTTATGAGAAGGAATTGGTTTTCATATTTTGTGCCTTATCATATATGGAGAGTCAAAATAGTATAACTATATTTTGACTATATGTGACTAGTTTGAGTGGTCATTTTGAGAGAGTTGATTTGAGTGCATAAATCCTATGTTGGAATTTATAAGGGACATGGAGGTGTATAATAGGTTATAAATGGTTACAAAATGTGATATAATCATATGGATATGTGAAATATTTAAGTGTTTTCTTTAGAAGTTTGAGACTATGTTTCCTGTGTATAAAGACCTGAAGAGCAAGGAGACCTAATTGGTAGGTTCAAGTATTGAGTTGGTGTTCCAGGTGACATGGAACCATGAGGGAGTGAGAAAGGGTATATTTAAATATTTTTTATGTGTTTTAAGAATTGGTAAAGAATTAATGTGGTCCAAGTAGTCTCACATGTATCATGTGAGTATGAAGGCCTTATTGTTTTAGGTCTCACCAAGACCTAATGGTGGTTTGGGCCTAATGATGTGTTGGTCGACCTATGAAGAGCATGGTTTTCATATATAATGTGTGTATGGACCTATGTTAAGTTTTTTTCAAATATGTAAATCATCTTGGCTGACCAAGATGGGTTAAAGAAAGGGAGTGGTATAAGTACAAGGTCTAATTAGACTAATTGTCTAGTTGTATATGTGTGGATTCAAGTGAAGAAGAGAACCTTTGAAAGAGAAGGTGAAGGTTAGTTAGAACCATTAAAGTGAAAAAAATATCAAACATATTTATCTAATCAAGTTGATGTAGGAGGACATGTAGGTCATTGGACCTAATGAGCCTAGAAGAGGTAATTTGAGCAAGTTAGCCCTAGAGATAGCTTGAGAGAGATTGGAGGTGAAGAGTGTAGATAGAGGTGATCATCATTACTTAAAGAGTATAAAAAACTATTCAAGATGATTTGTTCAAGTATCTAACTAGTTTCTTGGTTTTTTAGGGGGTTAGTTCCTCCTTTCAAGGTAAAGTTTGTTAAAGGTCTAGTTATTATGGGTGCTTAGCTAGACAGGGGCAGTAGCTCCTTATGGGATTGGTGTCTCCCTAAACTAAGGGGTGTGTCTTCCTTGATCAGTTGGTGCTGGTATAAATTTGGGATATTTTTTTATAGGACTTTATTCTATCTTGTAGGATTTAGTGGGTTTTATCCCCCAAGAGGGTTTCCCACATATATGATTTATTCATGTGATGTATGCTCTTATGTATGCTTTGGATGTATGTGCTTTCATGTTTATGTTTCTTGATCAAGTTGATGTATGTTGAATGTTTAAGAGTTTGGATTGAATTAGATTATCTTGCATAATTGATTCACCCCCCTCTTAGTGATTGTACCTGTAACAAATACCAATATATATAAGGAATAAATTTGATGGTCAACCCTACATGTAATGAAATTTTTTGATGGTAGTAATTTATTCAACATTTTCCTTCATATACTAGTATAACTCATAGTAGAGAAAGGAAACATTACAAATAATTTTTATATTTAATAAAATTTTGCCTATAATTTCACCTTGCATATAAAATAATCTCTTAAAATCGATTGTATTTTATGGGAAAAAACTACAAACATGGCCATATGACCATTAAAAATAGGCCATGAATATACACATAATAAAAATCCTACTTGGCAAGATGTGGTTCAAAGGTAAGAAGATAAGTTATTGAATTTTAAAGTTAAAATGATGATTGTATAGTTTATTTTTTGGTACGAAAAAAAATAGATAACCTATGGAGAATCTATCTCATACATTAGTAGATTACTCGCAAGAAGCCACACTAGATTACAAAACCTACCATTTAAGCTAGGAAATAATGAACCAATCCAACATTTCCAAACCAAATTTTTTATGGCTTAGACCTTTATAGCTACCAAACAGGTAGTTATTGTTGTTGTGAAGCAATTTAATATTGATAACCCTTGGGCCTTATTGTATTTGAAATATATATTATATTTTTACAATTTTGGTATTCAATGAATCCATGGCATGATTTAGATATAAAAAGGCACTTGATACATATACTAAGGGGATATTACACACTAGGATTCATTAAAAAAACCTTAAGCCTAACTAAATATGTGATTATTACATGAATATTCGAGACTAGTTTGTGTACTAAAACAAAGATGTAGTGTGTTGGAATTGATATATACAAAATTTTGAACTTAAAGAGAAGCATGAAGAAGCATCAAATCATAATATGAGCACAAGAATTAACTTAGAGAAACCTAACATGGGATAAATTTAGTAGGTGAGGTAATTTCACTCCCCTTTCCACCATGTAATCCTAAAATATACATATTAATTCCACTTTTGGCCTTTCATCGATATATCTATCAACTACCACACTATCCAGAATTGTACCTAGTTTCTTTTTACTCTCAAAACACTTCATATAATAATCTAACATTGAAAACAATCACTAAAAACTAAGAAACAATGAGATAGTATGAACACATACTCAAAATGCAAATTGAAATGTAAATCCAACACTAGCTTATATGATGTCATATGTCTTCTACAAGATCTGTATTTAAGTCCTCTTAGTTTAGAACAAAAAAAAATCTCAACCAAACTACTATCAAGTAGAGGAAACGTTTGAAACCATTCCCCAACCCATGTTTTTGTATAGTGGGGAAACTGGTGATCTATGCAAAGTGGTAGTTATGTAACCATTTAAACCACCACCTACAAATATTGGTGGTTGTGTAATTTCCACTTGAATATAGAGGTGGTTACACTATCTATTACAAACACATCTAATTAAAGAGTTAAAAAATTACTGAATTCATCACTCTAAAGATGTCAAGGTCATACCCTTATTGATTTTGCCATTACAACTTATTTGAAATGACGTTTTAAAAAAAGTGTCTTACAAGCATGAATACATACATTGGGAATAATAGATAGATGTAAAAAGTGTAACTAGTATAGTATATCCATATTTTGCATTAGACCTCTCTAATTTGAGTATTTTAATACCCTAAAAGATTCAAGATCTTTGTAAACAAGGAAATATATTCACCACATCTTCTCTGGAATACCATTTGGCCTTTCTGGGTAGTTGACCATTTAACTCAACCAAATGATTTTATTGCATGCCTCTTCTTATTGTCCTCTCATTCTTGTGTATTAAAACATCCTCCTCGAATTCAAACTAACTATAATAAGAAGTTATTCAACTAAAGGTAATGACTACCCTTCATCTTCATTATCTAACATAGAAGGCTCAAATACATGTAATTTCTCAACATTGACAACTGAGTAAATATTCATATGAGGAGGCAAATCAAGTCTAAATGCATTATTTCCCACTTTTTCCAAAATTTCAAATGGAACACACCTACGAGGCTTAATCTTATTATTAACCTTGAGTCTCTATCTACTCAAGTAAAACCATACCTTATCTCCAATAACAAAACTATGCTACGTTATATGTTGATTACGCTTTGATTTGTACCTATCTTGTGACTCCAACCTCTCTTGCACTTGGAGGTGAATTTGTTAACTCTTTTCAATGAAACTTTATAATCTTTAGAAATTTAGATGCATTTTACCAATTCCTTTGTATGGTTGTCTCAAAGCAACATCAAATGCATGTAAAGGTAATTAGATAAAACAACTTTCAAAATGAGTTTTCTAGTAGAGCAATGCATTTCCCTGTTATAGGAATGATGAATATACACCCAAATTTCATCCCAAGCCTTGAGATTCTTCCTATTATACCCTCTCAATATTTATACCAATGTCATGTTCACATGATTTTTTTCCCAATGATTTATGGATGAAAATTGGTAGACCATTTCAAATTGTTATCCGTCTTCTCCCATTATGTGGCACAAAACTTACCAACAAATCTTAAGTCCTGAACTAAAATATTAAAACTAGACATACCAAAATGTACCCATACATTTTCAAAGAAAAAATTAGTTGCATCATTACCTTTGAGGGTCTTCTTACAAGGAATAAGAATACACATCTTACTAAACAAGCCCAAAATGATAAAAATATAGTCATGTCCCTTCCTTGACATACACAACCTACCTACCAAATCCATGGAAATGCTTTCCCATGGCCTATAAGGAACCAATAATATCATAGAAATACCCAAATTATTATTATTGGGGTTGATTTTACCACATAGCACATCCCCTTATGAACCTAGAAACATCACTTTACATATTAGGCCAATAAACATACATCTAAATATGAGCAATAATCTTTTTAACATAAAATTACCCTACAACTTTTGAAGTATGTGTTTCCCTCATTAGTTGAATTATTTCCTTCTTAGGAAAAAAAAACTTACTCTACTTGTATATGACCAATTTTAGTTTTAATATTCCCCCTTGGGTTCAAATATTGCACCTTGGGATCTCTTTACCTGAATAAATGGCTCCCAAAAATCTGCATCATGTTCATATCGATCTGCATAAGACACACACATAAAAGGATCAAGAAGAGTTAGGTGCATATGATTAAAATCAAATGGGGTCTATATAACATATCAAATAGTTTTTTAGTCACACCTTTATTATATTTTATTATCAAATGAAATTATTTTAAAACCCCATCCAATTATAGTGTCTAGCTTTTTGAAGTTTGGTTTGTTCTTTCAAATATCAAAGAACTTGGTGATATATGTGGAAAATAGTTTCCCTACCAATATTGTAGTGTTTCCATTTATTGAAAAATTGAATAAGAGCATAATATTATTTATTGTATGTATAATAATTCAAAATTGCACCATGAAATAACTTTGAATCATAACACATAGGATTACCTTATTCCAATAGGACAACCCCCATAACATGGTTACTAACATTTGTTTCCACCTCAAAGGGCAACTAAAAATTAGGAAAAGATAATATTGGAGTATTACATCTTGTATTTGAACATATCAAATGCATCTTATTACTCCTTACTCCAAATAAATGTCTTACAACTCGTTGTCTTGGCATGCAAAAGTGTAACTATTGAAAATAATTTCTTGATGAACTTCCTCAAATAATAAACTTCACCAATAAATCTCCTTATTAAGTCACATTAGAAGGCCTTTAAAAATTCATGGTGGCCTATACCTTTATCATATCAATCCTAAATTCTCCTTATCTAACCATGTTCCCCAAGAAGACAAGTGATTGTTGAGCAAACTCATATTTATTTTCATTCAAAACCAACCTATTTTCCTTTAAAACTTATAAAACTTATTTTAAATGATCAATATGGTCATCATACATTATTATTAAAATAAAAACATCATACAAATACATAATGACAAAGGAATCAATAAATGGCCTCATTACCTCATTCAAATCCAAATGAAGGTATTAGGTGCATCACATAGCCCAAAAGGTAGAACCAACCATTCATACAACCCTTGTTATGTCTTGAATGTTGATTTACAAATGTCCTCTTCTTCAATCCTCACTTGGTCACACTTGAATTTCAAATAAATATTAGTAAAATACTTGGCATGTTGAAATTGATATAGAAGATCATCAATCCATAGAAGAGGGTACTCATTCTTAAAGGTTATTTCATTAAGTTCTCTATAATCAACACATTCTACATGAACCATATTTCTTAGGTACTAAAACAATATGAGAACCACATAGAGAAGTAATAGGATGGATTACACTTGATTAATTAAAGACTGTAATTATTATTTTACCTCATTGGCATCCTTCAAGGATTACATATACAACCCAATATTTAGAAGTGAACTATTTAGTAGCAATTGAATTTTGTGCTTAATAGGCCTCACCAATGGAAAATTCATGGCATCATGAAAAAACTTATTGAATTGTTGTACCAAATCCACCATAAATTTCCACTCTTTTTTATTAAACATGATACAAGAAGTCTTACATACAACCAATTCTTTAGCTTGAATATCTATCAAAATAAGTAAATCAAACTTTCCACTTGCATTAACAAGACTTTTATCTTGAGAGGAACTTACCAAAGAGATTTTATAATCACCTTTATAGTCTAAAATGATGTATCTCTTGCCATCCTTCACCAAATGATATTGGTTGGATCTCTTCATGAAGATAACATTCTAGATATGTAGGTAAAGGATACAAAACACTACACCACACACATTAAGAGGCACAAGAAACACTATAATTTCATCAATTAAATGTTCATTAATACCAAACATAAGTTTACATTGATCTGTCACCTTTTTATCTACAACTTTCTTCTTCCAAACCAAATAATATGGGCATGGATGATTTTAAGTCTCTATCCCAAATTTGTCTATTAACTCCTTGAATATCAAAATTTATTTAAAAAAATTATTACAAAGGGCTTCTAATTTTATTTTATCATTTCAATTGTAATATGGAAAAGCTTCTTAATTTCACTCTCTTGATCATTACTACTACCTATAGATACTAAAATATGGTCTTGATTACTTTATAATGACAATATTAAATGATGCATGGCTTGAGTGCATTAAAGGTCTTAATCTACCATTATCTCACACTTTCATGCTATTTTATGAGTTAACCCTTCCATTTTAGTATTATACACCCATAAGAACCTCACTATCTATTTCAAACTTACTAAATATCTTGCACAAACATCTATATACCTTTTGTTCAATTTACATGTATAAAGGTCAATTCTAATAGATTAACTTAGTATCACCAGTTGATACTGACTTGATTTAGTTAGTACCAACCCACTTCCAGCAATGAATATTTTTCAAAACAAAATCTCTCCTTAGAGTTTGCCCATTTTTCTAGCGTGTTAGTGGTATTACCCAATTGGAATCATATAAAAATAAATCAAGATATCATTTAAAAGGGACTTAACACTTATCTTGAACATATTTATACACTATTGCACATTGAGAAAATATGCCCTATTCTTCCCAAATTTTTTATTTATTAGTAGGATCAGTCACAATCCATGTTTTAAGCACATTAAATCCAAGTCAAAAAAACATTTTCAAGTATCAAGGCTAAATCACTAGTTGAATAAGTACAATGAAGGATCATAATTGCATAATCACACACGGTGAGAGAAGTATGTGTGACTTGATTTTAACTCCTTAGAGTATTAGATTCATAGGTAGCATTTAATCATCAAATGGAGGTGATTGGGGTTAGCTCAACCCATTACACTTTCCTATTCTTTATAGGTTTATAGTCATCACAAGAACACCTAGGGTTTATAGGCAAATGAGATATATTTATGTAGATACATGCATCATCAAGGTTAAGGATCATAAATATAGATCATATAGAGACATGGAAATGTGGCCATATATTTATAGTCCCACATCTCCACATAGGTCAGTATCAACTGGTGATATTGACCCATATCGATAAAAATGACCTTATGTAGATAGAGAATTAGTTCCTAAATAGAATGAACTACAAGCCTATTTTATCCTAATTTCCACTTCCATAATATAGTCATGGTTAGATAGTCACCTAAAATCTAAGTAATCATCCCTTTATTTTAATTACTGTATTTAACATATGCCACTTATTGAATCATTGTAATCAATTCCAGGTTTTTTGCATTTATATTTATTTCTTGAATATCATATCTTAATATTTAAATTACATTACATGTTATATCATATTAGTGTTTAATGCTTTTGGGGATTAAGGGTTAGGAAGAATACGATATTTAGAGTGAAATAAATAATTCTTAAAAGGTAGGCTAATTAAATAATTTAGTTTAAGATATTCAATTTCATTCTGAATTATGAAAAATACTAACTATATAAAGTATAATGAAAAATAGTGTTTTGATTGATTGCATAATCATAAAGAAGAAATAATACTTAGCTTATGAAATGATGAATCGATATATCTAATATGTATAAGTGTGGAAATAGGTTGTTTGATATTCAGGACCTAGTCGTTAGATTCTATAAATATACTTTCAAGCTACTTAGATAATTATGTTGATGTTATTATTTAAATCTTGATGTAACTATCATGTACATAATGTTTAATGTATCAAGATACAACCACTTGGGTATTTATAGGTTTTTAGTTCCCATTTTTTTAATTTATTTGGATCTCGTGCATAAGATCTATATCACCATTGATAGGTCAACCCCTAGCCCTCCACCTTAGTTTAGGTTACCTTGCCAAAAAATGAGTTAGTGGGCTCACAGTGTTGAACTAAATTAAAAGACCCCTCTATTAATGAGCACCACCTACATAGCCAATACTCTAAGGAGGGCCTCAGACTTGTGTAGTTTTCCCCTATGTGTGGGAATGCGTGTGCACAAGGGTGACATATACTATATAAATATGCATGTAATTGATTGGCTTGTAACTTAACAAATATGGCTAATGGGCTATATTTTGAGTGCTTCAAACTTGTAGTATGACTGATCCTATGATTGATATGCAAATTGGAATTAATAGGCCATAATAGCTTAGTTGTGCACTTTGAAATTTAGTAGCATGTCTAATCTTAACGGGTGATTAGTTGATATTTTTTAGATGTCCAAATAAATTGGCTTTGACTTATATTTATACCATCTCTTTTGAAATAATCCTCATTGAAGGGTTAATGAAAATTTTAGGTTGACCCATACACATTGAAAGATTTTTAAATTCGAGTGTTTATAGGGTAAGGAAACTTGAGTTAGATTAGTGACAATAGCATCAACACTAATTTCCTACGTGAAACACTTCTGTCTAAAATGGAAGAAAGTTGTCGAGGTTTTGTAACTGATAGTGAAGGATATATATTAGATTTTAGGCATTGTATGGTTATAAGTGATCTATATAATAAAAATAATTAGGTTTGGACTAATAAATAAGTAATTAAACCCAATGAGGTGGTGAGTGTGAGTCTTTAAGCTACAAGGAAGGTCAAATTGAAGGGTATAGCCTTGAGATATATTTTTCAATTGTACAAGGCTAGTTTTACATATAAATATAGATTTAAGGATCTACATTCCCCCTTGATCTAGTAATGCGTAAGGATGAAATTAATAGGTTAAAGGAAAGAAAACATATTGATATGTGTAGAACACACCTTGTATTTGTTTAGTCTACTAGAATTTTCTATATGTGAATGATCTGCACCAAGAACATGTTATAGGTGTAATTAGTGACTATAATTTAAAACCAAATAGTTTTGAAAATAATTTAAAGAAAAAGAAAAAAGAAGTACATATGTGTGTTGATGAAACCATGATTCCCCTTGGTAGTTTTGTCTAGGTAGAGATGCTTCCTAGCTAAAGCATTAGAGAAAGGTTCACAATTGAACCTTGGAGATGTGAAGAAGGGAATTTGAGGGATCATGCCCCTAATCCATTAAGGATTAATTGTGACAATTCCATTGACAACACAAAAGCATAATCATACAACCCAAGTATAATCAATCTAACCAATTTAGCTAATTTAAGCAATCTTTCCCAAGTCAAATGGTATAACCATATCAACTCACACTAATATAATCATTGTTCCAAGTCCATTGAGGGTGCATAATATTGATCACACTAATAATAAAGTGACAACTAATATAACAGGTAAAAGATCAAATGGCGCATCTTGGTAAGTCCAGTGTATAAATGTATGTATAATGTAAAAGTGTATTTATAATTTTTTGCATGTACACCTCAAATATATCTAAAATTGAAGTATAAATAAAAATGTAACCTCTTCTCTATAACATGTGTATAATATGTATCAAAAATCTCAAAATATCTGTCCCAAATTTGTGCCCAATGCATATAATTATGTCTCAAATGTAAATTTGAATCATGTAAACTTAACCAAATTCTGTTCATTCTATCAATTGTATGTATGTGGATTCATGTATTCTATGTCATTCCCCCATTTATATTCCCCCTTTTGAGGTGAGGGGATTTTAAAATTGATAATCAACTTATCTCAAGATAACTATGTTGTTTTTGTGTGAATCATGTTGTAAAGAAGCATATAGTAGTGTCATGTCCAAGTAGATATATCAATAAAGATCATAATATGCATACATAAAAATCCCTAAGATGCATGATATGAATCATGAAAATGTCTATAAAATAAAAATATTAGTTAACAATCAAGCACACATACAAGAGTACTCAAATGTCCCACAATCCAAGGAGACTAAAAACAAGGGGCCTGTCAAAATGTCACACACTCAAGTTGAAGAAATGAAAATGTACACACATAAAATAAACAAGTAACACTAAAGGAAATATGGCCAACATGCAAAAGAACATGTTCAAATTCTCCATAATCAAGATAAAGAAGAAAACAAGAAGTGCACCCAAGTAAGCTAATATAAATAGATGAAGTAACGAGATATAAATAACTAGCATAAGCATGTCATATTAGTCACTGCATACACATGTTAGCAAAATTTCATGTAAAATATTATATCAAATACACCATGTAAGATAAAAACATGAGTATAGGCATGTATAATATATATAAGCTCAATAAGATAATGGAAAATGATCATAAAATAATAGAACCTGTGTCAATTGTGATCATATAGAAGCAAGATGCCCCTAATGTACTGTATCATGTTGGAAGAGGAAAGGTCCAACATACACATTTTTGAGATATCATGGGTCTAATGTATGCCTATATCACACTTAAGTACCCATGAAACATATGTGTGTATAGAAATAATATGTTATATATTAACATAAATTAAACAACATATGTTAAAACTAGTAAACATGTGAATTGATAAATATTTATGGTAGTTTTGAATTATTTGAATGTTTTTATATTTTCTTGAATATTTGATTTTTAGGGATTTTTTTTTGAATCATCAAAAGTGAGATATGTCTATTGAAGGATCACCACTATAAACTATGCATTGGATATTTTTCTTTAGATCCAAGAAATTATTTTTATGATATCCATGCATTCTATAATATTGGAAATAAGATTTTGTTCTTCTTAGAGGTTGTAGAGGAGGTAATGTGATCAAGTTGTGTATAATCAGGACCCTTAAAATCTCACTTGGAATCTTATTAACATTTTACATATTATGTAAATTAGTTATTGTAAATAGATTTTATTTAAACCCTTAATTTTGAAATAATCTTTGTTAGACATAATTACTATAAGATACAAATGTATGAGTATGACTAACACATTTAGAATTTTTTATATATAAAAGTTAATTTTTCAGTGATGTGATATTTGTGCTTAAATTTTTATTTTTATTTTGAAACTCCCATTTAGTGATGGTGAGTTGATCTAGAAGGGCTTGACCAACACAAACCCTACATCATGAAAGATTAATAACATGGACCTAGTTAGAGGGAAAATAGCTACCACCCTCCTTAGGGTTAGGAAAAAGAAGAGGCTCCATTTTGTCCATTTGAAAAGCTATATGTATTGAAATGATAACTAGACAAGAAGGACACACAAACTCTAGGGAACAATCCATTATGGTAGTATATTCTCTTTATTTGGATATATATTCTATAAGAACTTTTTCAGTATGTCTCTCATTATCATTATTTATATTGTCATTATTTGGAGAATTTGACATGGTACTAGATTGAGACATATTAGGTGGCCAAATGGGTAACTCAAGATATTCAATAGGAACACCACTTATTCTAGGGTTATTCCTAGATTGCATGTAAAAAATAGAACAAATTTGAATGAAAATAGTAAGTAAATACTTTAGGAGGCTAAAAACTCTAGAACAAGCTAAGAATTGCATGGAAGACTCAAAGGTTGAGTTTACAAAATGTTTAACCCTTTTTGGGATTAAGTGTTAGGAGGAATAGAATATTAAAGAGTGAAATAAACTATTCTTAAGAATTAATCCAATTAAATAATTTAGTTTATGATATTTCATTTCAGTGTTAATTATGAAAAATACTAAATATATAAAGTATAATGCAAAATAGTATTAAGATTACATAATAAAAATAAAAAACAATACTTATCTTATGAAATGAAGTGCACACATATCTAAGATTTAAAAGTGTGTAACATACTATCTGATATTTAAGAACCAATCGTTAGATTCTAGAAATATTCTTTCTAGTTGCCTAGAAACTTATGTCAACCTATGTACACTTGTGTTGACACTACTATCTGAATTGCAATGCAAATATATTATGTGAAATGTTCATTTTATTAATATGCAACCACTAAGGTCTTTCTATATTTTTTTCACCTTTTATTTAATGTATTTGGATCTTGTAAATAGGATTTGTATCATTGTTTCTAGGTCAAACCTTAACTCTCCATGCTAGTTTAGGTTACCTTGCCAAAAAAAGGGTTAGTGGGATCAAAGTGTCAAACTAACCTCAAATACCCTTTTATCAATGAGAGATTCTTACATAAAAATACTCCAAGGATGGCTTCATATTTATGTATTTCTCTCCTATGTGTGGGAATGTATGTACATAAGGGTGAGATATACTATATGAAGATGCATGTAGTGATCTAACTTATAACTTGACAAATATGGCTCATGGGTTGTCTTTTGAGTGATTTAGACCTGTAGTATGACTGATCCTATGATTGTTATGAAAATAGGAATGAATAGGGAATAATAGCTTAGTTGTGTGCTTTAAAATTCAGTAGTATTTCTAAGCTTAAGATGTGATTGCTTGATATTCGATAGATGTCCAAATGAATGGGCTTTGACTTATATTTATACTAGCTCTTTTGAAATAATCCTCACAAAATGGTTAATGGCATTCTTAGGCTAACCAATACACATTGAAAGATCTATAAATTTGAGTGTTTTTAGGTATGGAAACTTGTGTTAGATCAGGGATAATAGTATTGATTTTATTGTCTTGCCCTTAACACAATTATCTAGGATGAAGGAAAATTATTGAGGCTCTGTAACTGATAATGAAGGATATATATCTTATTTTAGGTGTTGTGTGGTTACAAGTGATTTAGATAATCAAAATAATCATGGTTAGACTAATAAATAAGTCATTAGACCCAATGAGGTGGTGAGTTCAATCCTTTTGGCTACAAGGAAGGTCAAACTGAATGGTAAAACCTTGAGATATATTTTTCAAGTGTACAAGACTAGTTTAAAATTTAATATCCAAATTTAAGCATCTATAATTAGGGTTAGTATTGATTGCATCAATATACATTAGTGTAAAACACTACCCATACATACCTTTATATTGATGGAGGTATAAAATAAAGTGTCATCCACATCAAAATTATAAAAAATATTCTCACCTTAGAGAGAGGGCATAACCTTCTTCTTCTTGTTTTTCTTGAACAAATGCAATTCTATATGTAGCTTCTAATATTGATCCTCAAAATAAATATCAACATAAAAATGCCCCCAATGCCTTTTAGTATACTTTTTATAAATAGAAGTAACATTA
Source organism: Torreya grandis (assembly GCA_037957365.1). NCBI lineage: Eukaryota > Viridiplantae > Streptophyta > Pinopsida > Cupressales > Taxaceae > Torreya > Torreya grandis. Next base: position 6,944,843 of record JARHVA010000064.1, read on the forward strand.
ATATTACCTTTTTATTTTCCTTTACCCTTCTACTTCAAACCACCTTGTTGCTTAGAAGTGTTGTGAGAGGTAGATGGATCCCTCTTCTTGTTCTTCTCTAAGTATTAAGCTTGATAATAAACCTAATTTACATATATAGACTTCAAAAAAAAGATACAAGTCTCCTTAAATGGCTATAAATTCCAGCAACATACTTCATTAAGATATCATGGTGTGCTACACTTTGCCCATTTGGATAACCATCTTGTATAACTCACTTGTGCACTTCTTCACACATTGGCCTTGATTTTTACTAAAATATTACTAATACATGGACTTATCTTCCTCATGAAAAACATGATAAAAATAATTCTTCATTAACTTCTTAAAATTATCCCAATTAGTAATAGTAGGAATCTTCTTAACAACCACAATATGAATGTAACTCTCAAACCAAGTTAAAGCATCATTAGTTAGTTTTAACCATGCAAAAGAAATATATTTGTTGTCATTAATTTGATGCAAATTGAATATACCTCAAGTTGAGCTAGCCAATGGTTTATAAAAATTAAAATATCCATCATATGGATAAATCTATATCTTTTCCTCGGACTTGAATGGAGGTGGAGTTGGGTTAGAATGGGGCTATTATTCCACTTCTCATGCTCAGGAACATCATTTATTTTCTATGCCTTCATAGAAACACCAAACTTCTCATGAGAATACCCATGATGGACACCGACATATCAAGGTTTTTCATAGAAAGAGAGATTCTATCCACTCCTTCAAGCTTGTGAAATCACTCTTATATTGTACGGGCAACTTATTCATTAGAAAATGCCATACTTATAATATCTTGTTTCAAGTTCCTTATGGAAATTTCTTCTTCAAAGGGAACTAGGATACCTTGAACACTAACACTACTTATTATATTTATGGTATAAACTAAAATGTAGTCACAAACACATAAAACCACACAAAAGGACTAATATTAAACCAACTCAGATCCCAATATCATCCATAAACCAAGTAGATATTCCACACTAGGCTTTTCCAACACAATTATTATAAGCCTAACTCAACAAGTGATTATTAAATGACTGCTCTATACTATTTTTCTTATTAAAACAAAGATGTAGTGTGTTGGAATTGAAATGTATAAAAATTATGAATGTAAAATCAAGCATGAAATAAACACTAAAGCACGAGATGAACACAAAAATTGACCAAGATAAATACAACGTGGGAGAAAAATAGTGGGTGTGTTTGACCCTTAGAAAGAGTTAGGGTAGTAGAACTCAGTTGTGCAAATGATTAAGTGTGATCTTGATAGGTGCTTGATTGGTAATTAATAGATGAATAATGAATGGAATTTTATTTATATTTATACCACATATTTTTAAATTATCTCACAAGAGGGTTAAATTACACACACACACACACACATATAAATAAGTATATATATGTATATATAAATAAGATATATATATATATGTATATGTATATATATGTATGTATATATATATATATGTATGCATGCATATATATGTATATATATATATGTATATATGTATATGTATATATGTATATACATATGTATATGTATATATATATACATATACATATATATATATATATATATATAGTATATATATATACATGTATGTATATATGTGTGTATATATATATATATGTACATATATATATGTATATATATATATTTATATATGTATATACATATATATATATATATATATATACATATACATATACATACATATATATACACATATATATATATACATAAATATACATATACATATATATATATATATAAATAAGTATATATATGTATATATAAATAAGTATATATATGTATATGTATATATATGTATGTAGATATATATGTATGTATGTATATATATATGTATGTATATATATATGTGTATATATGTGTGTATATATGTGTGTATATATATGTGTATACATATATATATATATATATATATATATATATAGATACATATATATATATATACATATATATATATTTATATATATATATACATACATACATATATATATATACATATATATGTATATATATACATATATATATGTATATATATACATATATATATGTATATATATATATATATACATATATATAACCATATTGTGGGTACATGTGATATGGGTAATCATAATATCAGGGTTAAACTATAAGATAAGCATTTAGGCACAATGAAATGACAAATATGAGCCTTTTGTTAGTGGGAAGGTCATGCACTGAAGGGTTGAGCCATGATTAGATTTATATCATTTTTTATTACAATTAATAATAAGTCCCTATATCCTTGATAATAATCACCCAGACTAAAATAAGTGTCTCACCTCAAGACACACAAAGGCCCTAAAATAATTTCAAGTTTTTACAAATTTGATTTAATTACAAAAGAATTTGAGATAACTAATATAATCCTACTACTCTCCACGACCTCTAGTCAGAGCTCCATTCCCTTCTACAACTAACTACTCTAAAAACCCCAAATGATTTTATAAATTTACAAAATCATAAACACTTTTACTTTCATTTAAAACTTTTCAATTGTATAACTTCACCATAAGAAAAACCCAAGATCACTATTAGATAAAGTTGCTAGAGTGAAGAATAGTCATACCACAAAAAAATTAATAACATGAGAATAGTTAAAATCAAATTTCTTGGTTATAATGATTATTTTACTCCCAAATTATGTGCCTTCTTAAAGTTGTTACACTATGTTGTTCAGACCTCTTCACCTTTTAAGTAATAATCAAATTTAAATTGCCTTTTCTCTTGTCCCACCATGCAACTAAGCCAAATTTGGAAAGGCAACTAATACACACTTGTACATCTGATCTTTTCAACCACCCACCACACTTTTGAGGCTGTTACACAAATAATGAAATTTTACATGCGTTATTGCTTTATCATGAAAGTAAACATGAAGAAAATAGGTCTTTCAAAACCTTTCTAAATAACATGGCATTGAATAGGTGAAAATAGTTCATTTTTAACATAGGTTGATACATCAGAACCAAAAAAACCATCTATTCTATGAACCAAGTCCTCAAAATATTCTCCACCATTATTATAACTCCAATTCAATGGTTGACACCATCGACTCATCTCATGCTACAACTACCTCAACAAGATTGTCACCTTTATAGTCCTTAAAATTAACTTAGTTGCCCCCCAATTCTATCAATATTATTAATGTAGCTTCATCATTATGTCCTAGTTGACTCTGTGAAAATTTGTAAGTTAATGGATGACAATCCCTTCATTATCATTGTTCTTAAAGCCTAACATATGGCAGCTTCAAGATTATGCAATTACAAGAGTCACCTCCATTATTTGGTTTTGGATTTCATCAAATATGTCTTTGTATATTAATTTATTTAACTTGACAAGAATATTTGATTGGAATAAAAAAACAAACATAGAACAAAAGATGAACCTAGGTATGTGCTACTTGTAGAAGAATTAATCAATCTTCATCAACCTCAATCGTTCATGGATCCCTAATATGGCATAAGCATCTTCCCACTTTTAAGTGATGCTCTAAATGCTCATCCTTCATCTATATCTTATTCATTCATATTTCTTGTATCAATTATGCCCCTATAATGAATATAAAGCCAAAATAATAAGCTAAAATAATTTGATGCTTCTATGATGACAACTAAATTATGTTTCCTAGAATCTTTTCAAATCCCTATAAAGAACTTTAATAATACATAAAAGCTCGTTGAATCCCCCATATCAATAAAAATACAAAAAAAATACTATAATCTTGTGTGTCTCATGTATTAGAAAAATGAGTTCCAACAGAAGCAAGAGGATTCAAATCCTTCTTCCTCTTTCTCTTGCATATCTTCCTATGAGTTCACACTTTTATCCCAGTAATTAAATTATTAGTTATAAATTAGTGATAAAAATAAAATAATTTATTTGAAAACTAATAACTATTGAATGACAAACAATAACCAAGAAGAATAAGGACAACTAAAACTCCTTGAATGAGACCCAAATGATATATTTTATTCAAAGAAATGATTTGCTCTTTCCATCTCTATACATTAACCTATAAAGGATTTTCCACTTCCCCACTTGTCTCTTCTTCTCCTTATCACTCTTTGACTTCTTTTAGACACTAACACATTTATTTTTCAGTTTATTACAAATAATGACAAATTATAGCAAATTATATTGTATTTCACCCATGCTAACAATATTTTTCAAGTGTACAACACTAGTTTATCATATAAAATCTAGATTTAACATCTACATTTACCCCCCCTTAATTTAGTAATTGAAAAAAAAAAAAAAACATACCATATACACCATAAATTGTTCAAGAAACCACACATATCATGCATTTTCATAGTCCTTTCACAAGAGACTCTGACTGGAGAATATGAGCCTTGCTCACATTTAGCCATGTCTTTCGTTTTACTCATCTTTGTCTTGTTTCATGATTGAGTCACCTTTTTGCTTATTCCCAATCATCTTGAGCCTTTCAAATGATCATTCCACCTCATCTAGGTCATATTTCCCATACTAATTCCATCCCCTAAGTCTTGAGCCTAGAGGATAGGACTGCTGGGATTGGACTACAATGCTGGACCCTAGGGTGTCCATTTCCAATGCTCCTATCTAATGGCCATTTGAGCTCCAATAGTCAGTTTCCCTTACTTAACGAGTCCCAATCCATTCTTAGATTCATCCTTAAGTTTTCCTAATGTCATCCAAATGCGAATAAATCTCCTAAATTCAAAATAAAGAGTCTCCTATATAAAGGACTTCACAAGGAATTTTATATCTAACACTTACTACTTTGGCACATTACATAATTAAAATTAGTTAGTAGTATAACTCAACATTTTGCATCACACATAGACTTGCATGCTTAATCAAAGAAGGGCTTAGGCAAAATTTCATTCTTACATCTACCATGCACATTGATTATGCATATTTCCTAAGGGAGAACTACATTTGATCTTAGACCCTAGCTTGAGGGTTAATGTAGGCAGTGATCATGACAATAGGGGTTCTACATCATGTGATTATACTTCCCCTAACCTACTTTTCCCCCCTTATACTTTTAATGTATTTGTTGTTTTGTGTGTGTAGATAGACCTAGGGTTTGGAGATTGAAATCGACCTACAATGAGCTCTGTCAACATTCAGCCTCTGAAATTTCATACATAGGCTCACACAGAGACAACAGACAAAACCTAGAATAATTAGGTGTCTAGGATAACAATGGCAAAAAAAGACTATAGCACTAGACCCCAGGGTGTCTTATTTTAGTGCTCATATCCTTTTATAAAATGAAATTTAGATCTAGGTTCCTAACATATTCTTATTCTTAGGTAGCATATTTCAACACCCGAATCATTTATTTCAGCTTGATTTTCCAGATAAGTTTATTTCTCTCTATATGAAATTAATTTGATTAAATTGATAAAAACCTATATTTTACTATATTTGATTAGATTTTTCCCCTTACTCCAGACCCTTTATTGTTTAGGAACTAGACCCTAGTTTCCCAAAAATAATAAAACATTTGGTGAACCTGCCTTACTTTAAATAAATCTAAAACCCTAGATACACTTAGGGTTTTTCCTTCAAATTTTGTACAAAAATTTTATTTCAAAATTCTTATTTTTGTATAATTTTTTGTGCATTTATCTCATTTAAATTTAATTTAAAATTTGAATTAGAGAAATAATTTTCAAAAATTCTAAAGTCTCAACCCAAAACCCTAGATTTCCAAACTAGGTCCTCAAAATCTAAGCCTCCCTCCCTTACTATTTTTAGAAAAATATTTTAGAATATTTGCAAATTGTTTGGAGTGTCAAAAATATTTTCAAACTCTCAATATTAGTAGTTATTTTGTGTAAAAATTAAACTTCAAATTTCTGATTTTTGTATGATTTTTTTTTGCATTTATCTTATTCAAATTTATTTTAGAATTTAAATTATAGCAATAATTTTCCAAAATTCTAAAACCTCAATCCAAAACCCTAGATTCCTAAACTAGGTCCTAAAGCCTCAAGCCTTCCTTGCAATTTTTAGAATTTTTTTTTTGGAATTTTGCAAATTATTTAGAGTGCTAAAAATATTTTCAAAATCTCTACGTTAGTAGTTATTATTGCATTTATTTTCTTAATATTACCCTTACATATTCTCTTTGGTGAAAGAAATAAAATGGCCACTAAGGCACTTCTTCCCTCTCATCCCATACATAAATTTCTAAAATTTTCTCATAATTATGATAATGAATGGACAAATTTTCAAAATTGCTCATTAGTTAAAGACATGGAAAATGATTTCATTTACAATGAAGATAATTACTATTGTTGTAATGAGGAATATGATGATACATATGAAAGTGATAGTGAAGAAAAAGTAAATGTATATTCTTCTCTCAAACCTATGTCTTTTATTCTTTCTTATAAAGAAAATAATTTTGATAAATGGGAAAGATACTTTTCACCTTATTCTCCAATGTACAATGCACCAAATGAACAAATTAGTTATGTACTTCCAAGTGAACCTATTATTGGTGATAATTTGCTTCTATGTGAACCTAATATCTCTCTCTCTCTTTTGCTAATTCTATGTTTAAAATAAAACAATATAAATGTAATAAAATAAAATTTCCAATGCATAGTTCAAATGATCCATCTCATGCTCTCAACTCTACTTTATCAAAATAATGTCTAAATGATAACTCTGTTACTCTTACTTCTCATATTGCAAATGAAAATAATGCATACACTCCATCCATGGAGAACATAGATTCACATAATATCCCAATTTCACATGATAATTTATTGCATATTAGAAAAGAATTAAATTCTTCTCTTACACCTCTCCTTAGTGACAATGGAAGTGATAATGAATATCATAGTGAACATGCAAATGAATATGAAAATGAGAGTGACTATGAATAATATTTCATCTATGATAATGTGTGGAATAATTATGATTCTTATGTACATGGTGAAGAAAAAAATGCATCTCATGTTTCAAATTCTTCTCTCACTCTTCCTTTTAAACAAAATGCACTACCAAATGTTGTTTCTAATCCCATGCATGAATTTATTTCAAATAATGCATATTTTAATGATAAAATCACATCCTATACTCAATTATAATATGATTCAGTAAAACATAAAGATATCAATGAATCTCCCAAGCCACCCCATACTATAATAGCACCTATTTCTCACTCTTCACCTAAAGATAATGGTAGCCCACATCCCTCTACCAAGGGCCAAGTTACCATTCCTCCAAAGGTTCAAGTGAGCACACCCCCTCTCTATGATCCAATTTCTAAATGTAGCATTCCCATGGCTAAAATTAATGATCAAATTCAATGATTAAATGAACCACTTCAAGATGCTAATATACCATCCCAAGAGTTTATTTATTTGATGCATATAATAGGTGAATTAGAACACAAAATACATCTCCTTACTTTGGAAAATAAGGCTTATAAATCTTGGATGGATGAAAATGATTTACATGGTAACCCTCTTTCAAAGACATTTATAAAAGCTTCATTACCTAATCATTTCCAAATACCACCATTACCTCACTTTGACAAAACTAGAGATCCATTCATTCACCTTCAAGCTTTTCAGAAGGCTTTGCCATCTCATGAGAGTCCTTTGATTCTACTAAAATTGTTTCAACAGACATTAGTGGGGGAAGCACATGGAATTAGTCTCTTTTATCTACTCTCCATCGGCTCTTTACACACATATGATGACTTATAGGAGGCATTTCTCAGATATTACATAGCAAACATGGGCCCTCGCGTTACATATGAGAAACTTGCAACATTACATCAAAATACTTTAGAGCTAGTTAGTGATTATATCTTACGATTCAAGACTCACATGTTAAGATTGATCTACAAACCAACAGATTTAGAGATTCAATATATCTTTATTAAGGGGATTCATCAACCTCTCCTTGAGCATCTATTATATCAGACATAGTCCTCTTTTAGGTACTTATGTTATACAATTCTAGCTTTATAAAAAAAATTGGGATTGATTGAGGTAGATATTCAGTTGATCGCATTATTCTAAATTTCATAGCAGTACCTCTATATACAAATCCTAACACATAACATCCACCATGTCCTAAAAAAGATATGAGACCTCAACTAGAAAAGCAACTAGTTAAGAATAGAGAGCCAATTTCTAGATCATAACCTATAGTATGCACTACAAAGAATAGTAGCAAGGCACCACTATAATTTGAATCAGAGCGGGATAGCCCAAGTGTCATATTATCAACACTACTAGATAGGAGGTTAATCACATTACCTTCTACTCATCGATGAGATCCACATATCTTATAGAAATAGCCACATCAACTCTTTTGTAACTATCATCGTATCCATAGATGCCAAGATAATGATTGTTGTGGACTAAGGGATTGCATTAATAGATGTGTTGATAATGGAATCATAGCATTTACATAGGAGACACTAATATTTATTCCATCATGGATTCCTAGACCTCATTCCTCCATGACTGAGTCATCCCAAGACATTTCTTTATTGAAATCATCATCATGAGAGTAATGCAGCTTCTAGGATAGAGCCTCATAAGAGATTTCCTATTCCACCTATTCAGAAGGTTTGGAAACCAATACAATGAGAGCAACCTACATATAACACTATAGTTCAAGGAGTACATAGTGTATTTCCATATGCATATCCAACAAAGTCATAGGCATCATAATAGATTACTACTCTAGAAAGATATTCACTACGATTGAGTTTTTGGAGCCCTATCTCACGTAACAACTTGCTACTACGATTAAGATTAGATGAACCCACATCACAGAGTATTATTCTAGAGAGATATTCACTATGACTAAGATTTTTAGCGACCCATTTCACATAGAAACCCACTACGATTGAGATTAGATGATCTCCAATCATAAGTTACAATTCTAGCTTGATCTATCACTCAGTCATATGCATCACAATAGAGGCTACAGGGTACTATTTCATGCAAAAAAACACTATGATTGTAGATAAATGAACCTTCTTCATAGCAAATAAATTTAGTTACACATCCAACAAGGATACATTTGGTAGATTCCCCATGCATATCTATAATTAGTGCATAACAAAAAGTATTAGATACAATATATGTTCCTACACAACATGAGCAGTATGGGCACTTGTTTAATTAGCCATCAGGGTTCAGATAGATATATGATACACATTCATATTAGCATCAATTCATAGCTTCACTTCATGGGGAAATGATAGAGCCAAAGGGCTAGCCTTTGTATTGTTGAGCCACCTACTTAGAGGGATTAGACACAGTCCATACATTGAATATCACATGCATGATTACATATATTTGCTTAGTGGGAAATGATGGAGCCAAAGGGACAAACTTTGTATTCTTGATCCACTTTTGAGGAATCGAGCATAAAATGCTCTCTTACATCCCCTTCTACTAATAACTAATAGTCCTAGTTACAAATATCCATCCCTAGCCAAACCAAATTATCCAACTTCAAATCTTGCAATACCCTACTTTTCCAATCCTAGACCAATTCATTTTATCAAAATAATTTATGAATTATATAGCCAACAAATTTTTTGTTCACATATGATTACAAATCAAACCTAACATCACACTTGGACATATCATGAACAATAAATTCACATCCCAAAATTCCATCTTACCAAACATATGCAATCTCAAAATCAATACCAAATCAATTATTTCTAATCAACCATTTGCAACAAATATAACAACGTACTTCAAATCCCATAACACAATGCCCATGAGTTGAAATCAAAATAATATCCATATATATATAATGAAGTTCTCAAAACATATACATCATATCAAAGTAAAATTAATCATGAATGGGTGTCATGCCCTCACTCTCAGTCTCACTCTTCCCACTAGTACTATTCCCATAATCCACTCTAGCACTTGATGGCCCTGTACCTCCTCGAGATCCTAAATGCCTCTTACGATGTCTCTCTTACTCTAATAGTCAACCATGCTCCTCATGTAAGTACACATATCACTTCTAAAGATCTGTGTACTCATCCATGATCCTTATTCTCACAAAACCATAATCTGATGGAGGCATCTTATGCCTATCTATCTCATCCCTCAGCTCATCTCTCTCTCTCATTGCCCTAACTTATGCAGCTATAGTTATATCATCTCTATCAAATAAATGAACATAAACATCAACTGTAACTATTTATCACTTTATAAAACCCTCCTCCATAACATCATCATTTACATGCCATATAAGCTCTCAGGTTGTTGACTTAATGATGGTCTCCCAGTACTCATTATCTCCACTCCCTACACCAGCCTATGATTCATCTTGAGCACCTCCCACTCCACTTGCACACAAAGTATGCCATTCCATTAGCTATATGATTTGAAATCAAACTAAATAATCACAAATTTTTACACAATTCAAATATAATTTCTACTTACCTCCCATCATTTGGATCAGTGTAAGATCCTCATACTCGAGAACATCCCCTCCATCAATAGGATATAATGGAGGCCATCAATGCCTAACCCACCATGTGGTATATGTCTCTATACATCCAACATCATCTACATCATAAATATCTATAGTTGTATCTCATGTATCCAAAGGCAATGGTGCTAACTCAGCGTTAGTAGGCATTGCATGAGCTCCCACCCTCATTGGTGCCCATGCACTCCTCACCCATACCCATGCTATAGGGGGTGCATCCTATGTACCCCAAACTATCTAGTCACAAAATCATACTGAAAGTGCTTGTACAATCTAACCCAATGGTCATGTATCCAATAATTGACCCTCATATACCACAACTGCACTCCATCCTCAACCTACCCAGGAAATCCTCTATAGGGCCTCCATATGAAATCATGAGCCACCAATCTATCTAAAACTCATCTATAATTATCTATCCTAGGAGACTGAATAAACAATGTACTCATCCATCACTCCCTAAATTGTCACAACGGTGCCCACTCTAGCCTAGATAACCCAATTGGTCACATAATTACAATATGCTCATAAGCCCAATAATGCAATAAGGTAACTACACTCACACCACCACTGAATGCCTCCTATGTAAACCTGTAAAGATTCCTGTATAGGTAGGCAAGCATAGTTATACCCGACAAGAAACTAGTGCCATACACCTCAACACTATGAATAATCTTATGCATCCTATATGAAATCAACACTCCACTCTCATCCACAACAAAAAATGAAGCCAATAACATAACCAACCACTTCCACAAACACAAAACACTAGACTATACTATAACTGATAGTAACACATCACTATCACTTCCTCTCTAATGTATACCTGAAGGTACACTAGCAAAATACAAAGATGCAAGATCAATAACATCAACACCCATGTCATCCTGTAATGTTACATGCCATCCACTAATTGGCAAATACAAAATATGATACACATCCTCTAGAGTCATAGTAATATCCCTTATAAGAAGCCAAAAAGTACATGTATCTACATTCCACCTCTCACATAAGGCTATAATCAGATACCTATCCCATTGAACTATGCCTAGGTCACACACATGACCTAGCCTTGCCCTATCCATGATATTTCTCTCATTAGTAGATAATGGTAACATCCTCAATGTCTCCATCACCTGACCTATATAGAACTCCCTCATCTATACCTTACCCTATAAAACACTAGAAAATATCATATATATCATTCAACCATGCCAAGTAAATAACCAAGGTATACAAAAATAGGTAACAAATCAAAATCTTATAAAATTAAGCCCAATGGACAAAGCACTATGGAATGGACACAATGCCTAGACATGAGTGTTAGAACCTAGACGATAGTGCTGAACATTGGATAAGAGCATTGACTCCTAGACAAGGGTGTTGGAACTAGTCAAAATTTTTCTAGGACACTTTAAAAAACTCAAAAACGTCAAAAGTAAGCTTCTAAATAAGCAGAAATCATGTTTTAGCTACTAACCAGGGTAACATCGCCACCGGCCTAAACCTAGGATACCTACTACTCAAACCTTGTCACAACAGGTGCTCATCTCCTTGGCATATCTCCTACTCTAGAGCTTCAAATCTAAACCTATTCAATGCAAAAATGAATCAATAATCAATCCAACTTCCTATATTACCCATATTTTTCATTCAAAATAAAATACCATTTTGCCCATAAGTAGAACCCTGTAACTCCATTTTGCAAACCATTTTCTTCCATAAAATCATGATAATGATACCTTCAATATATCACGCAAGCTTTACTTTTTTCACTACTTCAATTATACTAAAAAATGCACATATCTATATTTCTCTTACACCCAAACACACACATTAATCATCACCAATCAAAACTTGTTCTAATTTCAACAATTCAATCTAATCAATCAAACAACTTCTCAATCAATTCAAACTATACTAACCTTGTTTCTATCATTATGCCACTAGTCATCACTTTTAGCTCAACCTCCTCTATTACAAATTTCATCCCTCTCCCTAAAAGGGGGGCATCATTCCTACTATTCATGTTCTTACACCTACCAAACATACCCATCCACTCTCATAGATAGATACACCATGGTTCTTACACCTCTAATATTCAAATTATCAGATTCAACTCAGATCATTCAAAATATAATAGTGATTTAGATTACATGGGTCACTTAGCATTAATTAGGACATTTAGGGGGATATACCTTTAGTTTATAGATACACAGATTATTTAGATATAGTGGTTTAAATTATATGGATTTACAATGACTTTGATATATATTTAGACTTAGATACCAGATTTAGGGGTATGTACATTACTACACATCTCACACCTACAACTTCATACAACATGACATAGTTACAAGACCAGATATAAATTATAGATAGTATAGAGCACAATGTTTTGATCTTCAATTTTTCACATGGGGCATGACATGATAGGTCATAACACATGTGGTTATATAGATTACCATATTATACATATGCATCACTCACATAGCAGATTTGGGGGCATGGCATAGATGTTCATGTTCTTCATCATCTAGGATTATATAGATTAAATGATAAGACATGACATTATCTTCTTACATATTGAATAGAACTTTAGATTACACCTAGCTATACTAGGTTGTCACCAGGTTGGACCACACATCTATCTGTAGTGGTTGGTCCATTACAGATCTAGACTACACAAGTTTGTTAAAGATAGAGGATAGACATTGGTTTTGGGCCTCTAAACATTTCTCAGTTCTAATTCAGATATTTAGAGTGCGGGCATAACATATTTTTATCTTCACAACACATAAATTCTATACACACATTCTAGATTACATGAGTTTATGTGGGACAAAGGGCATACATTAGTTCTGGGCCTTCAAGCATTTCTCATTTTAGTAAAATTTAGCACATAGGGCCAAGCATTTACCTCTTTCAAAGTACATGAATTCCACTTTCAGATTTAGTACAAGGGGCATCCATTTAAAGGATTCCTTTATTTCTCTAGGCACTATTCAAATCTCCATCCACTTCCCTATCTAGGAAGTGAGTTGGACCCTTTGCAACACATTCATCTCCATACAAGTAGGTTCAGATACACATTTTATTTTCTTTCTTTTACTCTATTACTTTATTTCATTACATCACTAGAATAAAGTGGGGGCAAATGTAGACACCTTAAATTGGTTAAGCAACCACATATATCATGTCTTTTCATAGTCCTTTCATAAAAGACTCTGATTGGAGAATATGAGCCTTGTTCACATTTAGCCATGTTTTTTGTTTTACTCATCTTGGTCTTGTTTCATGCTTGAGTCACCTTTTTGATTATTCCTAGTCATTTTGAGCCTTTCAAATGATCATTCCACCTCAGTCAAGTCAGATTTCCCATGCTAATTTCATCTCCCCAGGTCTCGAGCCTATAGGATAGGAGTGCTAGGATTTGTTCATATAGTGTTGGACCCTAGGGTGTCCATTTCTAGTGCTCTTACCTAATGGCATTTTGATCTCCAACAAACATTTTCCATTACTTAATGAGTCCCAATCCCTTATTAGCTTCATCCTTAAGTTTTCCTAATGTCAACCAAATGCAAATAAAACTCCCAAATTTGAAATAAAGAGTCTCCTATATAAAGGACTTCACAAGGCACTTTATATCTAGCACTTACTACTTTGAAACATTATATAATTAAAATTAGTCAATAGTATATCTCAACATTCTATGTCACACATAGACTTTTATGCTTGATCAAATAAGGGCCTAGGTGAAAGTTCATCCTTGCATCTACTATGCTCATTGATTATGCATGTTCCCTAAGGGAGAACTCCTATTTTATCTGAGACCCTAGCTTGAGGGTTAATGTAAGGAATAATCATGATAGAAGGGGTTTTATATCATGCAATCATACTTCCCCTAACCTAGTTTTCCTCCATTATACTTTTGATGTGTTTGTCTATTTCACGTGTGTAGATAAAGCTAGGGTTTGGAGATTGAAATGGACCTGTACAATGAGCTCTGTCAACATTCAGCCTCCAAAATTTCATACACAAGCTCACATAGATATAGTGGACAAAACCCAAAAAACTTAGGTATCTAAGACAATAGTGGCAAAAAGGGACTATAGCACTAGACCCCAAGGTGTCCTATTTTGGTTCTCATATCCTTTTACAAAATGAAATCTAGATCCAGGTTCCGAACATCTTTCCAGTCATGTGTAGTAGATTTAAAACTATTTTTCTAAGTAAGTTTATTTCTCTTTATATGCAATTAATTTGATTAAATTGATAAAAACTTATATTTTACTATATTTGATTGGATTTTTCCCCTTACTCTAGACCCTTTATTGTTTAGGAACTAGACCCTAGTTTCCCAAAAATAATAAAATATATAACTTGGTGTGTACAACACACCTTGTCTTTTCTTGAGACTTATTTGAATTTTATTATTTTGTATTACTTGCAACCAAGACCATGTTACCAGTGTAATTAGTGCATATAATCTAAAAAATGAAATAATTGAAATGCTTGAAAAAAAAGAGAGCAAGGAAGGAGTATAATTATGTTTCAATGCAACCATGTTTCCATTTGGTACTTATTTTTTAATGATGTTTCCTTGATAAAAAAATTGGTATAGAGGTTCACAACTTAATCTTAGAGATGTGAAGATGGAATTCGAGGGTGATCATGCCCCCAATCTAGTGCAAGGGTGAGTTGTGCCAAGATAATCAAGAATACTGAATCTCAGTCACACAACACAAGTGCATACATAATCTATCCAATCTATCTACTCTCACTTAGGTCAAATGGTGTAACAATATCAAATTGAAAAGGGGGACTAATTCTAAGCCCATTGAGGGCATTGAGTCTCGATCGCACTACCCAATGGAACCAACTGTTGTAGATAGATAAATCTCGATAAATGTATCTTGGTAAGGTTAGTGCATAAATATGTATATAATATAAATATATATCTATGATTTGGTGTATTTTCATGACATACACCTATAATGTGTTAAAAGTTGAAGTATATGTCAAAATGTAACCTTTGCTATGTAAAATATGTATAATATTTATCATAAAATTAAAAAAACTCTATCCCAAATTAATGAAAATTGGTGCCAAATGCATAAAAATTTCCCCCAAATGTTTATCTAAATCATGTAACTTGTATCAAATTATACTAATTAGGCCAAATATGTGTACATGTATTCATGTCTCTATTAAATCACCCCATTGATATGCCCCCCCATTTTGAGAAGAGTGGGATGCATCATGATAGTCACCTTATCTCAAAAGGATAATATAACCATGATGTATATGTATCAATCATGTACTAAAGAAACTTATAGTAGAATCATGCCTAATTATATGTATCAATGAATCTCATATTATTAGAACCTAACAATCCCTAAGATGCATGATGTGGATCATGGAAACATCTATAAATAACAATAAAAAACACAACAAATAATCAAGCACAAAATAAGAGGACTTAATGTCACACATAAAGGGTCTAAGGAGATCACAAACAAGGGGCATGTTCAATTTTCACACACTCAAAGGAGAGGACATATTCAAATGTCCATATAAATAAATAACACTCCATAGAACTGTGGCCAACAAACAAGAAACATGTTTAAATGTTCCAAAATTGAGAAAAAAATAGAAAACAAGAAGTAAACTAAATTAGGTCATGTGATAAGATCAATATGTGTAAAATATAAACAACTAGCATAATCATATCATACTAATTCCTACATACATGTGTTAGCAACACATACTATAGCTTAATAAAACTAGCACATTGTGTAATATGTAGGCATGAGTATATACATGTAAATGTTAGTATATAACCTAAACATGATAATGTAAAGTTATCATAAAATAATAGAACCTATATTAATTATGATAAATATAAGTAGATGCCCCCAACATAGTGTGTCACATGAGTAGAGGAAAGGTCCAACATTTGTATGCTTATGTATCATGGATCAAGTGTATACATGTATCACACTCAAGTACTCATGAAACATATGTGTGTATAGAAAGGAAATGATATTATATCTACCAACATAAAGTAAACAACATATGAAAAATCTATTAAACATGTAAAATGCTTATTTTTTTGCTTTATATGAATTTTTTGTAGTTGATTGATTATTTGATTTTTTTGTATGCAATTTTTTTTATAAAATTTTTAAGATGTAATTATTAATATTGATTGAATGGATTATATTTGTCATGATTGAAGCCTAGAACTTCATATTGATTTACTAAATCATTTGTGTGAGGACATTTTTTTCTTGTTACATCTATAGGTAATACTTGTGGTATATTTGTAGTAGCAAGAATTTATTTATTGTGTAATACTCTAATGATACAATGATTTTTGTACTTTTGAATTTGTTCTTGTAATATATTACAATTTTTTGTATCATGTCCCATTATTCTATGATAAACACAAAATGATTTGTCCTTCTTAAGTATAAGATGCATTGTGGATCGATGTCTTTTAGTAGGTAGAGTGATGAGTTTATTTTAAAATGACATGCAAAAGTATTGTAGGTGTATCTTGATGTGTCTGAATTTGAATTTATTTTGTGATGTTCCCATTTGATTTCTCCATATTATTAAATGATGTATTTAAAGGTGCCATATAAAGATATGGATTATAATGATTGCTGACATGATCTTCAGTAAACAATTTACTTTCATAGTGAGTATTTTGAACAAGACTCTTAAATGTTTAAGATGACATTTCAATCATTTGTTGTTATTAGATAGTTCACATACATAGTTGTGACCATTGAGATATAGTCCATCAAAATATAAATAATGATGATGTAAATCCCTTTCTCTAAGTGGTGGAATAATACCTTATTAAATATGAATTGCACTTCTAAATCTGAGGGTCGATATGTTGAGTATAATGCAATTTTAAATTGTATAACATAACCTTGTAAATTATCCAATTTTAATTTAGGCAAATCATGTTTATGGAAGTCAGATAACAATATGTCCTCCAACTTTATGAAATTGGGTAAAAAAACCATTTGGAATACTATATAACCAATCACTAGCTTCATGTGTTAAACTTATATGAAAATATTTTAACAGGAGACATCCATATTTAGCCCAATGACAAAAAGAATGGACATATTGAATTAGATGTTTGGAAGGAACCCTATGACCATGAAATAAAGTTATCATAGACATGACAAATTTAAATGGATAAGTATACTCAAACATATATGTACGAGAGGTTAATCTTAAATAATATTATTGTTGATATTAGCATCACATGAAAACATTTTAATTTTGAGAATTGAAACTTGCCTTTGGAGGTATCCTATGGCATTCATTATAGATATGAGATGATTAGTAGGAATTCATGAAGTTTGAAAATATGTGCTCATGGTTTTTAATTTACCATATTTTTGAAACATAGGAATAATGGACTTATCTTCACTATATATGGATTTTAGATTCACATCATTTGAAAATGTAGGAACTTTTCTTAATTTTAAAACATTGAATAAAGGAACATTCATATTATTTTATTTCTAGAAGAAATCCATGATATCATTATGAATGTTATGAAAATTTGCTTGACTTAAAAGAAAAAAGTTAGGATAAAGTGTTTTGGGTTGTGTTGTGGTATATGAAAGGGGATAATAATTTAGGCATAATGAGATGGAAAACATAAGACTTTTTACAGTGGTGAGCCATGATTGATATTTATCAAGTGCACAAGACTAGTTTATCATATAAAATCTAGATTTAACATCTACATGGTGAGGCAATTACACTCCCATTTCTACTATGTTGTACCCTAATTTGGATTAATGGTTAAGATTAATACAATTGAGATATAATTTTAAAATGTAATTCACATATTAATATATGTCATTCAAGCATTCATTTGAATGTAAAATACCAAGACTGATTCTAATAATTTGACAAGTGGCATATGCTAAATATAGAAATTACTAAGGAGATAAAGAGACTTAACTTTTTTGGTTGACTATATGACTATGATTGTAATCTATAAGTGAAAATCAAGATAAAACATGTAATTCATTTAGTTCCAAAACTAATTTATTGTTTACACCAGGTCAATTATGTAGAATTGGGTTAGTATCATTGGTCAATAATGACTTGTTGGTTGGTATTGATTTATGTGGAAGTAGGGCATAATAAATGTATGATCACCTATGAATATCATTATTTTCTTTGTGTTTGTGATCATGAACCCTAATGATGTGCAAAACTCTAGAAATCGGTCTCATTTGCCTTGAAATCCTAGGTGTGCTTATGAGGGTAAGAAACCTATAAAAGTGGGGGAAATGTAATGGAATGAGATAACCCAAATAACCCTCATATGATTATTGATTCCTCCCTATGTATCTAATACTCCAATGAAGTAAATTAAAGTTTACATAGTTCTCCACCTAGTATGATGGTGTAATTGTGTTCCTTCATTATATATAGTTAATGATTCAAATTCGCTACTTAACAATGTCTACTTTGACTTGGCTTTAGAGTGATTAAAACTTGGCCTGTGACTAATCCTAATGATAGATTTATAATTTGATAATAATAGGGTAGTTTTTCTCAATTCACACTCTTATACATATGTATAATAGATACGTGTCAAGCCCATTTTAAATAGACCTTAATTTTGTTTATATATGGATCCAATTGAATAATTACTCATGCCACGAACACACTAGGTTGATGGGACAAACCTAAGGATGGGTTTGATTTTATGAAATTATTGTTGTTGGGAGTGGGTCAGTAGTCACTAGATTAGGTCAATATCAATTGTTGATATTGACAAAATCTAGTAGAACTGACCTATGTATAGGTAGATTGAATTGAGAGTCTGGAGATGTATGTGCATGATATTTATCAAATTTGAAATAGATAGTGAGGTTATTATAGGTGTGCAGACAATAGAATTGAAGGTTTGAATCATATTATGGCATGCAAGTGTGAGAGCATGGTAGATTAATACATTATTTGAGTGTTTAAGTCATCGCATGGTAAATGTGTATCAAACTTGTTATTGTCAAGTATTGAAGAGTAGATTTTAGTATCTACAAATGCTCCCATTTTATTATAGGAATTAAAGTTCTAGAGTAAAAGGATAAAATGTAATTGACTATGTAAACCACATTTTTTATTTGGTATGAAGGTCAAATTATGCAAGTCACTTAATAGAAAAAAATTTAATCATGTGTAGTCAATGTCCATAGATTGTCTATTTTAATCTGAAACTAAATTTTAAAAAATTTAAAAGAAAATGAGTTAGAGTACACCTATGTGTTGGTGAAAGTCATGTTTCTCTTGAAAATTTGTTGGAGATGATGATTCTTTGTTGAAGCATTGGATAAATTTTTCTTCTTTTCTAGAACAGATTAAGAGTTGAGGTGATCATTCATCAAATTTGTGTAACTATGTAGGCTCTTGGGTTGGGAAGAAAGTATGCCCTAACCCTCATGATGTGGGGATAAGTACATAATATACTGACCTAAATAAATATATAGTGAAAAGAGAGAATGATTAGGCTAGGTTGTCTCAAATATATAATTATGCAAGTAAATGAGAGAACCATTAGGCCAGGTTCACTCAATGGAAAGTGAATCAACCACTGCATATGGATTGTAGATTCAATTGTAATTTTTCACTAAAGTTTACTCCATGTAAAAAAATCAGGATATAAATGGAATGAACAATGTTCATGCCTCCATCATGAATGTAGGTTTGATTGTCTAGATAAGACTACATAGTAAAAGTACATGATATAGGTCATGGTACCACTTAATGTTAGTAAGATCAACAAATACAAGTGTTAGTGTCAAACATAAGGCCAAGGGCCACACATAAAGGGAAATAAAAATGTCATAAGCAAATGAAATCAAGGATGTTGCAACAAGAAAACACCTAGGAGCCACACACAATATTCAATCCAAAAGTAGCCTATCATTTTAAAGAGTAATAACACCAATGGAGCATAGAATAAGATAACTAGTCTACACTATCCATATGTATCAATATCACATAAAAGTATAATGGCATATCATGTATCATTGTGTAAGATATGAGCAATTAAAAAGGCATGTGTAATCAATAAAGGTAGTTCAACATGGTATAAAGGTTATAGAAATATGTAACCTATAATAATTAAATTTATGGAACAAGATGCCCCCACTATCAACATGACCCCTGGGTAGAGGCAAGGTCAATATCTATATGTCCATGTGTATCATTTATGTCCTACATAACACTCAGATACAATGACATTCATGGTTTATAAAAATAATATTACATCTACCAAACATGTGATAAATAACATATGTAAATAGTGTAATCTAACAATCATGTCATGCTCAGGTCTTGATTTTGGATTTTTTAATATTTACATATTTTTGTATTTTTTGATTATTTATATTTTTTGAATATTTTAAATTTAGAAAAAGTTTCCCAATGATAATATCAATGGAAGGGCCATGGGAAGTGCATATATCAGATTATGGATGGGTCCCTTCTCATGGGTGGGAAGTATCAACTATGGATGGATTGGGATATAATAAAAAATCATGTGGTGTACTATATTTTTCATGATCATTGCTTGTGGATCTTGGCATATGATGAGTAACTATAGATGGTTGAGGACTTTTTGGTGTCTTTTATTTTATCAAATCTGGGCAAACTAAGGAAATCGATTACCTAGTATGACAAACTATTGTAAAAAATTAGATTGCTACAGATATATAGTAAATGTTACAAACTGATTTAGAACTTACTAAATCAAAAAATATAATAAATATGGAAATTCAAAAAATAAATATAAAATTAGCTATAAAACTGAGACACATACTATTTATATATCTAAGACTAACAGAGGGAATGCGTTACTCTGTGTGGACCTGGAAGAGGAGTTGGAAGGGTTATTAGACAATAACATTGTAATTAGATAGTAGTGGGGTTGTTATTGTCTAAGTAAGTTGGCCTTGTCTAATAGACAATAGGGATCTAATATTTTTGGAATATGTGTGCATTCACCTATTTATTCTATGAAATATGTGAAAGCTTCTGAATTGATGCATATACCACTATGTAACTCTTTCTTTTCTTGAAACCTTAGCTCAATGACATAAGAAGATGAATGTAATCACAAAATAAAAGAGGTTAGTGGTTGAAGTTATGCTTGACCTCAAAAATCCATGTGTTGACCATTGGCTACATACCAATACTTAGAAGAGGGATCAAAATCCAAGTAGTTATCCCATGCTATAGTGGTGTGTGTGAAACCAGTGCAAAATGCTAGATGTTGGTGTAATCTTGGTGTGATTAAGTGTTCAACTAGGACTTGTGACCTTAGAGGCATATTTAGAATTTAGCTTAGGGACTCCTAAACACTATATGTAACCATAATTGGGATAAATAGATAATTTTATCTCACCATTCGTTTATAGAATTCTAGTGATTTTTAGTGTGTAAGCCCTTTGTATGAAAAATGGTTTGAAGTGTGGCTTTATAGTGGTATTTTTGTAATTCATTCATATGTGGTTTTCTGAACTTGTGGGATGACCCTTTCCCAACTTTTCAATTTTTCAAAATAGTTTATAATTGGTGGGAGAAAACTATAGAAAGGTGAATAATAAAAGGGTGCACTATTCTACATATGTATAAACTTGGGAACTATTGCCCTAGGGGCAAGAGCTGCTAAGCTAAAGGTATGGTTTAGTTTTGTGACATTTTTGAGTGAATTTTGAGTGTTTTCTAAGATTCATTATGTTAATCCTATAGATTTATGTCTATGCACTATATTATAGGGATAAGATCTCTAAAATAAACCCCTATGTATGGCCCATATTTATAAGTGAATTATTGAGTCTACGTAAGAACTTAACTCAAAATAAAAATTTACATGCAAATGTTATGCAAAAGATGTAAACTTGAGTATTAATGATAACATGGAGGATCATGACATCATCATATATACAATAACCTAAGCACTAGTTTGATATGCATGTATAAATAAGCATACATATTGAGAATGTCCAGATAGATGTTAAAAATTAGGCATGTATGTAAGTGATCTAAATTAAGTACTGAAAGCTGAATAAAAATATTTGGGGAGGGATGCATGGTATCCATCATGGCATCAAATTTTGAGCAAATAAGCAAGCAAGTGTCATTTCAATGACACACACAAACAAAGAGAACACACAAAGCACACAAAGCATACAAGAGAAGGCCAAGGGGCCACATACAAGGGACATGTTCAATTATCACTCACATGTAGATAAACATAGAATGAAGGATTATAGTCACACATAAGGACAAGTTCAAATGCCCTCACACATATATTAACACACACAAAGACATATTCAAATATATTCACATGCATAGAAACATAATATGAAGGCTTAGAACCACACATAAGGACATGTTCAAATGTCCTCAATCAAAGGAGATACTACACACAAGACATGAATCAGGAAAGTAAACATGAAAGGAATGCATAAATACATGTAGTTGATCAACATAAGTCAATTTTTAACACTAGTAAATTTAGTAACTTAGGTAACTAATAAGATATCAACTTGTTAGTAAGTAAACAATATCAATAGATGTAATGCCATGTAAAAAACTAAGCTGTGAACAATAAGGGATATCCAAAGAAGGATAAAACCTGTGTATAATAATACCTCAGTGAGCTTGTTGATGTATAAGTTATAGAATACATGTGTGCGGTCTAGATCTGAGCAATGATAACATGTGATCACTAGGACAATAGTGAGGTGTGATATTTTCTAAATAGGGTGCTACTATCTGAATGTAGTTTCTATGTCTATGATAGTGAAATAACCTACAACTAGGTCTGGGGATGGAAATTTGTATCTCTACACTAACTCATGAACACTTGTGAATAATATATGATATAAAATTGGATATAAATAAGTACTAAATAACTATGTATAAATGAACTAAACATAAACATGCATAGGTCCTGATTTTGATTTTTTTTGAAATATCCTTTTTTTGGTATTTTGTATATTGGAATGATAATCAAAGAAGATATAGATAAGGAATATTGATACTATAGGGGAAGGATATCATCAAGTGGATGACTCTATGTATGCCTTACATCATTATAATCATAATAATCTTCTACATAATTAAGATCATCAAGATCATACCAATCTGCATTATTATAAGAACTATTATCATCATTATTGTGATCATCTTTTGTATTTGTGTATGAATAACTAAATAACCCATACTATGGTATTGACCTTTATGATTTATCTTTTACAATGTGTATTGTGTCTCATGCCTCTACTAATATGCCATTGCTTGTATCTATTTGTATACTAGCTGCAAATATTTTTATTTTTATTAGCATGGGTTCTTGGAAAACCCATCAAAATGTGCTAATGTTTATTATTATTCAATTTATAATATAGATTCAAAACTCAAATGCAATTATAGAACAAGCAAAGCATTCATTATGTTCATTTTCAATGATTATCCATAGAAATACAGACTTAAGTGTATAAAACATTCATTATTATTGTATAATTAAACAAATTCAAACATAAAAAAATACAATTGCACACTAAACAAGTACAAAAGACATTCGAAGAACCATGAGTCGACCTCTATCATAATCTTATATCATTTAGAATTATCTTCCTTTACATCTAATCGATATTTATAGACTTATAATGTTAGGCTAATTTGCATTATAACCTTTCATTTCTTCCTTTCAAGGAGTCTTTTCATAATCTACAGTCTTTTGATATACACACATAGGTTGAATACATACAAAATTATATATGCTATACAAAATGTTATACATTGCACACTTTTCTTGCATTTACACTCTAAAATTTTGCACCCCTAAGTCTACTACCAACATAAATAGTTGTCTCATCCTAAGATAAAGTTGCAATAATTGTGCCTAGTACTAGAGCTGGTGGAATTACTTGTGCTGAAGGGTTGGTCCAAAAACACTACTTGCGGTAATCACTCTAGGTGTTGTTTACCATTTTTCACCTCTTGCACACTAATTAGTCATCCTTTTGGGTTTTCAAATAAGCATTTTACCAATATACCACCCTTATAGGTTTTCAATAGATTAGCATACCTAGGACCTTCCCTTTATGATTTTTCAACCATCTTATCCCCACACCTAATACTTATGGCCTTCCATACTTTAAAATTCTTCAAAATTTACAAAATTGAGAACTACGTAGTACCTAAAGAGATGGAGGAGGCATGGAGTACATTTTAGGAACTAAATTTGGTTAAAAAGAATGTGTTGTGACTAACACTAAGTTAAATTATGTTGATGCCAAAGAATATGGTGTCATGGAAACCATGGATGAAAAGATGTAGCTACAAAGTCAGGTGTTGGAGGTTGCTAGTGCATTATTTTGGACACCTTTTTATTTTATAAGTTTTGTGCAAGCTTGGATAATGAAATGAGCTAGGGCACATTAATAATCAAAATAATGGAGTTTTTTAGATGTGAAAGATCTTGAATAGATTTCTTCCACTCCATTAGGGAATCCCAAACTGTGTTGATCAATGTGCAAAAAGGGGCTTAACACTGCATGATGTTATGAATGTCTTCATACTCTATGATAAATATGATGGCCCTATTATTTGAGTAACCTTATGTTGAATGTCTTATGACATTTCCTCCATCTTATCTATGTAGCTTACATCTACATGCAAACACACATGTTTTTTAGCATCTCATTCTACCATGTGGCCATCTTGTCCATTAAATTATATCTAGAAGGAAACATCCATTTTGTCTAGAGTGGACGTAAGATCCTCCATGGATACCTTGGCTTTGTCCACAATGTAAAATTCAGACATTAGCTCACTCAAATTATCCTATAACTATTATTTCCAATTGATCATATTGTGAGTAATATGCATAGCTTGTTGTGTAATAGTGTCTAGGACTTGTTCATGTTCTTTAAGGAGTTCGAAGGTTATTCCTATTTTGGCCTTAAAGTGCTAACCTTACATTTGGATATTTATAAGTTTCCACATATATACCCAGTCCTTGGTGAGTTGAGAGACTAAGGTAGTGAATTGTTTCTCCTTGGAATCACTAGTTGTCTAACACTTGAGTGACCAAAGTTATACAAGTGTTACCTATGATCTCCCAAGATTTGGTTAAGTGTGTGTATAAGTATACATTTTCCTCCCTTAGGTGGAGGTTATCTTGCTTCATTTCAGTCAACTTATGCACTATAAATTCATGGAATGTAGTAACTCCCTCAATATAATTTTCTAGGGTGAGTTGAGTCACATCAAGTGACACTTCTTGGCATGTCATGGTTAAATTAAGGGATGTTATAAAAATTATGGCTAGGGATGACTGGTGTTGAATTTGTATAACTGGGAGTGTGAAGGTTATTCATTTTAGGGGTGGGACTTACATGTCACATAACCATTGGTTGGTTGATTTTGTATTTTCCTATGATCCCTCTTCTTTTGTGCCTCTTCAGGTTGATCATGAGCATTATGATGTTTTGGAGGGTTGTGAAGCATCAAGAATCAGTTGTTGTTTGGGATCTTTTTCCCTCAAATTTTTAGTTTGATCTGGCATTATGTGTTCTTCAATTTTTCCTATATCTTGGCCTTGGCAAATGCCTCTGCCTATTAAGATACTTAATTTTCCTTTCATACAATGTATTCTATAGTTTTCTCTTTGACCCTTTTATTTTTCTCCTCTTCCTACTTGCACATGACTTTATTTTGTTTCTCTTTAGCTTTTTTGACTATTACATTAACCTCAAACTTCTTCATTTTTGCCTCCTACATTGCCTTATCTTGTTATTCCTTATTTCTCACAACTTCTTCTCCTTGTTTTTTATTCTTATGCTCCTCTTATTTTTATTGTTTCTTCTCTAGTGCAACCTCTTATTATTCATCTTTCCTCTTTTACACAACATCTTCTTCCTCATGTTACTTATTCTACATGACAACTTATTCATCTTTTTTTTTCTCCTCTACCTCTTGTTCCTTCCTCTACTCTTCTTATTCCTTGGCCTTGCACTCAACTTATTCTTTATTCTTTTTATTCTTTTCTTCCTTTCTTTCCCTTTTTTCTATTTCCTTTTAATCCTTCTCTTGCATAGTTTTGGCTTGTGCAACTTCCTCTTGTGTTGTGATTCCTTCTTTTACATATTAACTAGGGATGGGGAGATGGAGGGGGTGAATGTTGAGGGGAAGGAGAAAACATCAACACTAAATGTTTACTCACCAGAGTCTTTGCACAATTAGGTAGGATTAGATTTTTCTTCTATAAATTTACATGGTGGATATCCACAATAGTCTATTGCTTTCTTACTTGTTACTCTTTGACTTCGCTTTCCTCCACTAGTTTTGGTGCTAAAAATGAGCCCATACACTATACAATGGAAGAATGAATCCAATACATTATGTGTTATTGTGGTTTATACATGAGATGTTATGGGGACTTTATTTTTTCACTTCTAAGTGATTTTTTCCACCTCGATGCATTATCATATATGGTTGTGGCACTTGTACTACTAACAAGCCTACTCTAGGTGCACTTTATTCAAATATAGAGGCAATCCTCTATTTTTTCTCCTCATTTTTTATGACTATATCCATGATTATATACTCAAGAGGCATCGATATTTGTACTAACATTATTAATGGAACATTATTATACAATTGGTAGGTGTGTACTACCTTATAGAAGAAGAATTCATTCTCTTCCTCTTCATCATATATGTTTTGGGCTATGTAATGCAACATTGAATTTTAGACCTCCTACGTAGTATCCCATAGTGTCTTCAAAGCATACTCATAGACATATAGGGCATATAATTGTCATTGAGCCATGGTTTTATGCTACGAGTATGCTTCTTAGGTGGATAGGATGATGTGTGTACTGTAACCTTACATTATCCTATGGCTAGATGACATGAAGTCACATTAGTTTCCAGGTAATCTTATTATTCTAGTGATTCTCCTTTTTATTTTGGCAATGGTTTTTTCATGCCCAAAGGCATGGATCATAGAAGTTGCACAATGTTTTTATAATAATGATTACTATCATCATACTTCTTCCTATGTATCCAACATGGTGGTAAAGAATGGAAATGGAATGTGAGATGGTTTGGATAGCCCATGAAGTTATATCTACATGCCATCATGAATTTTAGTGACCACTACATGTGATTCAAGGTATTGCATGATGCAAGGTACTGCATGACATTGGTGGGTACCCTAGGATGTGACATAATGAGCATATGTACTTCATTCCATCAATTGTGCATAATATTGGCCTATTCTGGTCTAAACAAGATTATGTAAGGCAGTCATAGGACAAAAATATCCATCTAGTGTAATAGGGCCATTGAGAGACTTCTATTATGTGAAGTAAAAAAATAATAATAGGAACTGGGATTGTAAAGTTTACAATGTGCCCAAAATGATATTTTCCATGTTGGTAGTCAACTAGGCCACCAAGAACTCTGACCAGTTAAAATCCTCATGCAACTAGATCATGTGGTAAGTAATGTTGATGATAAATTTCATCATTTTCTACACACTTTTAGTTGTTTATCATAATCTCCTTGTAATGCAATCAAATATAACTCAGATTGTGGCATCCTCCATTGAATAAAAGGTGATTACCATGGATCCTTTGACATACTTTTCTCATATGTTTAAATGAATTTAAGGGACCTTATATATGTATTATAAGAGGGATTCACCTTAGGTTGGAAGTCTTGTTTCCCTCATAATTGTTATTGCATTGATGTATATGGTAACATATGTTGATAAGTGAATTTATCGCTCATTATACCTACTTAGCAACATCATCACCACTTTATCTGGTTATCCAAAATTTAAAATCTTGATTAGAACATTCAACATATTAACCTCATAATTGTTGTTGCACAACTAAGATTCATGTTTGTGCACCAATGGCTGGATCTAGTGTGAAAGAAATTATCTCTGCAACTTCTACAAAATCAAATGGTTTTGGATCATGGTACCTTTATCTCAATGCTAACCTAATTCCCATCTCCTCCTTCTGTGCATTACTCAAAGTTATCAAAAGTTATGATTTATCCATTATCATTGATTTTTAAATGTAGTATCCCTTGGGTAATTTGACCTCAAGTTGCTACTTTAAACCCTCAAATAATATTGTCAAATACTTTGCATACAATATCTATACTTGTTGGTTCTAAGTTTTGGTTTGTTTATGCTTGCTTGGAATGATGTCAAATGTGATTTAAATGATTGAAAATGATCATTAAGAGGTCTAAGCAAAGAACTAAAGTGAAAATTCAATTCTTTTGTATTT
Organism: Torreya grandis; assembly: GCA_037957365.1. Taxonomy (NCBI): domain Eukaryota; kingdom Viridiplantae; phylum Streptophyta; class Pinopsida; order Cupressales; family Taxaceae; genus Torreya; species Torreya grandis. Next base: position 6,973,807 of record JARHVA010000064.1, read on the forward strand.
TTGAATGCATATATATATGATCACTACATGGACAATGTGCACTTATAGCCAATTGACATTTCATCAAACACTTGGCATGCAAATTAGTAAGTAAGATATGAGTAACATAGACATGAGAAATACATAAAATATTTTATATGCAACCTATCACTTCCTTATTGATGTTCCAATTACAATGATGATATAGACATGAATAGCCAAGACTTTTGGCTTACAAATATGCAACTAATTTGAGTTATATGGAAACACCTTTACAGTATGATATAATAATGTTATGATCTAAAAATAAAACTACAATGTAATGAAATGACCTTTAAGGAACCTAGTTATGAATCCCTCTAAATCGATGAAGAGATGGCTGCCTTAAGGCTTGTAATTGGGATTCCTTGAAGCCAAATCAAACCCCTATGGTAACCACCCCTATTTCAAACCTGCACTTCTGATAATAAATTATTCATAGCCTCTAAACCCTCTCATAAGAATCAAACATTGTAGTGAAGGCCTATTGAATGGAGCACTCCAATCTCATGAAGAAATTGATGTAAACCAAGGCCTCCATGATCAAAATCATGGTCCTCTAACATGACAATATGATGATTAAAAATTATAATAGATCACTGGTACAACTCAAAAATGCCTTCTATGCAAGAAATCAATGCAAGTTTAAGCTAGAAAATAATCTCCGTAGCTGATAAGCAATCTCTACCTCCAAATTTGGCCAAACGCCACAAAATTTGCAATGTAAGCACAAATTGAAATTCTAATTGAAGCCCATAATTAGGCAATAATCTCAACTAATAGTTTCACAGCCTCAAAGTTTCATAACCTATGAGAGTTTTCATTCCCAAAGGCTCAATAATGGCAGAAACCCTAGCTGGTTCCTTCTCCAAACAAGAACTCCAAATTAAATGTCAAATCTTGGATGAAAAGAAGCTTGGCTAACCCCCATAATATACTTTTTCATGAGCTGGTTGATCCCCTTTGAAAGATTTTTTTTAATCATTTAATATCATTAAAAATAATATTAAATGTGTGAATAAAAACTTTATTAAATAATTTAATATTCAACCTCCAAGTCAATATTAATTAAAGTACTTAAAAATCACTTAAATAAGGGTCATGGTCCCATTGCACATAAAGTGATTTTTAATACCTTATATTATAATTGCACTTTACAAATAATTATTAATAAAGTAATCACTTTATTAATAATTAAAATAACATAACTCCACAAATAATCATTATATCTCAATTCCATCTGAACCTGGAAGTCAATTATTGTGTCTACTATGCATCTAACTACCTTACTAAAAATAAAAAGGGTCCCTTTCTATCAAACATTGACTCACCATAAATAGAAAATCCATCATTATCTAATTAAACTAATTGTGCAAGGGATCGACACTACAGTCATAGCCTATTTAGGTGCCCTACTATAAATGGAAACCCTAACTCCCTAAAATGGTAACTTACTATAAATAGTAAGTGTAAAGAACTAAATTAAAAAAGGCCAAACCTAAACCCAAAATCACCTTGAAGAAGAAAACACACCCTAATGACTGCCAAGAAGGACCCTCTAACCAACTCCATTAGCTTATGAGGGTTAAATGATAGGCTAATCCTCCAAACTCTGATGCTTGAAAAATTGGGGACATTACAGTAAAACCTTCATAGATGGAAATAGCTTAAATTTGTACTATTATTAAGTCTACATTGAGGTGGTTGATTAGGTCTAAAATAAGATGGGGCTCGTATTCTCAATGGATTATAATAACATATCACTCTATATGTCCTCCATTATAAATATTTTCTTATGTATAACCATGTAACACTTTGTAATGGATTTTCTAAGATGTCATTTCATTATGTTCTCTCATTTAAATACCATTGGTATCTGTGATTGGATATTGGCATTTTGATGGATAGGTGCATTACTTTATTTGATGGGATTTATTGAGGTAATGCATTGTATTTTGATTTCTAATGTCTTTCTTTTATTAATTATTACCTGAGTCTGACACACTAATCTACTTTGGGAAATATATAATCTTTGAAGTAATTTATCATTAACTACTTTGTGAGTGACCATTTGTTTCCTATCCTCTATATCATTTTTGTTAGTACTTCATTACTAGACTTAATTGATTGACCCCATTTTCAATTTCCTTCGTGTTTATCTTTTCATTGCTTTGCTACTTTATTTTCATACTCTATGAGGTTTAATTTTTAGACTATGTTCTGATTTCTTGTGATATAAAGATCACATTATACCTAGCTACATTACCAACCTCTAAAAATTATGATAAAAACTATAAAATAAAACAAAATTTCTAACTACATGGTGCTACTTAACACCCACTCAAAATTTTCATCATGAGATTAATATATATCATTGGTGGCAAGGCTTAAGCCTACAACCATTTACACGCACTAGAAGGATGTTATTTTAAGGTCCCTTAGTACTATTATTCCTCATTGTGATAATTTTTTGATGATATATGGTCTTTTCCTTCGAATGCATAGTTTACCTAGATGTGCAAGAAATATACTATCATACAATAATAGTGTCTACTCTAGATAAAACTCTTTAGATTGTAGATTATGATCATGCCATGGTTTTTGACTCTACTTATTTATTCCTAACATCCAAGTCATTCTCTATCTATTTCCCTCATTATGATTTAGATATAAAAATATTACCTGAAGTAAATCTTGATCTCCAAATAGCATTAGTAATGTGATTTGTAGACTAAGAACTATATATTCCATATTCATAACTGCTTCCATTCCATAGATCAACTGGAAAGGAGTGAACCATATCACATGTTTATAATTAGTCTTCTATGCTAATAGAATCATATGAATTCGATCCCCCAAATCATCTCTCTACACATTACATATTTTTTTAAGCATCTTCTCAAGGAATTTGTTGGATGCTTTTGCCTACTCATTGGCTTGAGGATGATAGGTTGTGTATACACATAATATTTTTACACTTTATTAGTTATTGATACTTTCTCTCTTAAATAAACTTTTCAAATGTCAATCTCTTTGAGTGCATGCCTTAAAGGGTGCACCAAGAAAGGGGTTGGTTTACCTTTGGTGCTTCATTATATTATTAGATTCTATACCATTACCTAAAACCAATACAATCTAGTCTTATATATTACCTAAACATTAAAAACTTGATTATATAATACCCTGAGAAAGTAACCATTCAAAATAGTCCCTACCTAAGTAAAACCCTATTTTTATCACTTTTCCTACTATGTTGATTGAGTCAGCCCTATTATGAATTTAGTACACATTATGGAAATTTGTTGGCCCAAGTCAACATAGTTTGAGGCCTAATATCTTTATTTCTTACCCAATAAATTTGACTAATCTGACTTCATTGATTAAATTCTTAAGAGGGTTTAGGTTCAATACTTTTCTATAAATAACCCCTTAACTTCATTTCTAAAGAGAGGATCATTCAATTATGCATCACTACTTCTCGTAAATCTTATTATATAATTAATAGGAGGTTTCATTGCTTGAGTTTTTACCAAGTAACACTTATTTTATAGAGGTCTTGTATGCATAATATAAGTCTTGTATCCTATAGTTGATCTACCTTTATGATCCTTACAAACCACAACAACCTCTTGCAAAGAAACATTGGCCAAGGGAGAGATTGAGGCACGATGGGTTCACTTTAATAAGGTAAGTATACTCCTAGTCATTCATAATTTTATAAGTAGATATTATAGAACTAATGGATTGAATTTAATCTCTCCTTACTTAGATTATTTCTATATTATATTAGATAGAATTATCTTTGCATGTTTATTATCTTCTGCATTTATGCCACAAGCTTTGGTGATCACTATATTAGCTTACATATTCATTTACTAGATTAACTTGCATGTTTATTTAGTAGATTATCTTGCTTATTATTATTATAATCATAAGACTTAGCTAGGGTTATCACAAAATGGCATTTGAATATAGGCCTTGGAACCCTCTCCTTTGCCATCAAATGATAGAATATTCCTTAGTTGAGGTTAGTGGATCTATTATTCATCATGACCCTAATATAACAAAGTATTACTAAGTAGATAGTTAGTTGATTACCTTATCCAAGCTTGGATATTATCGAGTATGATAAGTGATATAATGATCAATATACTTGTAGCTAATCACAAAAAGGGAAAACAATGCTATGAAATCGATGAAGCTATGCTATGGTAATCATGTCACCAAGAATACATACTAGCCTACAAATGATCTAGCACAAGCACTAATGAAAGTAGTAGTCATCCCAAAAAGAGGGGGAAAGTAAATGATCATCTCAATAAAAGGGAAAATTAAATAAGGGTCAAAATAATCATAAATATACTAAGGCAAATAATGACATAAAAATATGATAATAATGAAAGATATATCTAAGATTCAAAATGGAAACAAATACCTAATGTAATGTGAAATAAAACCATAGATCCCAAAGGAAATAGTGGTGTAAGTAAAATTAAAATAAAAAACACAAAAAAAAAGAAACATGAGACAAAATTAACAAGAAAAATCTATGCTAACATCTATTTAAAAAATGAACATGTGAAATACAAGCCCATATGTCTCAAAAGGTTTTTTGTAGTTTAATTTGTTTGTTATTATGTAATATAGAAGAATATTGGGCATCATAGGATACCCAAAAGGGTAAGTGGATGCAGGGGTGAGAATCTCAAGATGCCCCAAAATCTAGAGTAACATATGGATGGGCATTGTACGATACCCCAACATGTGATATGGAATGAGGTGAAGCTAAGTTGTTAGAATGGATTGTATTAGGTTGCCGTGTGTAGTTGGGGACAGGTACATATGCTGGTATGTTTTATTTTGAGGATGTTGAAACTAAAATAGGATGTGTAAGAGAGGTATGAATAGGTCTATAAGGTAAATGGGGACCATGTATGATGCTCTTTGTAGTAGGCATGTGAACTAGGTGCTCCTTGGGTTGGTTTGACCTAAGAGGTTGAGGATTGACAAATGAAAACCACCTATTTAAAGTTGTTCATGTTAGCTATCCTTTCCTTAGTGGTGTAGGAAGAAGGCTAAATTGTGGTTTGAAAAACATTAATGGATGGGGTAGAGGTATCGGGTAATTATTGTTGATCATTAAGTAAGTGATATTTATGTATTATGATTCTTTAGATTGGGTTTGAGAGGCTTGAAGATAGTCTTGATAACATTATTGAGTAAGAGTGTCGAGATTTAAAATGTGGAGAAAGCAAAGAAGTAAGAAGAAATTAGTGAAGATCATGATAAGTATCATGATAATGGCCTATCATAGCATGCTGCCAAAAAAACTTATCAAGATTGTACTATTTTGGAAGAGGTTTGGAAGGATCAAATATCATGGGTTTAGAGGGTGGTAATTTATTCTTAAGTTCTTCTAGACTTAAGGTAGGGTGGGTTGGGTTAAAATTGGTTTAATTGGATGCTCAATTTTGAGGTTGGGGAGGCTTATATGAATCAATGTTATGATAAATTAATTGGAAAGCTTCTTTAGTAGTTGTTTGAGGTGATTAAAATTGAGTCAAAAGAAAGTCTTGCCTTTTTTCTTGGTCTAAGGATTCTTCTAATGTTTTAGGGGAAAAAATCTAAACTTTGAATTGAAGAGGATCTTTAAAAGTGGTAACAAATAGTTTTAAAATAGTATAATCAATCATTTTATAGTCAAATTTATGAGCTAGAGACTTCCATCATTTGATAAAAGTGTAATCATATTCATTAAGAATTTTCTTGGCATTGATGAAGTGGCTAAGGTAATTTTTAGGAAGCTCATTATGTCATTATGTTTGAATTCCTTCACTAGATCATTAACTAAATCCTCTAGTTGTGTAATGGAATATCTAGGAAGTCGAGTGTACCACTCAAGTGCATTAGCAACAAACGTTTTGGCTAGGATCTTGGTGGTAATAAAGGTATTGATTTGGACCCATTCCTTATAGAGATTACCAAAAGATTTAAGAAATATAGTGGGGTCTTTATTTCTATCATATGTAATAATTGGAGAAATGTTTCCAATATATATGGATACAATGAATGGAGCTAAAGGTTCAATTTGAATAGAGTTGAATAATTTTTTTTATGTAAAGGAGGTTGAGAGATGATATTCCCATTGGCATCTCTAAGAGGAGGGACAAAATTTTGATTTAGTTAAGTCATAATGACTTGAGGTGGTTGACTAGACATTTATAATATATGAGATTATATTTATAAATTGTTAAATGTTTGCATAGCATTCATTTGTTGAATCATTTGAGAAAGAATTTGAGTAGTATAAATTGAAGTATTTTGGTTGTTAGTGGTAGCAGGTGGAATGTTAGTGTTGGTACGAAGAACACTCCCTTTATTGGTAGTAGGGGAGGGATTGTTGGGTGGAGGATTCCTAGAATTGGTATTAGGGGGATGAATAGGGTAAGTAAACTTAATTTTAGTACATTGTGGTTTCCTTTAGGATGTTAAATTTAGGTTTCATAATGTAGTAATTTGTTTGGGATATGGGAAGACATGAAGGAAAAAATTGATTAGTTTCATCTAAAGTGATAATAAAAGTGATATTTTGATCTAAATATTTTATTATGTAGTGTTATTGACTAATTAGAATATAAAAATAAAACATAATTATGAAATTACTAATTTACTAAAATAGTCACCCATTTATTGAACTAGGTCAGCCACCTACTAAACTAGGTTGGCCATTTACTGAACTAGGTCGACGGCCACCTACTAGATTGTGTTAGAAAATAGAGGTGAAAAATTCGGTTGGCCACCAACTGAACCTGACTTAAAAAATTCACACTAAAATATATTATTTTATAAAGCATGTGATGAATTTACATGGGTGACATGTAGTTGAGGTATTAAAGTGTTCTATATAACATAAGTAATAATATTAACACAACACATAAATATTATTTGTCTCTTATGAATCATAAATTTCCAATTGAGACTAACAATTAGTAGATCGTTTAAAACAAATTATTCTAGGGATGATTCAAAATCCAAGGGAATCAAATTGTTTGTTGTGTTATAAAGTTATAAAATGCATTAAATGGTTGTATATATATTTAAAGTAAAAGAGTTCAAAGTTATTGCATGAGAATCTGAGGAGATTAGTTAGGAGTAGCTTACCTCAAGTACTTCATAATGGATCAAAATTGTAAAAAATTGATTAAATAAGGCTTTTCATCATAAGTATCTTGAGATGAGACATATGTATTCATCTAGGTGATTATTTTCATAGACATAGGTAAGTAAATTTATTATAAATTAGCATTATAAAGGAGATAAAATATATGTGTGTGTCATGTAGAGAAAAAGGGAAGTTGAAGTGTTACTTGGAAACTTGAAGAGTCATGTAGAAATTTGAGTAGTTTCTTGTTCATTATTTATGGGTGGAAGAAAAGCATTAGAAGAAAAAACTTGTATGATTAATAATATGTAGTTCATGGCCTCTTTGCCATGGGACTGAATTGAAAATTATTTTAATAAAGTATATCTCCTCATTTGTGTTTGTTATCTATAAACAAGGAATCCATAGAGGGGAGGATAGTATTGTGTTAGTTAAGTAAATAAACTCAAAATAAACACATTAAACACTAACACCTCTAACCTAGACACTGGGGAGAGCATAGATAAAAATCATAAAATGAAAACACAACTAGAAAAAAAACAAAGCATCCTTTTAACTTCCTTTTAGCTCCAAATGTTTTGCTGAAGTGGCTAGCTTAGCTTTGTGCATTAATAAATCTTTATTAATGAACCTCCATTTGCTCCACCTTTCCTTGGCACCTTGTCTTGGCTGGTTGGATTATGAATTTGGCATGGTAACACTACTTGAAATAGCTTCTTTCATCTATTTAATAATAATAAATTTACACCAAAAGAGCTTCATATCTCAACAAATAAGCATTATAACTTTGGCTTTTGAGAGCCTGTTTATCAATAGGTAGGGCCTTATATTTATAGCATCCAAAGTTAACTCTTACCCAAGGTGAGTTAAGGTTAAGTTTAAAAATGGAATGAGTTCAAATTAACCCTAGGTGAGTTAAAGTTAAATATAGGTGAGTTAAAAAGGTGTCATGTAATTATGATCTTCAACTAATGGGCATAGATCTCAAATTAGATATTTTAGATATTTAGGAGAGCTTGACAACTTATAAAGGCAATGATGAAAAGGATTGATATTTTGAATTTTTAAATTTTCATTTTTACATATTCATTAATTGCAAATGAATAATTTATCTAAAAATTTAATATGGTTTAATTAAATGATTCATTTTAGCTCTTTTAATAATTGTTCAAGTGCCCTTCTTAATGGGTCCATAGGCCAAACTACCAATTGTTAGGTTGCAAGGTGATTAGGGATGAATCCATGAGAGGTTATTATTGCGTATGATATAATACCCCAAATAGGGATGTATCAACATGATTTTGGGAATTGATGAATGATGCATAGATGAAATTGGGACATTTAAGGATTCTTAGGCTTAATTGCACAGTGCTTGATAAAAATCAGTCTAAAGCTTGGTTGAGAGATAGTTGTGGCCAAAATGAGGTGTTTATAATTTACCTCTATTTGGGAAGGCATTGCAAGATATAGGTAAAACAATGTATTCTCAAATAATGAAAAGGTCTTGTATGCTTAATGCTCTAATAGGCAATAAATGAGCCTTGGATGACCCCTCAAGGGATCAATTGGAAAAGAAGGTCGATGATCAGTCCCTCAAAAAAGAAGGAAAATGATGGGAACCAAAGGCAAAAAGGGGGTGAAAAAGACCAATTTTCCCAAATGTGGCTATAATCAGTGGCATAGTGAGATGCCTAGTTGGGTAGATAAAAAAGGATGATTTGCCTAGAGGCAGTTATAATCATTGTCATAGTGAGATAAAAAGATAGTGATTTTCCCAAAGGTAATTATAATAATTAGCTAAAGGAAAAGGTAAAAAGATAATGATTTTCCCAAAATCAGTTATAATCATTAGAAAAATTCAAACATGCCCTAGTTGGGTGGATAGAGATAATGCTTTGTTCGAAAGGTGGTTAGAATCATTAGCATAATGAAAAATACCCTTGCAAGGTAGGAGAATGATAAGGATTTTCCTAAATGTAGCTATATTCATTAACATCTAGATAGATCAAAATACAATGATTTTCCCAAAGCTAGTTATAATCATTGGCATAGCAGTTTAGGACAATATGACAAATAAAAAAAAGGGGGATTACATACTGAATCTATACTCACAGAGTAAGAGTAAGCCCATGAGAGAGGAAAAAATGAATTTGGGCAACTTGCTAGTATGTAGATGCACATCCTAACTAGCAAGGATTAAAATTATTTTATGATTTTAATAATTTATATTTGGGAATGATTTGGATAGATCAATAATTTATTAGGTGACTAAAGATAAGTATCGTGACATCATTGCTCATAAGATTTCTTGAGCTGATTTTTATTATAGCAAATGACAATATGCACCATGATATAAAAAACCATGATAAATTAGTCGTACTATGCATAAGGACTAACATGCAATCCAATAAATAATTAAAAATAATGCACGAGTGATAAAAACCATGATGAAAATGTTGGTGTATGAATATGGATGGACTTAAGTATAATGCACAAGGAATCACCCAATGAATGCATGTATACTAAGTCAATGACACAATAATAAAAGTAAACAAATAGGCAAACAAACAAACAAATAGGAAGACAAAACACTAATAAACAAAAATAACACAAAACACCAAGAAACAAAAAGTGAACAAAATAATCAAAACAACTTAAAACAAACATAAACAATGATTAATCATAAAGTTAGTCCAAATAGAAGACAAATTATGTGTGCATGTGTAATAAACATGTTACTCTTGGAGACAACATGATCCCTAAGCTAGACAATAATAATGCTATAGGAAACAATGAAAATAAATAAATAAAATAAGGGGAAGAGAATAAAAGGAAGGAGTAGTCAAGATGACTCCAGATGTACAAGACAAGTGGATGCTACCTATATAGTTCCATGGATGTAAGATCCACCATGAAATTTAGGCCAAATGTAGTTCTCCCAGGATATGCAATAAAAGAAAATGATGACTGAGAAAAACATGATTTTGTTATAGAGGAAATAGGATGGGTCTTCATAGATTGGTGAGAGCAAAAAATGAGTCTAAGTGGTCATTAGTATGAGCAAAGTTGAATACACAGTGCATAATTTGGACTCACAAAATGGAGAGAGTGTAAAGCGAATGACAAAAAAGGATGGAGAAACTAAATTAAAAGTGGTTACTCTAATATAAATAGGATTCCTATAATCTATAAGGCAAAGAAGTGGTCAACAAAATAAAAGGAAAGAATAGGCACGACTGAGCTAACCCGAAATACCTTATGTATCTAGGTGTTGCCTACATAGTTTGTTTGTAGCTCAGGTGAATGTATTTCTCCTAGAAATAGGAGGAAAAAGACCAAGGTGGTCTTAGAAATAAACAAAACAAAGAGGATGACCCATACCAAAATTTTTGACAAATTTATATCTCACGTGGAGATTCTAAGATAATTTTCATGATTTTGTGATTTTTAGGAATTTCTAAGTCATTCACAAATGTTTAGGGGTTTCAAAGTATCTCAACTCAATCGATAATTACAAGATAATAAATGGTCTAACTCACAAAATGGCAAGAGCAATCAAACTTAAATTGCTTGAAAAATGGTGACAATGTGTGAAAGGGAGTGATTGAGCTCAACTCAACGTGAATTGAGCATTGCCTACATAGTCATATTAGGACTTCAAATCACTATATTTATTCCATACAATGGAGGGTTCAATTCGATAGCATCAAGTTTGTGAATTTAGGAAAATGGCATAATATAACATAGGAATGACAAGGTGATACTACAATGCATGATAAAGGTGTTGCTCTTAATTTTCCCATAGGCAATTATAATTAGGAAACAACAACATAGGTCAATGATACTAATTTTACCAAAGGCAGTTATAATTAGTAGTACAGAGTGGGATAATGATTTTACCAAAGGTGGTTAAAATTAGTAACACACACAATGAAATGAAATAAAAAATGAAGGATACAACTACCAAATGACTATTATATTGGTCTAAGATACTGCCTTTGTCTAGAATACTAGATCAACTCCTAAAACTAGATCAAAATCCCCTCGTACTGAAGGTACCCAAAGAACCAATGAAATAGAAAAGGTCAAAGGGTTGTGTAAGGAGGGTAAAATAATTATGATCAAAAGTAAAGGTATGGTAGAACAATATATGGTATGATACAAAGAAGATGAATAAATTTTGGTAAAATGTAAACATTCCTCATAAACAATACTTCAGTTCTCTCAAGCAAAATAATGATTGAGGTGTATGATGTTCATTGACTCATCAAGTTCATCTCTATCTGGTGTAGTGAGGCTGTATGCTTTGGAACCATATTTTCAACAATGACATATGACCCTGTCTAATTTGAGTTTGAACTTGCCCTCATTCTTTTTCTTGTCTGTGGTGTTCTTTTGGTTTTCTTTGAGAACAATATCACCAAGCTCAAACTATCTATGTTTGACCCACTAGTTATAGTGGCCACAAAGTCTATTTTGATATGATTGAAGGCTGTTGATAGTGACCATGCATTTTTCATCAAGTAACTATATCTATTATAGGTGAGTTAATCTATAATATTCATCATCCTTGAATGTGTTTCATTGAGATACATAGAGAAGGTAACTCAACCTTGATGAGAAGAATGGATTCAGTGCCAAAGACTAGGGAATATGGAGTGGCTCCTATTAGAGTACGGTAATTGGTGTGATATACCTAGAGGGTATGAAATATTTAGAGGTGTCAATCATAGCTAACATTATTGATAATATTTTTAAGGATGTTGACAATGGTTTGATTAGATGATTTTACTTGGTCATTATATTGTGGGTAATATGTGGTAGAAAAATGTTGGGTGATATTGTACTCAACACAAAGCATTTTGACATCCTTATTCTTAAAATGTCCACCATTTATCAAATATAATATCGGATATGAATACCATAGTGACATATGAAATGGTGAAATATGAATTTGGAAATCTATTTTTCAATCACATAAGTGAGAGGTATAGCTTCAACCCACTTAGTGAAATATTCGATAGTGGTAAGGATGTGTTTATGGTCATTAGATGATGTTGGGTTAATCTTACCAATGAAATTGGGTCCCCACATTAAAAATTACCATGGTGTAAGCATTGGTTTTAATGTTTTGGTCAGGTCATGAACTAAATTGGCATGCCTTTGACACTTGTTGTACCTTTTGACATAAGCAATTGCATCTACTTCTATAGTTGGCCAATAGTAACCAATACGTATGAGAATTTTAGCTAGGATGGCCCCACTAGTGTGGGATCCACACACTCATTCATGAACTTCCCATAATGATAATGTTGCTTCTATCAAAATTTAAAAAATGAAGCAAATTTCCATCAAAGTTGTAGTAGTAAAGGTTGGGCCAATTAAGGCATAGTGTGAGGCATGGTGGGTAAAGGCCTTTTGTTGTTTACATGATAGGTCTAGTAGTATAATATGGTCATGAAGATAGGTAAATAGGTATGAGTACCAAATAGATGTGGGACTAATAATATCATAGATCATTGTGCTAGTTGAAAGTTCATGAGCAGGCACTAAAAAAATTTTAATATGGAATTGATATTATTTTACCTTTTTGGTGTGTTGGATCAAAGAGCAAATGGTGGCCATAGTGTCTATTGTCCTATTATTGGCCCTAGGTATGTGTTCAAACTATATGCTGGAAATATATTGTTTGAGAATGTCTACCATGGCCTTGCATGGCACTAGCTTGTCATATTTATTTTGAAAGTGGTATGTATCCTAATTGATGATTAACTGAGAATCACCATAAATTGTGAAATGCTAAATATTCTATTATAATACATAACAAAACCTTAAAATAAGTGCTTCATATTTAACCATGTTTTTGATAAAAGGAAATATGATACAGAATGATTTAGGGATAAGATCCCCCTATGGTGTAATAAACAATAAGTCTTCCCCTAATCCATGTAATGTGAATAATGCATCAAAATATAGCTTCCAGTGCTGGTCCTCAAGAGGTGTTTCAATGATGGTCATGATGGAATCATTTGGGACTTGAAAAGTGAGGGGTTTGGTATTTTCAAGGGGAGATTTAACAAGCTGATCTATAAGTACTCATCCCTTTATGGTTTGCTGATTGACAAACTCAATCTCGATCTCTCTTAGAAGCATGATCCATTTAGCCATGTGGTCTTGTAAATTTGTCTTATATAGTAGATACTTAAGTGGATCTAATTTGGAAATAACCATGGTCTTGTTGTTAAGCATGTAGTGTCTTAGCTTCTAGTTTGTAATGAACATAGCTAAACAGTCTTTTTTTATTGGTATATAGTTATGTTTATATGTGACTAGCGTACGACTTAGATAATACATGACATGATATTTTTGATTGTCTTCATGCTGAGATAGAAGTGCCCCTATGGATTTGTCTATGTTAGATAGGTATGAACAACAAATACGTAGAGGGGAGGTTAGTATTGTGTTAGTCTAATAAAATAAAATAAAAATAACACACTAAACACTTAACACCTCTAGCTTAGACACTAGGGAGAGCATAGATAATAAACATACAAATGATAACACAACTAGAACACACAATAAATCATTCTATTACCTTCCTTTTAGCTCCAAATAGGTTGTTGAAGTGGCTTTCTTAGTTTTATGCATCAAGAAGTCTTTACCAATGGAGTTCTATTTGCTTCTTTTCTCCTTTGCACCTTGGCTTGGTTGATTGGATTATGAATTTGGCATGGTAACACTACTTGAAAGGTTTATTTACATCCAAATAAGATTTATAACTTTACACCAAGATAGATTTGAATATATTTGGGCTTAATAACATTAAAAAAAATAGATTATGGGGGAAATCCTACATAATAACACTACACTATCAAACTTTAGAGATCAATAGGTATGGCCTTGTATTTATGGACTAAAAAATTAACCCTCATCTAAGCTGAGTTAAGGTTGAGTTTAAACATAAAATGAGTTCAAACTAACCCTAGGTGAGTTGAGGCTAACTCTAGTTAAGTTAAAATATATCATCTAATTGTGATTTTTAATTTCTAGGCATGGCTCTCAAATTAGATATTTTTAGATATTTTGGGAGAGCTTGAAAACTCATAAAGGCAATGATGAAAAGACTTGATATTTTTAATTTCCATTTTTAGATATTCATTAATTGAAAATGGATAATTTATCTACGCATTTAATCTAGTTTAATTAATTGATTCATTTTAATTATCATTTTAGCTCTTTTAAGAATTGTTCAAGTGCCCTGCTTAATAGGTCCTATTGTCAAGATGAAGTTCCACCCTTTGGAGAAGTGGTTTCAAGGCTTCTCCCTTCAACTAAAATAATGAAAACACTCCTTGGGTTATGGGTGACCTTATGTGAGGAGTGAATCTCCAGAGAGGGATGGTTCCCCTAGTGTATCACCTAATTATAATCTACTCTACTGCTATAAAAAAGAAAAGGGATAGAAGAACAACATACAAACTAATTAAAACTAATAATGGAGGTGATGCACCAGAAATTATTTGACTCTTCTCTTTGCTTGATTATACAAAATGAAGTTGAAGAGACTAAATTCATACACAACTCATAATTCTAAAAAAATGCATAAGTGTTTTTTAGGAAGGAATGGATTTTGTGACAATACTTAGAAGAGATGGAAAATTGAAAATCCACAATTAAACATTGCATAAACTCCTCATCACACAACCAATAACCTGTAAATTTGTAATTTACTGCATAAAGGTGATAGAATTGGATAACATATCAAGGAGAAAAACAACTTCATCACATGATAAGATCAACAATCCATGGATCCACACAAAATACAAGTATTGAGAAGGAAAAAATCATCTTTTTTCTTCTTCAAAGAGTTTTTACAAGTGTTAAGGCTTCCAAGCCAAAACTTCAAGAAAGATATTTTTTACAAAGGAGAGGAAATTTTTTCATAGAATTTATACATAACGAAAGAGAGTCATGAGAAAATAAACCTCCAATAATGTTATGCCATTTTCACTATTCATGAATAGTGAACACATTTGATCCTTGTCAACATGTGTAAGAAGTCAAAAAGATGATTCTCCATTATAGACAATATCAATCACTTGCATGTGATTCCATATCTTATCCCCTGCTCTCACATGTGTGATACCAATCACATGATATCTTATTGATTTATTTCAAATATTCCAAGATAAATGGAAGTCAAATTTTTATTTGTGAAATAAAATATAGGGCCACTTAAAGAAATTCACCCCACTTTCACATGGGAAAGTAATCACTTGTGAAGACATGTCATAATTATGAACCCATTTAAAAATTATATCCCACTCTTGTCATATCATCTTTTCCTCATAAAATATTCCATGTGGCCATTTCACATAATCTGAAATACACATCACCACTATGCCACATCACAACTATGGCACATCACTATGAATGGTGACCATGAATAGTACCTAAATGAATAGTGTTTTGTAAATAATGTTTAGTGAATAGTGTTTGGTGAATATTATTTTTTGAATAGTATTTCCACTCCCAATATTAAGTAGTGTGTGATCTCATGATGATCCAAAAAACCTTACAACCATGCTACAACAAAATAGTGACTGGAAATAGTTAACATTACTGGTGACCTCTGCAAACTTGCTTACCTATTAAGCAATGGCTAGTAGCCTTATGCAATCCATTGGGAATGGAGTCATGAAAATCATTACCAAATATTATTTGAATTGATAAAAACTATTTTACCTTATGCAAAACTAAAATTGAACCATGTGTCCTCAAAGCAACAATAATACATGTGCAAGAACACTTAGGAAATTATAAACTACTACAACTACACCCAAATATGTGCATGCAGGAAACTGGAGGAAAGAAGAATAAAAATAATGAAAAATGTTCATAAATTACTTGGAGGAATGAAAAATACACTAAACTACTATCTACAAATTAACATTTCACCTAAATAACATTTCTTGAGAAAAATCCCATTGACTAAGATTGGCAGTTCTTTCCCATCGAATTTTGACAACTGAAAAGCATTATGTAATTTACAACTGGGAATGACATAATGACCACTCCATATTATGAAAAATTTGGTATTCTTACCTGGTTTAGCTCTATCTTCATCCCACTTGAGAACAATATCTTCCTCTTGAAAATCTCTTGCCACTACTTTTTTGTCAAAATATTTATTCATTTGGGCTTGATGGAGTTCCATTGTGTGCATAGACTCCATTAAATTTGCATATATTAATCCAATGGCTATTTATTCCATCATCTCAAGCTAGTTTATAAGTTATAAGGCTGGTAATTCAATGGATATTGGCAATCTTGATTCTCTACCATATACAAGCTTGTAAGGTGAGTTACCAATAGATCTTTTGAGAGTAATCCTATCATCCCATAAAGTTGATTTTAACTTTGTGTGCCATGTCCTCTGATTCTTTTCCATATTTATTTTGATGATCCTTAAAAGGTTCTTATTTGTGGATTCAACAATTCCATTTCCTTGAGGATTGTAATTTGAAGATGTGCTCAAGTGAATTCTATTTCTTACATCCCTCTCAATTATTTTATTGCCACAAAATGCCAAGGCATTATCTGATATGATGGTGTAAGGGACTCCAAACCTGATTATAATACCTTCATAGAAATCAAGAATATTGGCCTCATTTTCCTCTTTCAAAACAATTACCTCAGTCCACTTGGTAAAATATTTTTTTGCAGTTAGTATCCACTTATGTCCCAAGCTTGATGGTGGATTGATTGCACCTATAAAGTATAATCCCCACTACATAAATGGTTGTTCCACTAAAATGGGTTGAAGAGGAAGGGAAAAAGGCTTTTCCCTACCCATAAATAAGGCAAAATTCTTGCATTTCTTGACCTATGCATAATAATTCTTAAATATACTAGGCCAATAGTATCCTCCTTTCATGATTTTGAGAGTTGTAGTTATTGGAGCATAATGCCCACCTAAAAAGCCATCATGGAACTCTTCTATCAATTTATCAATTTGATTTATCTCTACACATATTAACAGAACACCATTAATGTCTCTTTTAATAATACACCATCAACAAGGACAAAGGGAATAGCTTTAAATCTAAAATACCTTTTTTTAATCTAAACTTTGAGGGAACATACCAGTTTGCAAGTAATGGATCATCTCTTGTGTCCAACTTGTAGGAGATGAATATGAAGCTACATGTGATTCATCTTGGAGTGATAGAAAAACCTCTAATTTATCTAAGTGTTCACACAACCCTTTACCTCTTATCAACTTGGTTAGCTTTAAGTCCACATCATATTTCATCACTTTTATGATCCAACTAGCCCTCTTCTCATTCAAATCTTTGCTTAATAAGAAGTCTTTGATACTTAGGTGAGATACCCTAACATGAATATTGTTATTTTGAAAGCATATATCTGAATTTTTAAGACTTATAATAATTTAAAGTACTTTCTTTTCCATAAAAGTATATCTCACCTCATATTCTTGCAAGCCTTGCCTAAAGAAGGGAATTGGTTGCTCTAACTTATTATCATTTTCTTGAGTCAACATAGTTGAAATAGTTTCCAAACTTGAAAATGCATAAAATATAAAATTATTTGATAAATCAAGATCTACAAGTGTAGGTGCTTTGTTAATGGCTTGCTTGATGGCCTTAAATCTATTCTTCCCTTCCTTTGTCCAATTGAAATTCAGATTTTTCCTCAACATGGCTGTTAGTGGCTTAGATAAACTTGCAAAATTAGAAATGAATATTCTTAAAAAGTTGATTTTACCCAAAAATATTTTTATCCCCTTATTATGTTAATTTTAATATAATTCCAACATGTATCTTACCATTTTAGGATCAATGGCGAATCCTTTCTTTGAAACAACATGGCCCAAGAGTTTACCTTCATAGATTGAGAAGATACATTTCTTTGGGTTGAAAAAGACCCCAAATTGCCTAAAACTTTCAAAAATATGCCTAAGATGACTCAAATAATCATTATCATCCTTTTAAAACATAGTTATGTCATCTATATATACTAAGACAATATCATTTAATAAACCTTGAAAGGCCATGTCCATGGCTCTTGAAATGTAGCACTTGCATTTGACAATTCAAAGGGCATCCTCCTATAAGCATAAGTTCCCCATTTAGTGGTGAGGGTTGTTTTGAATTTGTCCTCCTCTCTTACCAGAATTTGATTATACCCACTATATCCATCAAGAATAGAAAACCACTCAAAATCTACTACCATTTGTAGAATTTATTGCATGGATGGCAAAGGGTAGTGATATTTTAAAGAATCCTTATTCAAATATCTAAAATATACACACAAACATTATGTATCCATTATTTATCCTCATAGGCATAAGTTTTTCAACCCATGAAGAGTGATTGATGGGGAAGATGATACTTGACTAAATCAACTTGGTCAACTCCTTCCTCATCAAAGATTCCATATTTGGATTGATAGGCCTTTGGTTTTGTCTTACTGGTTTGGCATTAGATTCCAAATCTATGGTATGTTGAGCCAAAATTATATAAAACCCCTTGAGATCATTATATTCAAAAGAAAAAACATCAATGAAATCTTGGCATAACTTAACAAATGAATCTCTTTCATGTTCTGAACATGCCTTTCCAAGTTTGAGAAGCTTGTCTTTGAAGATGGAAATGTCTTCATAGTTTATCTCCTTTGTAGACATCCTCACTTTCTCTCTCCTCATTTGGTCATCACAATTGAATATTATCTTAGATGTGAAAATTCCTTTGGGTATTTTTTTGTAATTCAATTGCATAATTTGATCCTCATACCATTACTGCATTTTATTCTGATTTCTAGAACATAATTCATTTTCTTATTGAATTAAACATGCTATTTGCTTATCATTTTTAGAAAACTTTACAATTAAAATTATTATTTGGTATGGAAGGCCTTACCATTAACTTGATGTTAGGTAGACATTTCTCATTATTTATGTCATTAGGAATGTCAAATTGAGCTCTTATGGCTTCCAACTGATCAACATGTTTATTTTCTTCTCTTAGAATAGCCTGTATGTTAAAAGATTCAAAGTCTTCTATGAGATCCCACACCTTGTGTTTATAATACTTCAAGATGAATTTTTTATCCAAATTATTGATTTTAACTTGATATACAATTATCTCACTATCACCATGTAGGTTCTTTTCTCCTACCTTTAATACCCATTGGAGATCATGTATGAGTGCCTCATACTCAATAATATTTCAAGTACAACCAAAATAAAATCTGATTACAGAGTAGTAACTTTGTTTTTATGGACAAATAAACATCATTCCATCCCCTCCTCCATTATTACTCCTTGAACCATCAAATAATAGCTTCCATAATCCTTCATTAGACACACTTGGCTTGGAAAGAGTTGGTATAGACATTCCCTCTTCATATAAACAATAAATTCCCAATCCTTTTTCTTCATAAACCTATAGGGGTCATATTTATGGGTTTCAATTGATAATTAATCAAGGAAAATGTTGTGAATTCCTTAAATAAAAGTGGTTGGATCTTGATCACTTGGATGCTCCTCCTCATCAAGTATAGTATAATTCACATTGGTAATGTTTGTCATATAAGGCTCTATATGAAACTTGGAGATAGGATATGAAGTTATAGTAACATTAGTACCATACCTTGTTATAAAAAAGAACCATGACCAATCTAAATATAATCATACTCAAATCTTTGTTGTGAAATCTCTTAATAATCATAATGCAAAATAAGGTGGTAAATCAAAAACTGAAACATCTTAAAGAATAGAAAGACTTGGGAAAGCATGCAAAGTAAATTGTAAACCTTTGATTAATACCATCATTTTGGTATCCATCCCATCTAATTGCAACACTTCTTTTTTTTTGGCTCATAAATATAGGAATACTCAAATCGTTGTTGTGAAGTCTCTTAATAATCATAATGTAAAATAAGGCGGTAAATCAATTACCACAACATCTTGAACAATAGAAAGACTTGGGAAAGCATGAAAAGTCAATTTTAAACCTTTTATTACTCTCATTATTTTGGTATCCATACCATCTAATTACAACACTCCTTTTATGTTTGGCTCATATTTCAAACCAAGCTTATCGGTTATCTACTTTGGCATAATTGTGCTATTAGAACCAATGTCAACCATACAATTATGAACTAGATTATTTATAATGATCAAAGAGAGATATAAAGGAGGTATTTTAACATATTTACTTGGTTAAAACTCAGCCTTAATTTTTTTTACCTTATCTTTAATAAGCTATACATTTTTCTCAACAAGTTGTCTAGAATTGGTGAGAACCACACCTTCGTTACTCACTAGTCCAACTGAGAGATGGAGATTAAAGAGCCCTTATTGGAGAAAATACTTTTTTCCCAGAATAGATAAATTATACCACATTTATATGATCACATGTGTATTCTTAATTTGGTCTATGATGTTGAGAGAAGAACCACTAACCCTTGATTGCCCCTTTGAAACAACAATGCTCTCTTGACTATGAGAAATTTAAGACATTATTGCCTCCAACAATCTGATTTTTCTAATTTTTTTGAAATTTTAGGGATTCAATAGATTCATTAATCCTTTAATAAAATGAATAACACAAATCAATAGTTTGTGTTACCTCTTCTGCATCATCCATTTCTCTCTTCTTTGCTCTTATGATAATTACTACGCTATTTTCATCCACTTGTTGATTTATGTCACAATGGTCTCATTATTTATAATTAAAAAACATGGCATAAACTTTCCCTTGACCATCATGAAACTCTCTTTGAGGTGTAATTTTAGTTTGTGATAATTGAGGCATCACCATTCCTTACACAACTAGATCTTGATTTAACACCCATTCAACACCCTATTTGGATAAGAAGTTTCACTATGAGGTTGATTACATGGAGTACACCATTATTTCTCTTGCATGAGGTTGTTTTGGGTAGGGAAAATAGATTTGGAAGAGGAGGGATTATTTGGATCAATTGTGGTATATGGTCTAGCTTGTGTAATGGCTCCTTATCCTTGGTAGGGCAGGTCTATTTGGTTGATAATTTTGAAAAGGAGGCCTATTAGATTGGTATTATTGATAAAGAGGTTTATATGATCTAATAGGTTGAGATAATTTCCTTTTCATGGCCACCATATCATTCCAAAACGATTGCATAAGACTCTTTATTTCACTTAGCTCACTAGATTGGATATGAGGATCTACAACTTGGTTAAATGGAGTTGGAATTGGGGCTAATGTGGGAAAATAAAGAGGTATGGAAGGACTAAGGGGATTAAATTTGGGTAATAAAGGCATATGATGCCTTGGAGAAATATTAATATCTTAGATGAGACAATTCTCAATCTTTATTCCCACTTCGTATGCATCAGGCAATGTATTTCCTCCCATTAATTGAATCATCAATATTACATCATTGTTTAAGTCCTTAAAGTAGTACAAGAATGCATAGTTTATAGTATGCTTGACCATGGCTAGGATCCTATTCCAAGTCTTTTAAAATATATAGTTTAAATCAACCATGAATTCTTGGGGAGCTATTTTTATATTAGTCAATTGATCCACTAGTGACAAGTGATCACTTCTATCTTCAAAATGCTTGCATAATTATTCTCCCAATTCATCCCAAGTAGAGATAAAATTAGGCCTCAATCCTTTATACCAATGAATATATTTCCATTTAAATGAAGAGGTTATCAATCTTATCCCTATATTATCTTTAATTACATTATGCACATAATAAATATTAGCAATATCTCTTATGTGCTTAAAAGGAGAGGTGGAATTTTCTCTAATGAAATATGGAATGATTTTAAGGGCAGACAATAGGTATGTCATCATATTGGTCTAGGTTGAGGGGACTACCACCATTAAAGGGGAAAAAAACTTGATTTCTTAGAATAGCCATGAAAGGAATAGGGGTTAGTCTTCTTCTTGGTTGAGGAAATATACCAAATGGAGGTGTAGATTAGGATCTTGGGGGAGGTAGTTTTGACCCTCTAGTTTTTATTATGAGAAGACCTGGATAATCTCCTTCTTCTTGAATGAGATAAATATAATTCAAAATACTAAAAATTGCTTTTGTTGAAGCTCTTATCTCCCTTGGCATGAAAGTATTGGGATGATCTAGAATAAGAAAGTTGTGAAGTCACCAGGTGCTTATATAAATGTATTCAATGCTACAACTTGTTAAGAATAACACTAATTTCTTAGCTTGAAACTTATTCAAAACTCTACACTCAAAGGAGTTGAGTGTCCCACCAAGCATGATAGAAAATACTATCAAGATGAAGTTTCACCCTTTGGAAAAGTGGTTTCAAGGCTTCTCCCTTCATCTAAAATAATGTAAACACTCCTTAGGTTGTGGGTGACCTTATGTGAGGAGTGAATCTCCAGAGAGGGATGATTCCCCTAGTGTATCGCCTAATCTATAATATACTATACTAGTTCAACAAATAAAATGGATAGGAGAATAACATCTAAACTAATTAAAACTAATAATGAAGGTGATGCAACTAGAAATTATTTAATTGTTATCTTTTCTTGATTATACATAATGAAGTTGAAAAGACTAAAATCATACACAACTCACAATTCTACAAACTTGCATAAGTGTTTTGTAGGAAGCCATGGAGTTTCGTGACAACACTTAGAAGGGATGGAAAATTGAAAATCCACAATTAAACATTGCATAAACTCCTCATCACACAACTAACAACCTACAAATTTGTAATTTCCTTCATAAAGGTGAAAGAATTGGACACCATATCAAGGAGAAAAACAACTTCATCACATGATAAGATCAACAATCCATGGATCCACAAAAAATACAAGTATTGATAAGGAAAAAAATCATCTCATCATTTCCTTATAAAATATTCCATGTGGGACATTGTAAGTCATCTAAAATACACCGCACCACTATGCCACATCACAACCATGCCATATCACTATGAATAATGACCATGAATAGTGCCTACATAAATAGTGTTTTGTGAATAGTATTTACACTCCCAATAGTAATCATTGTGTGATCTCATGATGATCTAGAAAACCTTACAACCAGGCTACAATTGAATGGTGATTGGAAATAGTTAATAGGTCTATAGGTCAAACTGCTAGTTATTAGGTCGTAATGTGATTGAGGATGAATATGTTAGAGGTTATTATTGTGTATGATATAATAACCCAAATAGGGATGCCTCAACATTATTATAAGAATTAATGAATGATTCACATACTAAATTGAGATGTTTATGGATTTATATGCTTAATTTGTAATGTTTGGTAGAAATCAGTCTGAAGTTCAGTTGAAAGCTAGTTGTGGCCAGAATAAGGTGTCTACAGTTTGCCCTTATTTGGGAAGGCATTGAAAGATATAATAATAGTAACATACTATAAAATAATGAAAAGGTTATGTATGCCTAATGTCCCAATAGGTGATGGATGAGCCCTAGATGCCCTATTGAGGGAACATTTGGCAAAGAAGGTTGGAAATTGGTTCCTCAAAGGAAGGAAAATGATGGGACCAAAAGGTAAACGGGGTGGAAAAGATTGATTTTACCATAGGAGGTCATAATCAATGGTATAGTGAGATGTCTGATTAGGTAGATAAAAAGGATGATTTGCCCAAAAGAGGTTATAATCATCGGCATAGCAAGGTATAAAGATATGATTTACCCCAAGTTAGTTATAATCATTAGCAAAAGGAAAAGGTAAAAAGATAATGATTTATCCAAAGGTGGTTATAATCATTACCAAAAGGAACTCAGGTGGGTAGATAGAGATAATAATTTACTCAAAGGTGGTCATAATCATTAGCATAATGAAAACATGCCCCAGGTGGGCAAGAGAATGAGAATGATTTGCTCAAAGGCAATTATAATAATTACCATATAGATAGGTCAAAACACAATGATTTGCCCAAAGGAATTTATAATAATTAGCACTATGATTAGAGTGATATGGTAAATTGGATACAAGGGCTTATGTATTGAATCCGTACTCATGGAGTAAGAGTAAATTGGTACAAAGGAGAAAGATGAATTTGGGCAACCTGTTCAGATGGAGATGCATGTCCTAACTAGCAAAGATTAAAATTCTTATCTAATTTAATTACTCTATATTTGGGAAATGATTTGGATTTATCAAGAATTTTTTAGGTGACCAAGGAGAATTACTGCAACATCATTATTTGTAAGAGTTCTCAAGTTGATTTTTATTATAGCACATGATGGTATACATCATGATATAAAACACCATGATAACGTAGCCATAATATACATAAGGACTAACATGTGATCCAATAAATAATTGAAAATAATGCATCAATGATAAAAAACCATGATGATAATGTTAACATATGAATATAGATGGACCAATGTATAATGCATAAGGAATCACCCAATGAATGTAGATATACTAAGTCAAGGTAATATCCAACATGAACTTCAAGCCTATTGGTGCATTTATTTGCTTTATTGCATTTACTTGTATTTATTATTTATTATTTTTGTACACTAATTACTTATTGTAATTAGCTTATTATGTTTATTAATAATTTACACCAAATAGGGTTAGCTTGCTTAGTTAGTAGTTAACTTAGACACTTATATTGTTATAGTGGAGTTCCACTCCACTATTTAGGGTAAGATAGGATAATATTGTTTAACTAATAGTCAACTCGTGTTGATAATTTACACAAGTTGGACACTTATCTTGTTTATGTGGAGTTGCACTCCACTATTCATGTAGTCATATATCAGTTGAACTACACGTGTTGTGTGAGTTCCCTGATCTTTATCACACATGCCTTGCTCTATATAAGTAATGGCTATTTATGTATTCCATATCAGATTAATATTGAATTATTAAAGTAATTAATCATATTTGAGTTATTTATTCATTTTTGTTATTGTCTCAGATATATAGTTAATGTTTATTACTATTACTATTTTATCTCTTATTTATGCTTTCTATTAGATTCATTAGATCCTGTAGCTAATTCTATCATGGTACTAGAGCTATCTTAAATCTATAGATTGCTAAATATTCAAGAGAAAAATATCCAGATATAGGATCAATTTTTTTTATTTTGCATACATAAATAAATTGGAGCTTTGAAAAGAATTTTTGAGCTCAGCATTGTGTTCAGAGTACCTGAGATAGTCAAAATAGTCTACAATTTTATCCAAATTAGGCACAGAAAGTGAAATTAGCAAGGGTTTAATCTAGAAGCACCACACCCAATTTTGGTGGGTACCTAAAAATAGAAGCTTTTTTGAGCAAAATGGACTTCACGGTTGTGTTCATAAGACATCAAAACCTATAGATCCATATAAAATTTTATTCACCCTAGAAGACAAATTTTTTTTGCTCTTAGGTACGGTTGTATGGACTGTGCAGACCAATTTTCTTTTTTTTTGGCAAGCCTCACGGATCAATAGGAAAATTTGAAAGGGCAACTTTGGGAGCCCACCATTTGAACACCAGGAGGTATTTTCGAGCTTTTTTTTTTTGAAATAGCTTAAAATTTCATGCTCTTCACTATTATACTTTTAATTTTTTCCAAATTTTTCTAGAATTTAGATTTTTATACAACTCTTGCCCATCCTCATTTTTTCAACTTTAGAGGCTCATAACTTTCACATACAACCTCGAAGTGAGGTCTCATTTCTTATAAAGTTAATATTTTTTTGAGCACAACACATTGGTGTAAAATTTTTTGTAATAAAGTGCATATTTTTTGTACTTTTAAACTAAAGGGCCTAAATGAGATTTTTATAAACTGGAAAAATTATAATCCAACCTTGTAATTACACTCAATTATAAAGTGCCAAAAATAATTGTTGGGTGGGATAAAACTAAGTAATTCAGGGGATTTTGTGGTATGTTTTAGACTTTGATTTATGCATTGTGATAGTTTATTTCTGATTACATCATGGAGAATCCTAAGTTTCTACTATTAACAACATACAAATATAATACATGAAAACAAAATGTTTAGAATGCATTCATGATGCTAGGATATATGCCTTAGATAATAAATCTTCTTACTCCACCTAATGATGCAAAAGAGTTACAATACTTTCTCTTTGAAACTACTAAAGTAATTGGATGCATTCAGTCTTACATGTCTTTAGATTTGAATTTCCATCTTGAAAAATGTACAACTCAAATAGAGGCTTGAGATAAATTAGCATCATTATTTATCAAAATAGATGAGGTTTGTGGTTACCAAATTGACAATGAACTCATTAGTTTGGATCCTAAAAATTATGTTACAATACAAGACTACATCACTAAAGTCATAGATCTTAGAGCACAACTTTTTAAATGTAAAATTGATAAAAAGGATATTCAATTGATTCTCAGTGCCTTACACAAATTATGTCCTGAATATTTATCATTTGTCTCTAGCTTTCAGACTCATTAGTTCACACTGGGCACATCTTATCAAATGCCCACCTTTGAGGTATTCTCTGACATTCTAATAGCTAAAGAAGAAAATTTAATAGCTATGGGTCTACTCAAGTCATCCACATCTTAAGCTCTACTTGCAAGTTAACCTCAACATAATCAGGTTTCAACATCAACATCAAATACAAGCTCAAGTAAAAAGAAACAAATAATCAGAATAAGTCACAGAAAGATAAGAATAAATGGCAACAATCTTCCTCACAAGGAGATCATAAATCCACTGATAAGAAAGGGGATTAAAAAAAAAGACTGGTACTCCTTGCCCTTATTGCAAAATGGGGTTTCATAGTAAACAAGATTGTTGAAAGAAAGAGATTGATGAACTTAAGGGTCTTCTGAAAAATAATAACATCAATCAATCATCTTCAAAAGATTCTTCCACTCCTTCAAATTTAGGGAAAGGGAAAGCTATGGCACTAGTTGTACTAGCAAATTCTCCCATGTCATGGGTCATTGACTTAGGTGCTTCACACCATATGGGTTCTGATCAAGAATAATTTTCTAGATTAGAACCAAGTTCCTTGCCTCATATTCTCATAGGTGATGATTCTAAGGTAGATGTTATAGGAAAAGGTACAGTTGATGTTGATAGTGGAGTATATGAGGATGTCTTCTATATTCCAAAGTTATCAACTAACCTTTTTTTTGTCTATCAAATCACTCACTTTGATAATAGTAGGAAAGTTGGGTTCACACCCGATTCTGTATCAATAAGAAATTTAGAGGATAATGCCTTAGTTGTAGTGGGAAAAGTTGATAATAATACTCGACTTTATTCATTCTCCCACTTTGTGCCTCAGTCTTCCTCTACAGCTTTTCTCTCACACACTGATTCAGTGAGCAAGTTATGGCATGAGTGGTTTGGTTATCTGAACTACCACTATTTACAATAGCTTACTCAGTAGGAGATGGTTACATGACTTTCATAGATTTAGTTTTCAGGGGGTGTATGTCATGGTTATGCCTTAGGCAAACATCTAGAGGATAAGTTTGATAAAGGGAAGGCTTGGATGGTTACACAAGTCCTTGAACTTGTTCATAGTGATTTAGTGGGTCCATTACCTACTTTGTCTTTTAGTAAAAACTGCTATGTTCTCATATTTATTGATGACTATCCTAGATATACTTGGGTTTATTTTCTGAAACTCAAGAGTGAAGTATTTGATAGATTTATAGATTTCAAATCTCTAGCAAAGAAACAATTTGGGAAGTATGTCAAGATTCTCTGCATAGATAATGGGAGGGAATATGTAAACATTAAGTTTGAACAATTCTGTGCTCTTGAATGAATTGACCTTTAGCATTCAGTTGCATACACACCTTAATAGAATGGTGTAGCAGAGACGAAGAATAGATTATTAAAAGAGATGACAAGTTGTATGATTTATGCAAAATCATTAATACCCGAGTACTACATGAAAGTGATTAATTATGCTACATATATATAGAATAGAGTTCCTCATAAAGCTTTAAAGGGGATAACACCTCTTGAAACTTGGTGTAATAGGAATCTAGATGTGTATCATTTCAGAGTCTTCGACAGTCCAACATGGGATCACATACCTTTAGACAAGCGTCATGCTTTAGAACAATAAAGCTAAACTTGCATATTTGTGAGATATCTTGATGGTTTAAGGGATATCGACTCATTGATCTAGATTCACATGAGCTTATTATAGTGAGAAGTGTTTACTTTGAATAAAGTCCGTCAGACTTGTCTTCTAACATTTCTCATTCTTCTTCCTTAGAAGAATCAGATAGCAGTGACGATGATACTCCTACTTCATCTACTCATATAGATGATTAGGTAATACCTCCCCAATAGGGTTTAGTAGGTCATTTTCCTCCTCCTCTAAATCCCCACCCATTGATGCCTTTGTGGGCTGGACAGACTTTGGTAGATGTAGACCCTCTTGTTAGGGATCCATTAGATAGAATGAGAACATGGTCAAAACATGATCTTCCACATTCTTACATTGCCACAACTTCTGATCCACAGTATTTTCAAGAATCCATAGGGATAGTTGAGTGGGATTTAGTGATGGAAGAAGAGTATGACTCATTGATTAGGAACAACACTTGGGATCTTGTTCCTCTTCCTAAGGAAAGAAAATTAGTATGATGTAGGTGGATATATCGAACTAAGTTTGCAGTGGATGGAAATATTGATAAATATAAAGCATGCTTAGTGGCCAAAGGTTTTTCCCAATTATAAGGCATTGACTATATAAAAACCTTTACACCTTTTGCTAATATCAATTCTATTTGCTTGATAATAGATATTGGTGCAATTCATGGTTGGGTTGTACATCATATGGATGTGAAGAGCACATTTCTTCATGGGGATCTTCATGAGGAGATTTATATAGAGCAGCCATAGGGCTTCATTTAAGATTCTTCACTAGTATGCTTCTTGAAGAAGTCTCTCTATGGTCTAAAACAAGCCCCTAGGGCTTGGTATTCTAAGATGGACACATTTATTCTCTCGTTGGGTTCTCAAGATGTCACTTAGATTTAAATGTCTACATTCTATGATAGGAGGATTCATTGTTATACTTGGTGCTCTATGTTGATGATTTCATTATTGTAGGGAGCACAACATCCATCATCAACAATGTTAAGACTGTAATTCATGATAGGTTTTCTATGATAGACATGGGATTATTGCATTATTTTCTTGGGATTCAAATATCACAGTCTTCTTCTCAAATTATACTTTCACAACCCAAGTATGCCATGGACTTGTTAGCTAGGTTTCACATGGCTAATTATAGGCCGGCACTAACTCATTTCTTATCTATATTTAGACTTGAGGTTCATTATTTCACTCCCTTGGTTGATGCCACATTATATCACCATCTTGTAAGTATCCTCATCTATCTAACTCATACATGACCTGATATTTCATATGCAGTTGGCATGGTTTCATGCTTTATGCAGACACCACATGAGCTTCATTGGAGAGCTACCAAGCACATTTTGAGCTACATTTAATGCACTATTAGATATGGGATTTAATATATAGTAGGTACAAGTTTAGACCTGGTGGGATACATATATTTTACTTGGGCAGGTGATTATGATGATCATAAGTCCACTTCTAGTTACAGCTTTCACTTCGGATCTAAACCCATTTGTTGGTAGAGAAAGAAATAAAATGCTATTGCTCTTTCATCTACAAAGGCTGAGTATCATGGCACTATTAATGCCACTACTGAGGCTATTTGGATTTATAATATTCTCATTGAGCTTGGTGTTCTATTTTGAAAGCCTTCATTCATCTACTACAATAACCAAAACACTATCCAGATCTTGAAGAATCTAGTTCATCATTAGAGAACCAAACACATAGAGATCCATATGCACTTTATCAGGGAGCTGATTTATGTGGAGATCATTGATCTTTAATATTGTCCTACAGAGGAGCAGATTGTAGATATTTTCACCAAAGCTTTCATTGAGATCAAGTATGTTCACTTGTGATTTCTTTTAGGGGTGCGGGATATCAGTTATTCAATGGACATCAGTTCTTTAGGGGGGGTCTCTTAGACCTTTATTTTGAGGATGAGTTTTTTTCCTTCAGGTTTTCTCATTTCCTCATCTATTTGTATAGAGTACCTAATATGACTACATATTGCTGAGACTCTTATCTGCATATCCCTACCTAAGCTTCACTTATGGGGGGTGTTGGTGTATTTATTTACTTTATTACATTTAATTATATTTATTATTTATTATGTTGGTGCACTAATTACTTATTTTAATTAGCTTATTATGCTTATTAATAATTTGTTCTAGATAGGGTAAGCTTGCTTAACTAGTAGTAAACCTAGACACTTATCTTATTATAGTGGAGTTTCACTCTACTATTCAGGGTAAGATAGGATAAGATTGTTTAACTAATAGTCAACTTGTGTTGATCATTTACATAAGTTAGACACCTATCTTATTTGTGTGGAGTTGCACTCCACTATTCATGTAGTCATATATCAGTTGAACTACACGTGTTGTGTGAGTTACCTAATCTTTATCATGCACGCCTTTCTCTATATAAGCAATGGCTATTTATGTATTCCATATTAGATTAATATTGAATTATCAGAGTAATTCATCATATTTGAGTTATTTATTCATTTTTGTTATTATCTCAGATATACAGTTATTGTTTATTACTATTATTGTTTTATCTCTTATTTATGCTTTCTATTAGATTCATTAGATCCTTGTAGCTAATTCTAACAAGGCCAAATATAGTTCTCTCAAGATATGGGATAGAATAAAAATGATGAATGATAAGAAAATGTGATGATGCATAGAGTAAAATGGGAATGAACTCTCAAAATAGGAAGAACGTAAAACTTAAGGCCAACAAGATGGAGAAATAAAATAACTAGTAGTTACTTATTAAATAGTTAAGGTTCTCAAGATATTTACAACAAAGAAGTGGTCTAAATAGAAAGGAATGTGTGGTAGAAATAACTCGAGATACACCATGTATCCAAGTGCTACCTACATAGTCTGTGTGAACCTTAGGCTTATGTAGTTCTCCCAAAAATAGGAAGAACAAGACCAAAGTGGTCTAGAAATAAACTGAACAAACAAGATGGCCCATCCCAAAAAATTTAACGGCTTCCTATCTCACATGGAGATTCTATGCCAATTTTTATGATTTTGTGATTTTTATGATTTATAAATATTTTACAAATGTTTAGGGTTTTTTTAAGCATCTCAACTCGATTGAGAATTATGAGATAGTAAATGGACTAACTCAAAAAATGGTGAGAGAGTTCATACTTAAATTGCTTGCCAAATGATGAGAGCATAGAAAAAGGGGTGATTGAGTTGACCTCAATGTGAATTGAGTGTTGCTTAAAAATAACTTTGGTCAATAGGGAAGGT
The DNA here is from genome assembly GCA_037957365.1 of Torreya grandis. Lineage (NCBI taxonomy): Eukaryota > Viridiplantae > Streptophyta > Pinopsida > Cupressales > Taxaceae > Torreya > Torreya grandis. Next base: position 7,005,400 of record JARHVA010000064.1, read on the forward strand.
ATGGTAGAATGGTATAGGGTATGGTAGAAATAAGGTGACAATATTGTGGTACAATGAGAATGTGCCTCATAGCCAATACTTCAAGTCTCTCAATCAAAATAATGCTTGAGGTGTATGATGTTCATATGATCATCAAGTTTATCTCCATCTGGTGTAGTGAGCCTGTATGTTTTGGATCCATAATTTTCAACAATGATATATGGGCAAAGCTAATTAGGATTGAATTTTCCCTTCTTCTTCTTCTCAATCATGGTGTTATTTTAATTTTTTTTAAGAAAAGATCACCAATCTTGAACTCTTTATAGTTGAACCATCAGTTATAGTGGCCATGGAATCTATTTTGGTATGTTTGAAGATTGTTGACAGTGGCCATGCATTTTTCATTAAGTAATTCTAGCTCTTGCAGGTGAGCTACTATGTAATATTCATCATCTAAGATGTGTTTTAATGAGATATGTAGAGAAGGTAACTCAAACTTAATGGAAATAATGGTCTCAGTGCCATAAACTAGGGAATATGGAATGTTTCTAGTTGGAGTACAGTAATTAGTGTTGTATTCCCATAGGGAATGAAATATTTGGAGGTGTTATTCATAGTTAATATCATTGACAATATTTTTAAGTATGTTGATAATAGTTTTATTGGATTCCTCTGCTTGGCCATTACCTTGTGGGTAATATGTGGTAGAGAAATGTTGGGTGATATTATACTCAACACAAAGAATTTTGGCATCCTTATTCTTAAAGGATGCACCATTATCAGATATAATGATGGATGGAATACCATAGCGGTAGATGAGATGATTGAGTATGAACCTGGAAATTTTTTTCCAGTCATGTGAAGGGTATAGCTTCAACCCACTTATTGAAATATTCTATGGTGATAAGGATGTGTTTATGGCCATCAGATGATGCTAAGGTTAATCTTCCTAATGAGATTGAGTCCCCATGTTTCAAATGGCCATGGTGTAAGCATTGGTTTTAGTGTTTTGGTTGGTACATGAATCATATTGGCATACCTTTGATACTTTTCACACCTTCTAACATAAACAGTTGCATCTATGTCCATAGTTGACCAATAATAACTAGTACAATGGAGATTTTTGGCTATAATGGCCCTACTAGTGTGGGCTCCACATAATCCTTCACAAACTTCTTGTAACTCTAATGTTTTAGATTGAGGTAAAAATAGGTTTTGAAGGGATCCCGAAACCCTATACAAATCAAGAAAGATATAACAATACAAACCGCCAGGGAAGGCCAACTCACTGAAAAATAGTATCAAAAACCAGGTTTTACAAGGACCTGAAACCTCAACAAAACCAGGATAAACACCCTGAAATCATGCTAAAAATATATATCATTAGCAACAAGCATAAACCATGACAAAAAACCCCAGAATACCATAGGATTCTCTGTCACCAAGAAAAAAAATGCCGTCAGATTCAACAATAAGGATGACCAAGCTTGGGATCGATCCATCAACGCCTAAAAACATGCTACCCACAAATACAGCAACAAAAATAATGAACCAAACCTCGAAACTAGTGCCACCAACGCCCAATCCATCTACCCAATCATCAACCCATACTCCCCCTCTACAGAGGTAACGCCGACATGGCAATCAAATCGTCAAGGAAAACCCCAACGTCTGGAAGCACCTCTAGATGAGCACCGACTCCAGTAGACATGATATGACAACGAGTAAAGCGGCCGCATAGGTAACTCTAATGTTACTTCTACTAAATTTAAAATATAAATTAGAGTTCCATTAAAGCTATGGTGGTAAGGGGTTTGGGCCAAGTAAGGTATAGTGTGAGGCTTGATGGGTAAAGGCCTTTTCTTATTTACATGATAGGTCTGGTGGCATAATATGGTTATGAAGGTAGTTAAAGAGGTCTAAGTACCATATAGATATGGGACCAATAATATCATAGATCATTGTTGATGAGTCCATATTATGACTCATTATTACCATAATTCATAGTCTTAAACATGTCAATTGGTTGAGCATTGCATATAATCTTAGGATTTAAAACTAGCTTAAGCTAGGAAGTAGATGCTTTTATCTCTATAAATTCATGTGATTCTAAGTTAACTTTATTTACATTATGTTCAGACCATTTGCATATTTTAGTCTTTATATTTTGATATGTATAGGCAATAGTAGCGTCTAACTAGAGTTTTGACAAGATCTCATGAAGATAAGAATGTTCCAAGACATAGAATTGATCATCTAAAACATAGTTATGGATTCTATCAGTAAACTATAGATTTTGCTAGCCATCTATGGATTTCATCAGTCAATTATAGATTCTGCTAGTTAGCAATGAATTTCATCAATTGACTACAGATTCTGTTAATCAACTATGGATTTCAACACGTGACTACAGATTACCATAGTTTTGCTATGGATTATCACAGTTCATTCCATATTTGATCATAGCATGTTCCAAAATGTCCAAGAAGATTTTCCACCTTCTCCATGATGATTTTGAAGACTCCTTTTGATATATATATATATATATATATCTTCCTATTTTTTATGGTCTTCTATTTATGGAAGTTGTCATTCCAGGTTATAACTCTAAAGTCAGAAGATATGGATATGATATATGTATAGATTTGGTAGTTAGATATAGCTAAGCATGGTAGTTATTATCTCATATGGATATTTTTTATTCCTTGTAGATCTTATTGTAATGTTTCTTTATTTTGGCTATATCTCCCACTCTATCTAGAATATCTTCATGTTCTATATCAGTCGATTTGTTGCATGATTTCTACCGATAGATAGTTTCTTTTACATAGAATAAAAAGACATATCCATGTTAGATCTAGAGATATATAGATATTATAATTTTGGTTGCTCTTAGAATATAAGAAGATTCATAGCAGTTTACTCTTTCAATTCATGTGTTGAGATAGCATTCTAAGACTAAGTTCATTCAAACCTAAATCTAAGGGTGAGAAAGGGTCCACTCACCAAGGATATAGGAGACTTTATTTTGGTATTTATAAAGTTATTTCTTATTTTTTTAATTGAAATTGATATATGTGTGTGTATGTTTTATGTGATTAAAACTTATAACCTACAGGATAGATTAGATCATTAATGTGTTACTTTCATATTTGCATAAGAATTTATATAACTTTAATTTTTAAAGTGTGGATTTGAGATTTGGTTTGAGTGAGTTTATCTTGTAGTAGTGTGTGATTGCTTTCAGATTCTTCAATTCAGCATAATTTGGTTTGTTTACATTTCCTACAAGAGTATTTATTTTCATTATTAGTTTAGATTCTTAAAAATAGACTTTAGGTTAATACAACATCAAAAAACCCTTAAAATGGTATTGTTAACCTAAAAACAATAAGTGTCTTACTACAGATAGCCTTGGACACTGGCCCTGGTATGAACTAACACCAACATAACTTGGTGAAATGAAGAGGTAACAATGACATCCATCATTTTTTGCACCATTTTGGGGGACTTATTTCAAAGTTTTAGTAAGGTAAACACTCAGACTAATAGTCAATATAAATAAAAAACATAAAAATAGAATAAAATCATTCTTATCAAATATAGATATATGAGTAGGCAAAGGGATTCATAAGGTAGGTTTATTCCAAAAGATTTTGATCCCTTACAAGAAAGAATCAAAGCATTTTTAGAAAAGATATATAATTTTTAAAACCAAATAAGTGAGTCTTTCATAAGTACCTCTAGGGATCTAGAATAATCTTTCTCTGTAAGAGCTGAAATTTTAGACACTAAACAACCAGAAGCCCCTCCTCTCAATAGAACTCTATTTGCCATGGGAGAAAATGTAGGCCATGTAGAAAATCCTCACAAGAATGCTCCTGATAGGACTTTCTCTTATCCTATTGTCTTTGAGAATGATTAATGAACAACAATAAAAAATATCTACATATCCAATCTACCCACCTTCAGAGGTTTATCCACTAAAGACCCAAATCAATTTATTTTTGAGTTCAAAGTCCTCTGCTAGACCTATGATTACACTTTAGACAACCAAAAGTTCGAAGATATTTCCTTCTAATCTGAAAGAAGGAGCAATGAGGGGGTTCATGGGACTTGAAGGGAACTCTATTAGCACTTACAAAGAAATGGAAATAGTCTTCTTGAATAAATATCAAGTTTACTATAGGGTCAAAGATAGGAAAGAAGAATTTTTCAAAATGAAGATGAAAACCTTGAATATTATTTAGATTGGTTTGATTTTTCCCACAATAGATGTGGTTATGAGCTATATGAGGAAGTGATCAAAACTATTTTCTTTAAAGGATTGGATGACTCCTCTAGGTATTCCTTGAATCTTATGGGCAAGGGAGATATTACCAAACTAGATTTCCAAGAGATCACATGTTTATGTACCAACTACTCTAGGACAAAACCCAGAAGTAGAAGAGGGAAACTAGGGTAATCTAGTGATTTAATCCAACTCATGGAAGAACTAGAAAAATTCAAAATACACATATTAGTTAAGCTAAATTCAACACTATATGGATTTCAAGATAAGGCTAAATCTAACACTAAACCATTGGAGATCTATTGTCCAAAGTGTAGATTGAAACATGCACTAGGGACTGTCCTCTAGACAAAATAGAAATCTATGGAATATGTGATGCTCAAGATCATGACATAAATAATTGTAGTTACCTTCCCACTCTTAAGAATTAGTTCAAATATAATGCATAAACCATAGAATAAATCAACTATGTTCAGAGACAAGGAAATACATTTCAACAAAATCAACCACAATAGTTTGGCTCAAGAATTATTCTTCCATAATGGCATGCACCTCTACAAGTGTGGGTAGTACCACCATGGTGCACCCATAAATAGATGCCATAGACAATGGATGATGCCCTGACCTTTTCAACAAACATGGATACCTTGAGGTCACCAACAGCCATGGACAAATCAATATTAAAATTCTGGTCCAAACTATAACCAACAAAAATAAAGAAGGTATCCAAAACATCAACAATATCAATAAGCATTAATGGATCCTTAAGGAAATCTAACTATTAACACTTGGATTCACACCCTTGAGAAAATGCTCAGCTCTCCTCATCCAAGTGGCACAATGGAAACATCTCTCTTATTGTGGGTGACAATTTTATTGAGATGAATCTCTAGATAATGGGCTATCTCCCATTGATGCACCTTTAAAGCTCTCTCTATAACTTAAAAATTTGTATATGAAAAGGGTTAAGGAAAAAAAATAAGAAACCAAGTGGTGATGCACCAATGTATAATGTCCTCCCAATTGACTGAAACCACTACTTAATGATAAACAAGGTGTTTCTCACACAAGACTCACAACTCATGATTCATTACTGCATCAATGTTTCATATACTAGATTCAAGAAGGTATATGATTCTTAGGAAGGTAATGAATGATTCCAAAGAGGGATATAATCATGGACCACATCTAGGATATATCTAAACTTAGAAAAGAATACTAGCAAAGACCTGCAACAATCTCTTTTCTATAAATTGGTAGACCATCAAGAGTACAAGCTAGAAAAGACAATCCTCCACTACACTAGACCAACAAGATTCAAGCCATTACTCAATATTACAACATATGAGTGGAAAAAACACTTGTATATTTCTTCAAGAGTTCTTCAAGTACAAATCTAGCTAGATTTTTCCTAATAACCAGTGAAGGTTGCTAAACAAGCCAAAAGAATGCATATATATAGCCTTTGAGAGGGAGGTCAAGCAAAGGGAGTCCAAGGGTCACTTGGACATGTGTCCATATGAGAAAATTAGTTACATTTGCATGTGGGAGAGAGGTGGGTGAGATATGCCATGTCACCAAATGAATCGGTTATAATTTAATAAGTTATAATTGTACCAAATGAATCAATTATAATTGAATCAGTTACAATTGTACCAAATGCTTGAGACATTTTTCTATTTGTTACCTCTATATTTGCCTTTAGGTTTTGATCAAGCCTTTTGACACCAATGTCTATTTTCCATAGTTTTAAATTGACTTTTTGCGGGCCATCATCCTTTAGGTATTTTTTTTTAACTTTTATTTCCCTTGGACTTCTTATTTCCTTTAGACTTCTCCTCAAAGAATTCATTCCTCAGACTTTTCCTTTAGACAATTCCATGGACAATTAGTTTTGAACAATCCTTTTGGCCTTTTTATGAAAGTGCCTTTTCAAAAAAATGTGTCTAGGCCATCTGTCTAAGGAATTGACTCTTTTTAAAATCTTTCAAATGGCCCCTTTGGCTTGAGAAGTATCCTTTTAAAACTTGTATTTGGTCCACCTTCTAGTGAAAACAATCTTTCAAACTTTTTGTAAGTGTCCTTGCAACTTTCTGAAAATGCCACTTCAATAAATTTGAAGTACCCTTTAGATTTTTTCTAAAGTACCTTTCAGCCTTCTTGTAAACGCCCTTCAAAAAAATTGAAATGCCCTTCGAAAAAGTTGAAGATGAGTTTTTTATGAAGTGCCCTTTGGGAAAGTTGCTCGGGACATTTTTTGAAAAAAGTATCCTTCAAAAAGAAAGAAGTGGGCCATTTCCTGTAGAAGCACCCTTTATAACTTGTAAACTGCCCTTCAAAAAAGTTGAAAATGATCCCTTAGCTTGAAAAGGTCCTTCAGGGAAATTGTTCAGATAATTTTCTCGAAGGAATTAGTCTTCATCTTTAGGAAAATTGTCTCAAATAAATTGTTTGAAATAACTCAGCGCTTTGGCCAAATCAAAAGTTCAAAAAAATAACACTTTAGTCAAAAACAAAAGACTCAAAAGGATTACTATGAAAAGGCTTAGAAAAAGACTAAAACCAAACTTTTTGAAAGAATTGGACTTGTACATTTGTTGTGGGCTTTGTATATAACACTTATTCCAAATAAAACTTACATATTGGACTTAGCCAAAGGTAGATACTTAGGTGGCTAAGTTTTCAAATAGGGGTTCCCAATTATGGCCTGAAGGGCCAAAATTTGGTCAACACAAATAACCCCTATAGAAAAAGTAAACCAACCTTAGTTACATGCTCAATTAGTAGAAAATACAAATAGTATATAGGTTTATGTAAATGAACAAGGTGAAACAATAGGGGTAGGTTCTATTGAATGCATAGACATTCATCTCAGATCAAGAAAAATGTTGCAAGAGCCTCACATCATCATTACAAATTTACCTCAAGAAAAAACAAGTTCACATATTTAACCAGAGAAAGAAGAGTCAAGAAAGGAATATGGAAAAATAGACGAAGTCATCACAACTCCTCCATCTATTCCTTATCCAAAATATTGAAAGAAGTGGAAGACAACAAAGAATCTTAATTAATTCAAGAACTCAGGAAACTTAACATAGATATTCCATTAATACAAGCCATTAGGCACATTCTAAAACTAAATAGGGTGATCAAAAGTTTGTGTATCAAGACACATGATAGAAAAAGATAATATCCTAAGACCATACAGGTAGATGTAAAGCTTGTAGATTTATTAGTAGGTAAGCTACTTTTGCCTAAATATGGGTACCTAAGAATTCATATCATTTTTTTAAAGATTAGATAGTAAGAGATACCAAATGTATCGATGGAATTAAGAGTTATTCTTAATGTAATGACTATGAAAACCATGAAAAAACTCTCTTTAAAGGATATACAACCAACTAACACAATCCTATAGATGGTAGATCATTCCACTACTAAACTAGAAGGTGTCATTGAATATATAACATTGACTATAAAGTCATGGGAATACAATATCAAATTTATTTTCCTCCAACCCAAAAACAAACAAATTAGATACCCATTGATTTTAGGAATACCTTGGGTTACAAATTTAGCAACGTTGATTAATTTTAGATCAGGAGATATGACCATCTCAAATGGTCTTAAAGCAAAATGTATTTCTTCATATCCACCTACTCAACCATTAATCAATTCTATCAAATAGTTGTGGGTTGATCAACTTAATGAAAAAAGGGATAGTATCTCCTCTCTAGCTATGGTCATAATCATTGATCATGTAAAGGAACTAGAGGATGAGTAATTAATAAGTATCATAACTACTATAGATCTTGATAGTCTAGCTACAGATCTTGATAGTCTAGCTATGGATTGTGATAATACAATTATAGATTTTGATAGAAGATCATTTCATGATGTCATTTCCTATCTTTTTGATCTCCCATCCTTTTCCACCTCTTCCAACATGATTTATGACCATAAGGGCATTTAAAATAGTGTGATGCAGTGGACACATGAAGGCCAAAATTCATTCCTAACAGCCCTCCATTGTCCTTTAGCTGGAATTATTCCTATACAAGAAAAATTTGTCAAATATACTATCACATTTCATACATTGTTACCAGATCCTTGTTCTCTTAACTCATTGATGAGTGAGTTTAAACAAATAGATTATTCCCATCCAGGCACTAAAAAACCCATAGAAACACCAGGGAAGACACTCAATATAAATATTTGGTTGATAGATGATCATAAAGTGAAAGTTTTTGATGTACTCAGAAACCATACTCAAGCTTTTGCTTGGTAATATCAAGACATGAAGCGAATCTATCCAAGCATATACACATACCATATCTACATAGAGAACATTAAACCAGTAAGGTAACCTCAAAGAAGAATTAATCCTACCTTAAGAGACATTGTGAAAATTGAAATTGAAAAGTTACTAGAAGTGGGATTCATTTATCCTATTTTTGACAGCAATGGGTATCTCCTTTGGTTATTATTGCCAAGAAATGGAGAGTATGTGTATACTACATAGAGTTAAATAAAGCAACCATGAGATATTACTACCCTTTACCCTTTATTAATCAATTACTTGACAACTTGGTAGGGAAAATATATTTTTATTTCTTGGATGGCTTTAGTGGATACAACTAAATACAAGTGGCAACTAAAAACCAAGACAAAAGGACCTTCACTTGTCCATGGGAGACATTTTCCTATAGATTATTACCCTTTGGTTTATGCAATGCACATGCCACTTTCCAATGAGTAGTCCTAGCCATATTTTTATATTTGACCAATGACTATGTGGAGGTTCATATGGATGATTTTACTATTTATGGAGAGTCTTTTGATGAAAGTTTGAGTAATCTTATAAAAATACTACAAGATTTGAGGATCACCATTTATTTTTAAGTTATCAAAAGTGTTTGATCATGGTAGAAGAAGGTATAGTTTTAGGACATCATATTTCTATAAAAAGAATTCAAGTGGATCCAAATAAAATTGAAGTCATCTCAAACTTACCTATTCTTCAAAATCATACTGATATTAAGAGCTTCTTAAGCCATGCAGGCTACTAAAAAAGTTCATAGAATATTTCAACAAGATTGTAGCTCTAATGTTTACTTTACTGACAAAATAGAGTGAGTTTGTCTATAATTTAGACTACCAACAAGCCTTTCAAACCATCAAAGAAAAGTTGAGTACTACACTAGTCCTAAGAGGACCTAACTGGTCATAGTCCTTCCATATTTATGTTGATGCATCTAATCATGCTATGGGAGCTATTTTAGGACAAAAAGATGAAGATGAATAGATGTATGCCATATACTACATTATCAAGAACTTAATTTTAACTGAAAGGAACTAAAAAACCATTGAGAAAGAATTACTTATTGTGATTTATGCCATAAATAAATTTAGACATTACATTACTAGTTACAAAATATTTGTATATATTGATCATGCAGCTATCGGGTATTTGATGAATAAGCCAATGGTAGGAGGAAAAATTATCAAGTGGTTGTTATTGTTGCAGGAATTTGATATAACAATTGTTGATAAACTAGGTAAATTAAATGTGTTTGTTGATTTTATTTCTAGATTAAATAATGCAGATGAAGTAGAACTTGTAGAAGACATTTTTCTAGATGAATAATTATTTGTTATTTTAGCATAATCACCTTGGTTTACTGATATAGCAAACTTTTTGGCTATAGGGAAGTTTCCTTTTCAATTTACTAAAAAGGAAAGGAAACATTTGATTAAATTTAGTTCTTTTTATAAATGACTAATGTTATACTATTTAAACTTGGACCTAATCATGTTTTCCACAGGTGTGTAAAGGAGAATGAAATGTATGACATCATTCATGCTTGTCATGATGAACCTAGATGGGGACACTATTTAGTTAAAAGGATAATACATGAGATCCTTGGAGATAGTTACTTTTGGCCAACTCTTTACAAGCAAGTAAAGGCATATGTTTGGCAATGTGATCCATGTCAAAGAATGGGGAAGCCTACATTATTCTTTGAGATGCCTCTCCATCTTAAAGTAGTTTTAGAACCTTTTGAGAAGTAGGGTATGGAATTTATTGGGCTCATAGATCCACCTTAACAAGTTGAAGAATAATTTTTAATATGTACAGATTATGTGACCAAATGGGTTAAAGTACAAGCTCTTTCCTTTGCAAGAGAAGAGGTAGTAACAAACTTCCTATATTATAATATCATGCAATGTTTTGGAGTACCAAGGGAGATAGTGTCTGATCAAAGACCATAGTTCATGTTCAAGATGATCCAAGAATTCATAGAGATCTACCAAGTCAACCACATAAAGTCTTTTCCATGCCATCCTCAAGAAAATAGACAGGTAGAGGTTACTAATTGAGAATTAAAGAATATCCTTACCAAGATAGTGAGTAGCAATAGAAAGAATTGGGCAGCCAAAATTTTAAAAGTTGTATGGGAATACAACACCATGTGGAAGACCACTACTAATTTTTCATCATATGAATTGGTATTTGGTAAGAAACCTCTCCTTTTAATTGAATTTGAAATGAAAACTTTGAGGATTGCACTAGAAGTAGGAATTGATTTGGATGAAGCACAGAGAGAAATAATTTTACAATTGATTGAGTTGGATGAGATGAGGATAAAACATTTACAGTAGATAGAGATGAAGTAATATCATAGAAAGCAATGCCATGATTTGTATATCAAATAAAGATAATTCAAAGAAGGATATTGGGCACTCTTATATGATTTCAAGTATCAACATTTCAAAGGTAAGTTGAGAACTATATGGTTAGGATCATTTAGAAAGAAAAGATTTTTGATAATGGTTCAATATAGCTATTGCCTATAAATGGAAATCAAAAAACACTTCTTATTAATGGACATTGGTTAAAGATGTACCAAAATCCTTCCAACAAAGAAGAATTCATTTAGATGGTATAAAATGAGTTTGACACCATGGAAGAACTCAAATCTTCCATGGCTATTGATCCTTGAATACAAAATAGCCTTCCAACAAAGAAGAATTCATTTAGATGGTATAAAATGAGTTTGACACCATGGAAGAACTCAAATCTTTCATGGCTATTGATCCTTGAATACAAAATAGCCTAAATAAAGGAAGAGGATCTACCTCTTCTCTCTCTCTCTCTCTATATATATATATATATATATATATATATAAAATTAAATTCAACAATGAAAATTCCTTTGGATGTTGTTGACAATCATGTTAAAAAAACTAGCTTATTGGTTGTTCATGTACTAAATGATGAGCCTTAACTAGAAAACCAGTAAATGGCTGATCAAGGGCAAAAAACTAAAAAAAAAAATCATAAAAGTGAGTTCAAAAATTTAGGAATCATGACTTATTCTCTTTATTCCAAAGCAATAAATTTGATGTTATTATTTTTTGTACTATTCCTCATAATTGATTCATGCAATTTTTTGTGTAAGAATAGGTAAAGAAATCAGACAAGGATAATACATGGATTTTAAGGTATAGTATCTATATTTATACTAAACATTAGTTTTAAATTTTTGAGTTTGTATGTATTTACTCAAAACTTTGGCATAAAAATTCCCATGGAGTGTTATAAGGAGAATATTTCCATAACATCAACAAAAGGTCATTTCAAAGAGTCATATTTTACAAACTCAAGTGTATGTTATAGATAATGTCCTCTCAAGCTATAAGTTACTTTATGATGACATATCCTTGTCATCATATTAATTTATGTACATAAAGTAATGGCTAAAGATTTAGAGGTAGAATAATTACAAATTAATAAAAAAGGGCAAAGTATGTCATCATTGTTACTTCAAATTGGCATTGTCATAGTTATTTAGCATGATCTAGGTTTTGTCTGCAGAAAATAACTAAAATGAGATATTATTGCTATTCATTTATTTTACAACAAAGCATATTTTGTTTACAAATAGAGTTAAGGGTTGATTGTGTTTTGTGCAATATTCAAACTTAGGATGGGGCTAAAGAAAAAGTTTGGACCAGAGATTGTAAATGATCTTTTAAAGGATTAACCAATAAATCAGGTACTAGTAGAAGATGGGTGGCTTGAGATCCTCCTAAATTCTAGGGTTACAATGAGGTATTGGTTGTCAATTTCATCCTCTATTTTAAATCTAAATTCTCTACTATTTGAGGTGCGCAGATTTTGTTTTCTACTCAAGTTATCAGTGAGCTATCTGGACTTCTAGATGAAGGAGCAATAATTGTAGGTAGATCTTCATTTATTGATCTCATTTGAATCTTTAGTAGTGAATGGAAACTAATACCAGGCTTATAAAATACCTAACCTATGAAAGTCAAGGTAAAATCTTAAGTTGTATAGTATTGAGAATGCTAACACTTGAGGTATGGTACATAATAACCCCAACATCATAATAATCTACCTTCATTCTTGTTATGATCCATTTAGGTTATGGCCATGAGATAACCCAAAAATCCATCTTCCATTTGCCACCATGGATTAATCCAATTGATCATCCAACACCATTTTTTGAAAAAGGAAAATGGCATAAAAGCCTAGATTGCCTTCCATTAGGGTAAAAAATTAAAAAAATCCTAGACTTTCTAAATAGATACTTCAAGATCCTCATGCCTTAAGTTTTAAAACTCCACCCAGAACTTCTTCCAAAGAAATTGTCCCTAAATCCACTCACAGTACATGATCCACAGTCAGAGCTGCTACACTAAAACCCCCAAGTCCTCTTAATGTGATTCCACCACCCAAGCCAAGTACAAAATTGAGGCTTAGATCTTTCACTAGAAATATTAAACAAACTCCTCAAATTGCCCATGTCTAGGAACCTATCCAAATTATTGAGGATGATTCATCAATAGACCCTATCTCACAACCTACACCTCAAAGAACCTCACATGTATAAATTCCTTGTCTCTCTCAAAATAAAAAGAGGAAATTAATACTGGTTGTTGACAGTGATGAAATTATGGCTGTAGAAACCCTATATAGCCTAAGACAAGACATTATTTCCACTGCTAGTGAGGCACAAAATAAAGAGGAAGTAGAAACCCCTCTTCCACAGGATGATTTTGTAGAAGCTATTCATGAGGATGTTCCTACTCCCTCCACATGGAAATTAATAGATAAAGGAAAGGCCCCAATGACTGAAGAAGAAGGTCAACCGTCAAAATAAGTATGTGATGTAGAGTTACAACATGCTTTAGCATCATCTCAACTAGAGGCCATAGTTAAACAAAATACAAATGATATTACTAAATTAACCTCTATAGTTTAGAATAAGGACTTTGTCATTACCCTTCTAATGAAACAAATAGAAAATATTAAAATTCAATCTTTGAAGAAATCAAATGATTCAAAAAATGATATCATTGATTTATGGAGCTATAATAAAACACTTAAGGAAGACAATATCTCTTTGAGAAGAAATATTCTAAAGTCTAAATAGGAAAAAATCTAGATTAAGAGCACAAATAGGTTCCAACTCCTCTAACATGCCTCCTAAAGTCATGATAGAATAGGGGTCTCAAACTACTTTGTCTATTCCTAATGTAAGAAACCAACGGGAGAAAATGTGTTTTAATCTTAAGGAGTTGAAGAGGTAAAACCACCTTCTTGGAATAGAGAAGTAGAAATTATAAGAGGAGTTGGCATAGGCACAAAAGAAAGAAGACCAAGATAAACAAACCCTTCAATTCACATGTCAACTTAGTGAAAAATTGTTAGCTTGTAGAGTCCCTTCTTACTCATAAAATTTATTTTTACATGAATATTTTTTTAGATGGCAATTATTACAAATTTATTTTGGTTTACCCCATGAAATTAATACAAATAGTGAATTCATGAAGTTTTTTTCAAAATAACACACCTGATAGGAAAGATTTATTATGTGAATTATATTTGTGTGATATCATTTTGGGCAAAATAAATGATTTCTTGGTAAATTTGTTTGTGTGAGATCTACAATTAAGGGCTCTTATTTCTGCATATAGGAATTAGATTTCTTGGAAAGATAGATATGATGATCATACAAACATTACAAAAGATGTTCATTTATGTATTACACCCCAGTTCAGTGATGCATAATACATATTAGATAAATTCTATAGGTTTTATCAACATCCTAGGATCCATGACCATATCTCTATAACCTAAAAGATGGTCTCATCAACTTTGAAATATTTGTTCAACAAAACTCTGATCAAGTAGTGATTTCTTGTAGATAACATTGGCATATGTTACTAATCACTTTGAGACAAAGAAAAGTTTTGTCCCCTACCATTATCAAATGGTCTCTTAGGAGGGATAAGATCATTTTTTAGATAATTTTAGATGTTCTTTAGGGGGATGGATAGAAACCATGGATAGGGATGAGATTTAGACATCCATTGCTACTCTCCCTTATGTCTCATGGAAAAACACATGACCTCAATATGATGATTAGTTTGCTACTTGGATCCACTTTGTACAAAGAGATATGGTATTTACTCCTCACCATCAAAGGATATTTTAGGACTTGTATTCCATCTATGAACTGAGTCTCGAGCTGGAACAAAGGGCTCATAATTATGAGGATAAAGAGAATTAGTTTGAAAAAGGGACTTGAAAAAGGTAAGGTGTAGGGGAGATGATGATTCCATATCATGACTCATTATTTCCATAATTCATATCCTTAAACATGTCAATTGGTTGAGCATTGCATGTAATTTTAGGATTTAGAACTAGCTTAAAGTAAGAAGTAGATGATTTTATCTCTATATATTCGTGTGAATCTAAGTTAACTTTATTTGAATTATGTTATGAACATTTTCATGTTTTAGTCTTTATATTTTGATATGTATAGGCCATAGTAGAATCTAATAAGAGTTTTAACAAGATCTCATGAAGATAAGAATGTTCTAAGACATATAACTGATCATCTGAAGCATAGTTATGGATTCTGTCAGTTAACTATGGATTCTACTAGGTAGCCATGGATTTCATTAGTCAAATATATATTCTACCAATTAGATTTAGATTTCATAAATCGAATACGGATTTTGTCAATTAGCTAAATATTTCAATAGGTGATTACAAATTACCATAGTTTTACTACAGATTGTCACAGTTCACTCTAGATTTGATCGTAACATGTTTCAAAGTGTTTAATAATCTTTTCCACCTTCTCTATGATGATCTAAAAGACTCCTTTTGATATTTCTATTTTTGCACCTGTATATATAACTTTATATTTCTATATGGTATTCCATTTATGGATGTTATCATTTCAGGTTACAACTCTAAAGTCAAAAGATATGGATATGATATATGTATAGATTTGGTAGTTAGATATAGCTAAGTGTGGAAGTTGTTATCTCATGTGGATCTTTCTAATTCCTTGTAAATCTTATTGCAACATTTATCTATTTTAGCTATATCTCCCAATCTATCTAGAATATATTCTTGTTCTAAGTCAGTCGAGTTATTATTTGATTTCTAGGGATAGATAGTTTCTTTTGCATAAAATAAAAGGATAGATTCATGTTGGATATGGAGACATATAGATATATAGAGATATTGTAATTTTGGTTGCTTTTGGAATACAATAATATTTGCAATAGTTTACTCTTTCAATTCATGTGTTGAGATAACATTATAAGACTAAGTTGATTCAAACCTAAATCTGGGGGTGAACAAGGGCCCACTCCCTAAGGATATAGGAGACTTTATTTTGGTATTTATAATATAATTTCTTGTTTTATATATAATATATATATATATAAATGTTTTGTGTTATTAAAACTTATAACTTCTGCAAAATAAACTCACTCAAACCAAATCTCAAATGTGTAGAATTGCTACATAAATTAAAAGAATGATTGAATGCTTGTGAAAATGTGAAAGTAACACATTAATGATGTAATGTGTCCTGTAGGTTATAAGTTTTAATGTGTGTGTGCGTGTGTGTGTGTGTGTTTGTGTTATTAAAACTTATAACCTATATGATAGATTATATCATTAATGTGTTACTTTCATATTTTCATAAGAATTCAATCATTCTTTTAATTTATGTAGCTTTAATTCTAAAAGTGTGGATTTGAGATTTGGTTTGAGTGAGTTTATTTTGCAGCAGTGTGTGATTGCTTTCAAATTCTTCAATTCAACATAGTTTGGTTTGTTTACATTTCCTGCAAGAGTGTTTATTTTCAGCATTAGTTTAGATTCTTAGAAATAGACTTTAGGTTAGTAAAACATCAAAAACCTCTCAAAATAGTACTATTAACCTGAAACTAATAAGTGCCTTACTGTAGATAGCCTTAGACACTAGCCCTGGTAAGTACTAACACCAACATAAGTTGGTTAAATGAATGGATGACAACAATACCCATCAATTATGATGGTTAAAGGTTAATGAGCAGGCATTATAGGATTTTCAATGAGGAATTGATATTATTTGACCTTATTAGTGTGACAGATTAAATAGACAATGGTGTTCATGGAATCCATTGTCTTGTTATTAGCCTGAGGTATGTGTTCGAATTATTTGTCGATAATCTGATATTTAAGAGTGTCAACCATGGTCTTGTATGGAACCAACTTGTCATCTTTGGTCTAAAAGTGGTCTATAACCTGATTGATGATTAACTAAGAATCACCATAAATTGTGAGATGCTAAATATTCCATTGTACTATCTAGAGAAGCCCTGTAATGAGTGCTTCATATTTAGCCATGTTATTATTACAAGGAAAGTTGATATAGAATGATTTATGGATAATATCCCCCTATGGTGAAATAAAAAATATGATTACCCCTAATCCATGTGATGTGAATGATTCATCAAAATACATCTTTCAATGTTGTTCTTTAAGAGGTGTTTCAATGATGGTCATGATGAACTCATTTGGGAATTGAAAAGTAAAACTTTCATTATCTACAAGGGGAGCTTTATAAAGTTGATCTACAAGTACTTGTCTCTTGATAGATTTTTGGTTAACATAATTGATCTTGAATTCACTTAGAAGCATGATCCATTTAGTCATGCAACATTGTAAAGATATCTTGGATAGTAGATACTTGAGTGAATCTACATTGGAAATAACCATGGTCTTTTGTTAAGCATGTAATGCTATAGATTATGGGTTGTAAATACTATATCTAAACAAACTTTTTCAATTAGCATTTAATTGTGTTCATACTCAACCAATGTATGATCTAGATAATACATGACATGCTCTTTCCCATTTTCATCATGCTAAGCTATAAGCGCCCCTAGGGTTGTGTCTGTGGTAGATAGGTACAGTAGAAATGGATTTTTTGCATTAGCAGTAATAAAACAAATGGACTGGCAAGATATTCCTTTAGATGTTGAAAGGTTTTCTAGTAGTCTTCTTCTTAAAGAAATATGACACCTTTATTCAATAATTGTGTAACTAAATGACATTTGTCATCTATTTATGAGATGGATCATTTGATAGATTGGATCTTTCCCTGCAAACTATAGAGCTATTTCAAATTGGATGGTGGTAGCATCTTTATAATGGCTTGCACTTTGGTAGGATCAACTTCAATTCCTCAGTGAGAGATAATGAAGCCTAAATGTTTTCTAGAAGTGACACTAGTCTAACCTTGTATT
This sequence comes from Torreya grandis, assembly GCA_037957365.1. NCBI lineage: Eukaryota > Viridiplantae > Streptophyta > Pinopsida > Cupressales > Taxaceae > Torreya > Torreya grandis. The sequence goes on from JARHVA010000064.1 coordinate 7,023,293, forward strand.
CATGAAGACTCTCAAATATTCTTCATAGTGTAGCTAGATGATCAACATGGGTCTTTTATTTACCCAATATGTCATTGATATAATCTTCAATAATGTCATACATCACATCATGAAATATGATAGTCATGCCTCTTTGGTATGTGGCCCAGTGTTCTTGAGATAAAATGTCATAATATGATAACAAAACATTTCCTATGGAGTGTTGAATATTATTTTGTGTTAGTCTTCTGGTGTAATCTAGATCTACTTGTACCTAAAAACCCATCCATATGTGAAAGCATTTGGTACCCCATTGTGGAGTCAATTATCATGTTGATATTCATAAGAGGAAAGTCATCCTTGAGGTAATCCTTATTTATATCTCTAAAATAAGTGTAGATTCAGATTCTTTTAGGCTTCTTTCTAACTAACACAACATTTGAGATCCACTTTGAGTAGTCGATCAGTCAGATGCATCTCATTTTAAAGAGTTTTTCCAACTCTTTCTTTACTAATACAGTACTATGAGTATTTATCTTACACAATTTATGCTTCATAGGTTTGACATCAAGATGTATAACAAAGTGTTTTACAATCAAGATAGGGTCCAAACCTAGCATGTTAGAATAGGCCCAAGCAAAAATGTCAATAAATTCCATCAAAAGGGTTGTAAAGATTTCATGTTCCTCCGCAGTAAATGATGCAGATAATTTGATCCATCTTGGGTCCATTGAAGTCTCAATGTTGAATTCTGTAGTGTTTTCCATGAGGAGAGTCGATCCATCTTCCATAATGGTTGGAAATGATTTGAATTGGCCTGCAATTATAAAGTCCTTGGGTTTGACTGGTTCTTCAATCTTGCCTAAACAATATGAATCTGAATCTCCCAATGATAAGGATGGCCATGTCACAAATACTGTAGTAAATTCTTAGGTAATTAGATCAAAGTCATGTTGTTCTACTGAACTAAACTTAGACCCAAAAGCAAGTTCATCATTGGTTGTTTCCTGAGCTTCATGTAAAGAAAGGTGAACAACCCCATCTAATGGTATATGAAACATGTTTTCACCAAAAGACTGACCTTTCTCTTTAATTTTAACCTGGTCTAAAAGTGCCTCAAAGATTTTTTCACTTTGGGACCTCAATGTTTTATTATTTTATTTTTGGCTAAAGGTGTTCACTCATTCTCCAAAATAGGCTACAAGATCTAGTTGGATAGAGAACCCTTGTTTGTGGTCTCCCAATAGAACATTATCTCTTAGGCCTATAAAATCGCAAAAATCCTCATCATTCTCAAACTCATATACAATCATTATGGATTCTTGTTGGTCCCAAGATATAATTTGAGGGTGATATAGAGGAAATGGGTTGTGTTGGATAATTGGGGTAATGGTACAAATGACATGCAAGCCAAACAGGTTGGTATTGGTAAGGTAATTCATAATTTTTTTGATCAGAATATACTTTGTTGCCAATATCATCATCACTAGACATTAGTTTTGGAACACGAATAAGAGATATGGGGTCACCCCTAGGTGGTTTAAATATGAGACCATAAGTTTCTTTTATACCAAGTTATATAAATTGGATCAAGAGTACCCTATTGATTTGGCCTGAGGCATCTTATTTTATAAGCTTATTTCTCCCTGACCTTGTTAGGTATGGGATATTTGATATTTTTATAGCAATAAACCAATTTTTTATTGTACAAATAGAATTCATCATTGGTAGGTGGGTCCTCTTCTTGGCTAATGGCCAGTGTGAAAATGATAGGAGTTGGACTATGAAATTTGCCTTTTCCTTTTTGGTACCATTCCATGCAAAGTGGTTTATCTTTAGATATTCCATGGGACTTGGGAATCTATGGAAGCTTGCCAATGTGAAATGTGTCATAAGTCAAATACTCTCCTGGGACATAGGCTGAGATGGTAAAGTGATTAGACATTTCAAGAAGAGGCATATGTGAAGATGAATCAAAGTTATATGGGTCTATACAATTGGCCTCTGGCAACTCGACAAGTATTTATTTATCTTTGTCCCTTTTGGGAACCATATATAAGCCAAAGTCATAGTTATAACTTTAGTACTCCACCACCAAATGTTTACAATATTCATAGGGCCATAAATATCCATTGATAGTGACCTCCAAGTGTAAGAACTTGAGACATTGGTGCAATATTGAAGGGATTGCATGAATTTCATATATCTAAGGTCTACCCAAGAGCAAATTGTATGATAGGTCTAGGTCTAATACATGGACAAAATGTATCATACATCAAGGGCCCAATAATAACTAGCAAATTTATGGTACCTTGTGATTTGTGTTCTTCATTGTCATAGGCCTTGATAGTGATTGTATTTGGTTGTAGATAAGTTCTTGTATATTCAAGATGTTTGATGAGATTCAAATACACAATATTCAATCCTAATATATTATTTATAAGAGAAATTTTGACTTTATGTCATGCGATGACAAATTAAATATACAAGGGATTGTTATAGATAGGGCCAAGGGATGACATACCACTTTGGTTAAAGGTTAAATGTTGGCCTGGGGCTAGATGTCCAACCAAATCTTGGAATGTTTATGGGGTTATGTTGTTGGGAACTTGGGATTGGCCAAGGACCTCTATTAGGATGTTTTTGTGGATAGTATAAGTACACAAAAAATCTATAATGGGTATTTATGTGGGTGTCTTCTAAAGTTGTTCCACAATGTCATATGGATTTTCCTTAACATTGGTATAGGGCTTGTTCTTATATAGTATAGTTTGTTGGATTGGTTTGATGTCAGGAGGTTATGGGCTTGGAATGGTAATCTTAGAACACTAATTTGTGATTACACCATTGGGATTAGATACGTTACCATTATTGCTAAAAAATTATGATGAAGAGGGGTCAAATAGGATAAGTCTCAATTGATTATGCACTTGGTTGTGGTCATGGGGAAATCATGAGTTATTAGTATAATGTCCTAAAATAGCAATCCATGTTTGTTGTTATGTTTGTTTGTGGTCCCAAGTCAAGGAAGTATTACTGGCATAGGTGGATTGATTGGAATTATTTGGGAATGGTCATATTATGTTAGCACTTGGTCTAGGATTAATGGTGTTAGAACTTTGGTATAGTCATATACAACTATGTGGTAAGTCTATTGGTTATTAGAATCATTCTAGCCTTGGTTCCTTCCATTTAGTTGACTTTGTTATTCCTATTGATATTGTTTTTGTTGTCATGGATGTTTTTGTTATTTTGGTCTTTGTTGTTATTATTGTTGATTTTTATTGTTATGCTGTGGAAAAAGGTTTTGATAAATACCCAAGTTTTGATTGGACGTAGATGATTTATTATCCAATGTCATATTCCCATTTTCCAACATATTTTCAATGAGGTGTTTTATCTACATAACGATGTAGATTATTCCCATGAACACGATGGTATTCATAGAACTCATTCTCTTTATACCATTTTGGATACAAAATACCCTTAGGATAATGATTTGGAATTGGAAAACTAATCATATTAGCTATGGTTAGTTTGTGACACATTGCTTCTATAGGCTCACCAAGGTCACTGAAGACTCGAGGAGTGGGTTTTCTTCTTGGAAGAGGGGTTTTTAAAGGTAATAGTTGTATTTGTGGAGCTTGTCTAGGCTACTACGAAGGTTGTAGTTGAATAGTTTGTTGATGAAGAGTAAGCTGCATTTATCAATGGCATAGCAATAAAATATGGTTATTTAAAATTATTCTATAAATGATGGCACACTAGCAAGATATTGCATGGTTTGCTCTTGGTATTGATATGAATATGGAGGTGTGTTGACCAAATATTGGGCTAATAGATATTGATTTTTTTCCCAAATTAAGTAGTGTAAGGAGGATAGGGATCCATCTCACAAACTACATAATCACCATAAGGGTCTTGAACGAAGTTATCTTACGTGACTACATTATCAAAACTTGGATTGTACATGGTTTTGCTATGATTGTAATGAGACATATCCAAATTAATAACTGGCATTTCACAAAGAAGAGGTATAGAGTTCTAAAAACTCTTAAAAATAAGGTCTAAAAGACAAATGGTCCAAACTTGGTCTAACTTGGTCTAAGGATGGAGTTATTCTCCAAAATGGTTAATGGTTAAAGTTCGGTCTAAAACAGTCTAAATTAAAATGTCAAATGGCTAAGTGTATGATTAAAAATTGAATGCCAAAATTAGGTAAAAAGTGTTTCAAATAAATATAAGTTAGGTCTAAAAATTAAAAAGGTTGATAGGTATTTGGGAACAAGGCACAAAGATAGGCTCAAAACAACTATGTATAAAATAAAGAGGTAAGATGCTAGGACTCTTGTAAACACAACACAAGAACTATACTTTTAAATAAACTAGGTCTAAGACAAACATGATTTGCTAGGTCTTTTGGAAACAAGGCACAAAAGCTAGACTTTAAAGAACACAAAAGGGAATTTGTGAGGTATTTTTGGAACAAGGCATAAAATATAGACTTTGAAAGAGCAATTTGTCTAAAAATAAATGAGAATTTCTTAGTCTTTTGAGAACAAGGCACAAAAGCTAGACTTGGCACAAACTAGGTCTACAAGGCAAGGGATTTAATCTAACAAATTTGAAACACTTTGACTCAACCTAGGCATTTAGATTTTAAAAATACACTTGATCATTTGTAAAAAATACATTAGATCTTAGGCACATGGAAGATAGACCACTTCCCAAATTTAGGAACAAAAATAATCTTTAAATTGATTAAGGAATTAGCCTAAGTTACACAACCCAAAAGTGAAAGGTAAACACCTAGGCCAAAATTACATGAGGCATAGGTATAAACCAATAAATGTTTTAATTTGAACTTATCAAGACTAATTTTAATTTGATTTAGAAGACTTCACTTTAAAATGGACAACAAGCTAGACCAAGGCAGACAACATAACACTACTAGGCATAGATTAAGAAGGCACATGTGGTTTTGAAATTGGAATTGGACCCAAGGCAACAAGTCTTTGAAAAAATTAGAGCTACGTAATGATGTTATTATTCTCTAAATTTATGGAAATTTTTTTATTTCAAATACTCTTAAGGAACAATACTTGGAATAAAATGGGCGACGTAATGATGCCCCTTTCAATTAAGTGACACATATACAAAATTTTGATAAATGACTAAGGTAGATGTGTGGTGTCAAATGGATGGTATAATGTCTCTTAAAATAAAGGATTGATGTGTAAACATGACTCATTTTTGGATGTGGTATGATAAATAAAAAGTTTTGACATAAGACTATGTAAATAAAAAGGAAAAATGATAAAAACACTTAAGTGTAACCTCCTAAATCCTAAAACTAACAAGGTAGTTTTGTACTATCACATTTATCTACATACTTGCTCTTGAGAGAAAATTTTAATTTGTTAATCTAAAAGTTAAAATCACATGAAAATTAGGTTTTTACATCCCCTCTTTTCTCAAGATTTTTTATGATGACATAGAACTTCGGGTTACCCACCCTGCATTAACAATATGTTTACAATAAGTGGGGTTGTCTAAACTATCAATTTTCATTCATTTTTAAATGGTCCCATATGTGTAGCTAACACTAAGGTGAATCACATAATTTTGATCTATATTAAGTATTTTTTTTTTAAGGTAGTGTCCTTTTCACAACCATTACATCCATTAATTTCTCAATGAAGTGCAATGTCCAAGTTAAGTATACGTTTTGAGGTAGTTTCTTACTAACGAAACTTGTTTAACCACTCAAATAAGCATCCCAATAATTCAACCTCAATTTATATACCCCTACCATGGAGTGGGGTTGAAGTGATGGTGAGGATATGAAATCCTACCCATAAGCCAAAATACATGAAATAAAGAAAGTGGAAGGATTTTAGGGTCATTTTGGGGGTCACCCAAATCACTCAAATTTTGGAGAGGGCTTTAGTGACTTTCCTTCCACAATTTTTGGACAAAAGTGACAAATAAAAAAAATGAGTGTTTTTTATCATCCATGTTCCCTAAATGGGATGGGAGGAGAGCATACATGAGACACTCATCTTGTTAAATAAACACTCAATAACAAACATAAAATATGAAAACTCTTATGAGTATTTAACTAAAGTGTGAGTTCATTTTTATAGCACTAAATAAAATATGTCATGAAGTTTATCCCCTTGGAATTGTGTTGAAAACTTTAAAAAAATAAAAATAACTCAAGTAAAATATTTTAAAACACCAAATTCAAATGTGAGTTTTACAATTTAGAGTGTTTGAAAATGTCTTTTATTGGCCTTTAGGTCTTGCAAAAGATGTTAGGGGGTCTTTATGCTTAAATTAAAAATGTAAGTGGGCAAATAGCTTTTGAAAATTAGTTCTCAAGTTTCAAAAAATTTACACATAGTGTGAAACCATAAAAACATAGAGAAATATTGTAACTTTTCTTGCAAAACTGCAACTATTAGCACAAAACTACACGTTTCTATTAAATAGTGTTAGCACAAAATCACCACTATTAAAACAATATCATAGAACTCAATGAAATATCATAACTTACCTTTCAACACAACATAGTTAGTGGAATAACCATGATAGTTAGGAAATATCTCAACATTTAGTGTAATATCACAAAAGTTAAAGTAATATCATAGAATTTAAAGCAATACCGTGATTGTAAAGTTGTGATATTGTGCAATATCATAATTATTCCTATAACATAAAATGGTTAGTAAAAAATTGTGGTGGTTAGAGGAAAAATAGTGACAGTTAATATAATATCTCCATATTTAAGGCAATACCATGACTGAAAATTCATGATATTGTGTAATATCATGATTCCAAAAAGCAAAAATGCAACTATATAGAGCAAAATCATGATTTCCTATAAAACATCTGTGAGCCTTTAATTTCCACTTTTTTGGTTAAGAAGTTTGGATTTTGACATGAAAATTATTAGTAGGATGTCTTGAAATGCCTTGGGAACAACTTTGTGGAGTGAAGTTCCCACCAGGCATGCCATCATGTGAACAAGGAATATGTAGAGGGGAAGTTAGGATTATGTTAGTCCCATAAAACAAAATCAAAATAACACACTAAACACTTAACACTTCTAGCCTAGACACTGGCAAGAGTATATACAAATGAAAACACAACTAGAACACAAAAGAAATCATTATTTTACCTTTCTTGTAGCTCTAAATGACTTATTGAAGTGACTTGATCAGTTTTGTACATCAAGAAGTCTTTACCAATGAATTTACATTTTCTCCTTCTCTCCTTGGCACCTTGGCTTGGTTGATTGCCTTATGAATTGTCTTTGCATCTAAATGAGCATTATAACTTTACACCAAGATAACTTTGAATATTTTTGGTCATAATAAGATTACACAAAAATGTCTTATGGAGGAATTTTTTCATAATAAAACTAAATTATCAAATCTTAGAGATCAATAGGTATGGCCTTGTATTTATAGCCTCCAAAATCGACCCTCACCCAAGGTGAGTTAAGGTTGAGTTTAAACATGGAATGATTTCAAATTAACCTTAGGTGAGTTGAGTTAAACTTGAAATGAGTTAAAACTAATCCTAGGAGAGTTGAGGCTAAATAATTTGAGTTAAAAGGTGTCTTGTAATTATGAGTTTCAATTTATAGGCATGGCTCTCAAATTAGATTTTTTTAAATATTTTGGGAGAGCTTGAAAACTCATAAAGGCAATGATGAAAAGGTTTGATATTTTGAATTTTTAAATTTAAATTTTGATCCAAAACTCAAAACTTTTGGTTGATAAATATTTCAAGAACACATAAGTAACATAGTAATAATGAATTCTCTGAGAAGAGATGTATTATTACTCAAGATCGCAATATAACTATATGCTTATCTCTGGGAAGAGATGTCTGATTTTCCATTTTGAATTACATATTCATTTATACCCATTTTTAAAGTATGGGGAGGATGTGTAAGGTAACCAATCTCTAGGGAGATTAATTGGTTCAACTTCCACGCTTTAAAACAATACAAAATTTGACAAATTATTATTTTTAGAAACTTACTATTTTTAGACTACATTACTAAAATTGAAATTTAGGGAAATTCCATTGGGTTTTTTGGGGTGAAAATTAATTGAGTAGAGATCCATGACATATCACTAAGTTATCCTCATTTTTATCTTTCCAACATTTCAAACGATGAGTCAATTGGAGCTACGGTGCAAAAGTTATGGCTCCCAGAAGTTTTGTCATCAATTGGGGTGGAATTGTCACCCAAATTGTCGCCTAAATTGCTATTTAGATCACATTTTTAGATATTAATTAATTTAAAATAGATAATTTATTTAATAAGTTAATTTGGTTTAATTTATTGATTCATTTTTATTATCATTTTAGCTCTTTTAAGAATTTTTCAAGTGCCCTGCTTAATGGTTCCATAGGCCAAACTGCTAGTTGTTAGGTCACAAGGTGACTGAGGATAAATCCATGAGAGGTTATTGTTGTTTAAAGTATAATATCTAAAATATGGATGCCTCAACATGATTCTTTTAGACACCTAAAACTAGATACAATTGGCTTATGATTGGACTTTCCATTGATTCTTACCAACCATTACAGATTAAGCCTAAGAATCACTAAACATTCCAAAGTTGCTTGTGTATCATTCATCAAATATTAGAATCATGTTGAGACATATTTAACTAGGGTATCATATTGTATTCAATAATACCTCTCATGGATTCATCCTTAATCATCATATGGCATTACAACAGTCAATTTAGCCTATGAACCTATTAAGTGGGGTACTTGCACACTTAAATCAAATATTAGAAATGCTAAATGGCTAATTAGAATTAATTAACAAGTTAAACCAAATTAAAAGACTAGTTTAATTATATATTTTAAATTATTGAATATCTAAACAATTTAAAAAATTCAAAATATCCTATCCTTTCCTCATTGCCTTTATGAGTTATCAAGCTCTTTGAAAATATCCTAAAATATCTATTTTGGAGACCCATGCCTATTCATTCAAAATCATAATTACTTGACAATATTAACTATGCTGGGGTTATATTTGACTAACCTAGGTTAGGTTTTAACCTATTCTATGTTTAAACTCCACCTTAACTCGCATAGGGTTGGAGTTAAATTCTTAGGCTATAAATATAATGCCATGCCTCTTCATTTTTAAGATAATATAAGCCAAAGTTATAATGCAAATTTGGAGAGAGACATAAGCTATTTTGTTTCAATCAATGTTGTAATGCCAAAATATTGAGACAAGCTACATCAAGACACATCAAATCCAATGGTGTTAAGGAGAAGAGGAGCCAAAAAGCTTCATTTTTCAAAGACTAATTGATGCACAAGCTGATCAAGCCACTCAACAAAGCATTTAGAGCTCTCAAAGAAGGTAAATTATTTGTTATCTTTTATGTTTTAGTTGTGATTTCATTTGTCTTTTGTTACTAAGCTCTCCCTAAATTTTAGGCTTAGAGTGTAAGTGTAACTTTTAGTGTGTTTTACTTGAATTTTTTTAACTTAAACTAACCCTATACTAACCTCCCTTCTTAGATTCTTATGATCACAAATGACACACCTAGTGGGACCTCATGCACCTCACAAATCCTTCCAATGAATTTTAAGCATATTGTGTACCATTATTTAGTCCTAATTTTTGCTTAATTGAACTCATTTTCATTAAATAGTCTTCAAAATTTTGTTCACTGATTTTTATGTGCAAATCCATGGCTTGGACTATAAACCCATGGCATGGACTCACTGTAGGCTGATATTGTACCTAATAACCCATGGCCTAAAATATCAAGTCGATAGGCCATATTCCAAATCTTCATTTGGGGTCATTTGGACTCCTTTTTTGATGATGTTTGCTTAAAACCACGTCTATTCTCTTAAACTTTCATAATATGCTATTAGTTTGCCTTCATGTTGCATAAATGTTTCATAAAATCTTGAAAAAACCCTAACACTATTTTTAAGACCCAAAAGCCACAAGGAGACACTTAAGACACTTCTAACTTGCAATTTTCACATTTCAAATTGGTTAAATCATTTTTGTTTTGTTTCAAGCTTTCGACAACAAATTCCAAGGGGATTAAACTTCACAACACATCTCATTTTGGTGATTAAAATGAACTCTCACATTAGATAAATTCTCTTAAGATTTTCATTTTTAGTTCTTATTTGTTGAAGTTATTTATTTTAACAAAATGATTTATGCATGTATTTTATCCCCCCATTTTATTTAGGGAACTTGGGTGACCAAAAGTGTTCTTTATTTTCCTTTGTCATTTTAGTCTAAAGAGTGAAAAGAACATCATCATGGCCCTCCCCAAATCCATATGAATTGGGTGATCCAAACATGACCTTAAAGTCTTTTCATTTTGTTATTTATTTTCATGTATTTTGGATTGTGAGCAGGATTTCATCACCTCCTCACGAGTTCTCTACGGAAGCATTGACCCAAGAATTCATCTACCAACATCATTTCAACTCCACCCCACAATGGGGTATACAAATTGAAGTCAATTTACTAGGACATTTTCTTGAGCATTTAAGTAAACTACATTAGTAAGATATTGCCTCAGAGCTTAGGGGTAACTTGGACATCACACTACACTGAGAAAGTGATGGATGTAGTGGTTTTAAAAAGGACAAGACCTTTTCACAACAATCCAGTTGATGTGGATAAAAATTATGTGAGAATATATTATGTTAGCCACACTTGGGACCATCTAGAAAATCACAAAAAAATAGTTTTAAAATAACCTCAGTTGCCACGAATATACTGTTGATGCAAGGCAAGTAGCCCAAAGTTTCATGTCACCATATAATCTCTTGAGAAAATAGGGGTGTAAAAACCCTATTTTTTCATGCACTTTTATTTTTAGATTAAAACTTAAAATCCTCTTAAGAGAACGTATATAGATGGAATTCAAAAGTATTATGCAACCTTGTCAGTTTTAGGATCTAGGACATTACACTTAGGTGTTTATGTCATGTTATCCTTTCTTACTTGGTTTTGAGTTTAATATATCTATTTTGTTTATTATGCCATGTCAATACAATTTTTTTTTATATGTCACTCCTTTGTTTAAGGAGCCATTATGCTGGCCATTTTGATTACATGCCTTTGACTTAGCCTTTTGAAAAATATTTATATGTGCCTTTGATTAAAAACTATTATTTGTGCCTAGATTTGGGAGAAATAACCTATCTCTCCATATCCCTTTTGTTTCATGCCTTATGCTGATTGACCAAGTTCATGTTTGATTCTGAATGCCTAGTCAATGCTAAAGTGTTTCAGATTTGTTAGATTAAATCTCACCTTATTTTTAAAGTCTAGATTTTGTGCCTTGTTTTGCCAAAGGATCTAGCATATGCCTATTTTGAGCTTATATTTTGTGTCACATATGGCCAAAAGACCTAACAATTTTTTAATATTAGATTAGACTTGTTTAGAATAATTTGGACCTATATTTTGGCATGTCAATTTTCATTCAGCCACTTGACCTTTTGGTTAAGACATTTGACGTTAGATTATTTTAGACCAAGTTTTAGCACAGACCATTTTTGGAGATACAACTCCATTATTTAGACCAATTTAGACCAAGTTCAAACCATTTGTCCTTCGGATAATGTTTTTAAGATTTTTTAAAACTCTAGGCCTTTTTGTGAAATGTTTATCATTGACTTGGATATGTCTCATTACACTTATAGTGGATCCATGTACAATTCAAGTTATAATAACATGGTTGCATATGATTACTTCGTTCAATACCCCTACTGGGATGATGTTGTTTATGAGATAGATCCATATCCTCCTTACAATACTCAAAATGGGGAACAAAGCTAAAACCCTCAAGATCAGTATTTGGTGACACCTTCTTCAAGTCGATTAATGTATAATGTTCATCATCTTATCGCTTATGGCATCTTATCCCCCACCTATATTATTAACCCTCCTTTGAACTACATAAGCCACCAAGATCCAAAAAATATAAGGACTACCATTTATATACCAAGCCCTCATACTTTGGATTTTTTAAGCAACCAAACTTCACAATGCCCTCCCATTTCTATACCAGGACGTTGTCCTTTGGCTTGTGCAAGCAATCAAGCTTCACAATGCCCTACCATTTCTATTTCAAGACCTCATCCTTTGGCTTGTGATAGCAACCAAGATTTTTAATGCCATACCATTTATATTCTAAGACATCATCCTTTGTATTATGATCATAGTCAAGCTTTGTAATGCCCTACCATTTCCATTATAGGCCATTCCAAGTATGACAATTTGTTATCCCAACAAAGTTTATCTAATCACAACTTGATGTGTCACAATTATTATCCTAGGCTAGGAACCAATCTTTGTTAAGCCCATTTTAGATAATCCTATCATTATCCAGCCATTTTCCATTCTTTATCGATTTCATCCATTTCCCACTTTATAAAACCCATACCAATCATTGAGCCATAATCGATCCAATCAATACCTCTCCAACTGAGCCAATCATTCAAAGACCAAGATTTATTCAAAACTATTATTTTATAATTGCTTTTAAAATAAGTCCAAGAGAACCAACCAAGCCATAATATTTTTGTTAAAACACCCATTTGTGATGAATCACCTTTCGATACTATTCTTGTTGTCAAAGAGTCTCACTCTGATGAGTTAGTCTTTGCTGAGTCACTTCTTAATGATTATAACAACCTTTGGGTAAATCATTATATTAACCATATGCCTCTTTTTTGAGAGCCTTCCTTTGACAAGATATTCTCTAAGGAGTCATCTCTTGACCTTTTTCCCATCGTTGAGAAGTCTCACTTTGACAAACTAGTCTCTGTGGAGCCCATCATGCCATCATAGGCCATTACTTGTCTAAAATCAAACATTCCACTAGACATAATTGTAGTAGCATTCACACTAGATGAATAATCAACATTGAAGGTAGGTTTTATTCTTGAACTGACATCATATTTAACATTAGAAGTAGAATCAACATCAGTCTCAACATTGAATTCAAAATCCCTTGAGTTAGACTCTATTTTGGAATCAAAATACATTTGTGGCTATTACAACATTGGTTACATATTCTTTGTAGATTAGTTTGAATACATTTTTTATGTTTACACAATTTTTGAGGATGATTTACTTCATCTTTGACACAGGTTCTCCTAGTATCTTTTATGAGGATTGTGAGACCTCTTTCTATTCCATTATCATTCCACATGTCATTGACACCAACCAACCTAGCCATTATATTGACCTTCTACCTCCCAAAAGTGTCAATTGGGATTGATAGAATCACACCTTATTAAACTGCACCATGGTAACATATTAGTTGAAGAATATTAAGGAGGCAAAGACCACATTCATGTAAAAGAAGAACCATCTCCTAGTGAAACCTTTTTGAAGGTGCTAGGGGATAATTAAAGCAAAAAGTCAACATTCCTTAGTGAAACCTTATTATAGGTGTTATGAGACAATCAAGACAACTTCATTGGTGAAAACCTCTTTGAGGCACCAATAACTAAGCACAATAGTTATTCATTGTTTGATGAATACATTATCAAATATCAAATAATACAACTTCCAATCTACAATATAATTAGATAGTAGCTACTCTCAGGCCCAAATAATAGAAAAATATGGTGGTCCTATAGAGAGCATATTCAAAACTCTTTGACCCTACCACATCCAAAGTTATGTCAAATCTAGAATCAATAATTGTGTGTGCCTAAAAATATTGATCTTCATTTGTTTCCCAAACATTATACATTCCATTATCATCCACCTTTACATTGTCAAATCAAATCTATCAGCCACTATTTATCTATATTTACCATCCCTGGATGTACTTTCCTTTGTAGAGGCTACAAATATACCTTGTCTTGATGTTTGGAGGAAACTGAATCAATGACCAATGAAGATCACAATAACATTTTTAGAATTTAAATCTATAACAGGATCTTGATAGAGTAGCTATTCAAAAGAGGTATGGGCTAGAAATTTACATGATTAATTATTATAATTGTATCATACATTGATCAAGACATGCATCTCCACATCATTAAGAATAATAAAACTATTTATCGAGCTAAAAACAATACCCTTGTCATATACCATACCTTGGATAGAAACATATACTTGGCCAAAAAACATACCCTAGCCAAAAACATTTACCTTGCCATTTCCATTTGTCAATTTTCATTGCCATTTGTTTTTCATACCTTTCCATTTACCTTGCCTTATCACTTGGGGGAAACCCTCTTACCATTATACCCAATTTCCATCCCATCATCATCCTTAACAATGCCATATCATGTACCATTTTCTCATGTTATCCCTATTATTGACCAAAGCCTATTTTTATCCATCCTACCCAACCCTTTTTTATGTTGGATCCTTTGGTTCTTTCTCACCTTGCACAAGTGGATTTTGATCCAATTTCAATAGTTTTACAATTTTGTGTTTAAATGATAGTATATAAAAGTAGTGTGGCATTTGATTTGACAAGTTATCTTTCATTCACATTTGATTGGTGCTATTGATAACAACCACCTATGGGAAAATTAGTAGTCCACCTTGTGTTACTAATTATAACCACCTATAGGCAAATTAGTATCATTAACCTATGTCATTATTTACTAATTATAACTTCCTATGGTCAAATTAAGAATGACACCTTTTATCATGCATTATCACATCACTTTGTCATTACTATTTTCATTTACCTTGTCATTTGCCTTAATTTTTAGAACTTGTTGTGACCTAGTTAGTTCTCCCTACCTTTTATGTTTGTAGAACTACTGTGAATTGAGGTCCTAACATGACTATGTAGGTCGTGTGTAATTCATGTTGAGGTTAGCTTAGTCCCCCTGTCTATATGCTCTCACCATTTTGTGAGCAACCTAAGCTAATGTTCTTGCCATTTTTAAAGTGGTATTATCAATCTCATTACTCAAGATACCTCAAAATTCTAAAAACATTCAAAAAATTTAAAATCCAAAAACATTTGTCATGTCTAAGGCTAGATAGTCATCCTTGATCTATCCTAATGGGGAAAATCCATTGTTAGGATATTTTATTTTGCTTTTACTTTTAGGTTTTTTATATGTTTGTTTGCTTAGTTATTTATTTATTTGCTTTTAATACTATGTACCTCAACTCAATCTATATGTGTTTATTGGGTGATTCCTTATGCATTATTCTTGAGTCCATCCATATTCATACATCAACCTTTTCATCATAGTTTTTATCATTGGTGTTTTGTTTTCAATTGCTTATTGGAGTGGGAGTCAGTCCTTATGCATATTTTGGGAAAGTTATCATGGTGTTCTATCATGAGGCATACCATCACGTGCTATATCAAAAATCAGCTTAGAAAGTCTTACAATCAATGGATCCATAGAATTTTCTCCTTGGTAACCTTGGCAAATCTTCCCACCCACCTTAATCAAATCAATCCATTGACCATTCTAGCTATATCAATGCTAATAAGGGTGAGCATCTTCACATTAGTAGGTACAATCAAATCATTTCCATTGATAAATTTTTATTCTTCTATTCATCTCTCTCATCACTTTATACATCCTCATATGCCTAGTTGTTTGTGGATTCTTTGGTCATTAAATTGTTGCCTCTACATTTGTGCCTGCTCATATTTAATTTATACACTAGGTTATATCTTTGAGTTATGCTTGCCCATCTACCCTATTTGGGGTAAAATCAAAAAATCATTTTTTATTCTTGGTCATCTTAATGATTATAACTACTTATGGGAAAATCATTATTTTTACTCATCAGCCCTAACTGGGCCATATGTCATTGACACTGATTATAACTGTCTTTGGACAAATTATTAATTTTTAAATCAATTCATGAAAGCATCTTCTCAATTGGATTTAGTATCACACATGGTTTAATTTCATTCTTCTTCTTGCTTCTTTTCGAGGGTCTATCCATCAATCATATGTGATGGCCACTCCCTCAAGGGGAGCATCATTATAGGCTTTCCAAACATTATTTGGAGCTTTTTATTTAATCATTATCTTATTTTTGACCTATTTAATTATTTGAGAATACAATACTAAGCCTATAGCTTGTAACATCTTCCCAAATAGGGGAAAATTATAGACACCTAAAACTAGCCACAACTGGATTTCAACCAGACTTCAGACTAATTCCTACCAACCATTGAAAATTAATCTTAAGAATCACTGAATGTCCCAAATTTACTTGTGCATCATTCATCAAAGCTTGAAATCATGTTGATACATCCCTAATTTTTTTATCCTATCGTATGCAATAATAACCTCTCATAAATTCATCCCTAATCATCCTACAACATTACAACAATCAGTTTGGCCTATGGATCCATTAAGTGGGGCACTTGCACACTTAAATCAAATTTTGAAAATGTTAAATGGATAATCAAAATTAGTTAACAAGCTAAACTAAATTAAATGCCTAGTTAAATTATCTATTTGAAATTAATGAATATCTAAAAAAATGATTTCAAAATATCATAGCCTTTTATCATTGCCTTTATGAATTGTCAAGCTCTTTGAAAATATCCTAAAATATCTATTTTGGATACCCATGCTTATTCATTTACAAATCATAATTACTTGATAACTATTAACTCTACTAAGGTTATATTTGACTCACCTATGTTAGGTTTGAACCTGTTCCATGTTTAAACTCCACCTCAACTCACCTTCGGTTGGAGTTAAATCCTTAGGATATAAATACAATACCATGCCTCTTTATTTTTAAGCTCTCATAAGGCAAAGATATAATGTAAATTTGGAGAGAGACATAAGCTATTTTATTGCAAGAAATGTTATAATGTCAAAATATTGAGCCATGTTACATCAAATCCAATAAAATCTTTATGATTGTGTAATTATTTTCCCAATGTTATAATGACTTGAAATAAGAGAAGTGTGTGCTTCCTTAATCACATGGCCTCTTTCATCTTGTGGAATTCATAGCTTACCAATATGATACATTAATCCATCATGAATATTATATTATAATTCTTATACCTACTTTCCATGAGTTAGATATTTATATACATCCTTAAAATCAACATCTCTATCATATTATTCCTTATAATTTTCATGCATCAAATAATTATGTTGCAAAAGAATAGATGATACAATAAGAGGTATTGAAGGCATATTATCTACCTTGTTTTGTGTACTTTTTTTTATACCTGATCACAACATGGAATTTTTTAAAAAATTCCATCTAATGAAAGTGCCTTGACTGTTGTATCTTTGACCATGTTTGGATATATTGCAAAGGCTAGTGATCCATATGGATGATTGTATCTTTTCCCATAAGATAATGCTTCCATTTTTCTACACTTTAAACCAAAACATATAAAAATTTATCATAGGTAGGATATCCCCTTACCATAATTTTTAAGGTTTCAAAATGGTAACTAATAGGGTTTTTCTTCTACATCAAAACTACACCCATGGCATAATCACTTGCATCAGTGTCAATCTTGAATGGTTGCTAAAAATTTAAAAGTATTAACATTAGGGCTATGTTTATATTTTATTCAATGTTTTAAAGGATTTTTTATGCTTTCCTCCCCATTGAAATACATATTTAGTATTGTTTCTTTCAATTTTTACTTATTTCTATTTAAAGAAGTAAGAAACTAGTAATAAGGGTGTGGTAGAAGAACTTGTTTGTTTGTGCGTGCGTGATCCAGATGATTGTGAAGAACTCCTCTTTATCTTGGGAAGAATGACCTATAGATACAAAAGCACTCATAAAAATAGGTTGTTATATGTGTAGTAAGGTGGATTGCCTATCATGAGCTAGATCTGAGAAGCATGAGTTTACTAGGAGGCTATCAATCCACACTCTTAAAATAGTTAAGTTGAAAGAAATAAAGATAATATACTTGCATCAATGATATAAAATTTTGAAAGAGAATACAAGAAAAAATAAAATATTGATAAAGGAAATAGACTAATTAAGCAAATAGTAGGTCAATATTAATGCTAAAGAGGTCAGGTAAGGTTCAGAAAATAGGTGCATTCTCTATGAATAGGTAGAGGATCAGAAAGTGGGATTTGGTTAAGTAGGTGGAAATAAATTTCTATTATTTCCTACCATAGTGATTTTTAATGATTAGGGTGACCATTGGTAGTTAAGTTGATTGTCAACGGTTGGGTAACCATCAGTGGTTAAAGGTGACCATCGATGATCAGTGTGATCATCGATGATTGATATGGATTATAGGTATGTTAAGAAAAAGGGTTTGGTTCAAGTTTAAAAAAGGGGTTAGTAAATGGCTAAAAGTATTATTAAGATTTGGGGGGTTAGAGTAATAAGCAGAATGGTCTGGGTCAGAAACCAAGTAAACAAATCTTGAAAACTAAAAATGTACTTAGCTAGTTGCTTGATGGTTGGTAGCTAATCTTGGAGTAATATTGGTAGAGTAACGATAATTTTCTTGAAGAATGATTTCAGTAGAGGTTTAGGTCTCTATCATGGTTGATAGCTTGCTGAAGGGAGAACCTACAAAGAAGTTTGATAACTCCTAATAACTGCTAGTTGCCTAATTGGTAGATCATGGATCCCCTTTCACCTCTTTCTCCCCTCCTTTTATAAGTAAAGATAGATGGAGGTAGAAGGTTCCATAAGAAGTTAAGTTGGTTGTTGTGATGCATTAGCTTGTTGACCATATTAAATTTTGACATGTTAGCTTGCATACAACATGAGTTGTCCTTATTTAAATGGAGAGAGGACCTGACTGTCGATGGTCAGGGTGACTATTAGAGGTAAAAGTGACCATCGATGATCGAGTGTCAAACTTTAAGTGGGTTAAAAGGGTGGGTTTGGTCAGTAAGTCAAACTAACCATGGTTAATTTTGGTTAAGGGTCAAAGGGTCAAATTGTTCAAGGGTGTTTCAACATTTAGAATTATAGTGTGTAGGATTTTAGTGTCTACATTTTTCCCTTTTTCTTATACAGTTTGTGTCAACAAGATATAAAACAAAAATGGATTGTGGGTCAAAGGTTGGTTTCCCCTAGTATGGTAGGATGTGTTCCCCCTCAAACTGGGAGTTGATAAGGTGAAATTGAATCAGGTGCAGGTTTGACAAGTGGTTTATGGTGAGTCACGAGGTTGGTGACAAAAGGGTTGAGTATTTGAAGTGCAAACATGTGCACAAAATGTGAATAAATGTAATAGTCAAGATCATGCAAAGAATAAGTTACCATAATTGGTAAAAATAAAATTTGAATCTAGAAGGGTGGGTAATTGGGTAATTAGGCCATAGTGTTAGGCATAGTTGATCGGGTTATTCTTATGAGTCTCATAGATAGGGTTGGTGTTTTAATGGGTATCTGAGGTAGGAAGTACTCCTAAGAAAAACACAAATGATCTAGTGTGCACTAGGTGGTATAAGTTCAAATGTTCAACATCACAAGTTTGTCAATGCAGTCAAAAGGACCAAGGCAAGGTCATCATAAAATGTGCTATAGTTTGGGCCAAAATGGCCAATGTCAAGGTGGACATGGTTGGGTGATTGGTTAGTTAAAGAGGGTATTCTCTAAAGGTTGGTTTTGGTTTTTTGGATAATGGTGATCTCTAAAAAGGTGTAACTAAGGTGTTGGTGCCAAAAAAATTTAAAAGTGGGTTTCCTGATCACTGACGGTCAAGGGTCCTAAACTCAATCGTCAGTGGTCACCCTGATAATCAACGGTCAGGGGAAACCCTAAAACTGTGGAGGATAAAAGTGAAAAATAGAAAGCATTTCACTATTTACTTTTTGGACTCTTTAAATCCTATGCATACCAACATTCTTAGCATTTTATGTGAATGTGTTGACGAGGTGGGGTTGATTGTTGATTGGGTGCTTGTGCTGAGATATCATGGGATTGAAGATGCAGGGTGGATGAGGACATGGCCATGTGGTAGGAGATAGGATTCCTCCTTGATAATGTTTGAGGAATGACGTAGGAGTTACCTTAAATTGATAGGTTAGGTTGATTTGGTCATTTATTAGTTGAATTTTTTTAGTTTGTTGTTGATTTGGGAGGGTATTTTAAGTTTTGCCCTAGTTTTAGGTTTTGTTGTTATGGATAAAATTTGTGGGTAAAATTAATTTGGGATGGTGGGTTAGGTTGAGGGAAGTCAGAGGATCAAATTAGGGTGATTAGATATTGGAAAAGGGAGGTTTGGGTAGGTGTTTAGGTAGATAGGGTTGAAGGTTTTACCACTAATGGTCGCACACAATGACCATTGGTAGTCATACCCAACCATAAATAGTCATAGTTGACCATTGACGATCAAATATTGGAGGCCAAATGGCCAACCAACCATCGACGGTTGGAGTGATCATCGATGGTAGATTAACAAGTCAAGGGTGTGCTGATAAAAGGTTAAAGGTAATAAGTTAAGATGTTTTTGATAGAATGGTTAAGGCTAGTGTTTTTAGCATTTTAGAATGTGGGTAATGTGGGTTTAGGGTAGGCTTAAAGATATGGTAATTTAGTTCATATATAAAAAAGTATGTGTTTAGTAGGTAGGTGAAAATAAGGTAAAAATAGGGTGAAAGCCATGGTCAAAGTTGGTAAAAGAAAACCAAGTGTGTTATCTAACAATTTTTAAAGGCACATGATCATATCCAAATATAGGATCAAGTTCCTTGAATATTTACAAAGATCCATTAGGGGATGATGGATGATGACTGGGCACACATGGAGGAAGTGGGCCTCAGAGCTATGATGCACTACCAGCATGTGATGTGAGATACGGTGATGATAATAGCCCTCATCAAGAGATGGGATCTAGCCATGAAAAATTTTCTTCTATCGATGAGTAAGATGATTGTCCTACTAAAAGATGTACATAGGATTGCATAGATGCCCATTCAGAGGGAGCTGATATATCATATTGAGAGCAAGGAGAGAGAGGATCACACAGAACTCCTATATGGTGAGAATCAGGCCTTTGTTAGGTGGCATATTAGAGGGTTTAGCTACAGGCCATTATATCATAAGGCCAAAGATGATAGGTGGTTGATGATGATGGTGGTGGTGATCTCCTACATTGCATTTCCAGATTCTAGTAGTGGGCACTTTCCATATCTACTACTAAGAGTTTTGGTGGAAATATTACTTGGTTGGATAGTTTTTGGGTGGGCACCATTTTTATTGGTATATATTTATAGGGAATTATGGGGGTTTTTGGCCCATATGATATATGACATCAGCATGGGGTTTGTGTTTCATTTTTGGGCCTATGATCATATCTAATTTCTAATACCGATGGGGTTGTTATGGGAGGGATATGCCCAAATAGACTTTAGATTGGGCTTCATGCAATGGAGGGGTGACTGTGTGATCATAAGAGCTAGAGGAGGAGCTCAATATATTGACTGGTTTAGGGGGCATTGGATTCCCTAGTGGTTGGAGATTTTATTTGGAGGTTGTATGTCAGCTTTCTGAGGTGGGCACACTACACTCAACACATATTATCTATATAGAGCTATAGGTGGATTTTTAGGAGGAGAGAGGGTGAGACTGATCTCATCCCTTTTGATAGGGTTCATAAGTATTTTAACCTAGTATAAGGGATTATAGCTCTATTCCCAAGGTATAGGCAAGAGGATGTTAAGTTTTTACTTCTAGTACCACAGCCAGTGGAGGTGGTTCTAGATCATACAGAGCTACCCACCTGAGTAGAGATCGATGATGTAGGTTTTTTTAATGGCTATGTAGCATGGTATAAGGCCATCTATGTAGCTATAAATTTTGGATGGGATGATGGGGATAGGCATCCCATGTTGGTGGGGGTACACAGGTATAGGTATAAGGAGGTGGCCCTAATGGATAGGCAATAACAACACTAGCCACTATAAAAGCACAAATCATAGTGTTACAGGGGTAGGTGGAAACATTATAACGATAGGTTTTCATATTATAGAGTCAAGTTACCACTATGATGGGTGAGAGGGACCAGGTTAGGGCTTCACTAGGCTTGGTAACCTAGGAGAGGGATACTTTGAGATAGAGAGGAGGAATAGTTGTAGCACTAATAGGACCACCAAGCAACATCCTTATGGCATGGTACTTGGCCATAGTTGAGGATTTTCATTATTATGAGGCCATAGTTATGACACAGTGTCTATAAGAGCTTCAATAGGGTGAGTATAGAGCCAACTTGGTAGGTGGTGCAGCTGTAGCGACTCTAGGTTAGTGGGCCACTTTAGTGGGTGGATAGGTAGGCACCTCAAGGGGGGCAAGCACCAGATGGTAGCGGTAGTGTAGGAGGGGCCACTGGTAATGTGCCCTAGGGGCATATATTACAATATGATATGTATATGTATATGATTTTGATATTGGCCTATGAGTTGATACAGTGAGATGTATATTTTGGAGAGAGAAATGCACATTGTTATATGTACTATTTGATGTTTATGAAAGATAATGTATATGATGTGATGGTGATATATAGATGTGATTTTATAGGTCATGGTTCATAGTTTTGATGTTTATAATTTGATTATGCTTTTGGTTATGGATGATGTTTATGATGAGTGGTTCTACATGATTATGATGATGTGATGTTTTGTTCATGATGATGATGTTTTTATTATGGTTAGGATGTTGATACATGGTTATGATGATGTTTTTATTATGGTTATGATCATTAATATGTGATGTGGTTTATGATTATGGTTGTGATCATAGTTTTATATATGGGTATGGTGTTTTGATTATGGATGTGATGTTATGATGATATGTATATTTACTATCTTAGGCATGTGATCTAGTTTATTTTGTTGATTTATGATAGTTATGATGTTTTGATTATGGTTATGATGTTTATGGTATTGTTATGGTTATTTTTCTATACATGGTTATGATGTTATGATTATGTGATGTTTATAGTTTATAGTTATTTTGTTGATAGCACATAAAGTAAGTTTAAATAACAAAACTAGATGTGTGAAAAGAAATGAAGATCACGAGACATGTCTAAGTGAATATATGAACCAATTATGAGAGGACACAAAAAAGGCATGATGATTCTTCATTGGTAAGGACTAAAAAAAACTGAACTTAGAGTGGTTCAATGAACATAAGCCCTTTGAATGCTTTGCATTAACATGCGTTGGTTGATAAAAAGGTGTCTTGATCACATTGTGTCAAGTAAGCTCAAAGTCCCTTGATTTATAGATCATATAAAGGGGAGATAGGTGATAGGTGATGTGAAGGGGATTGTAACCTTCATATGGGTTGATTTTCCCATTCTGTAGGTGACTTAAGAACCATAATAGACAAGTCCATGTTTCAATGCAGGGTCTAGATTGGTTGATGTAGGAAGTCTACTAATGTTATGTATGAAAGCTAATTACAACTTTCTTGGGATAACTTGTTTTGATTTTTATATAGGGTCTTTTATTATTTGATTCTGATAGCTTTGTGAAGCTAATCAATGTGGGAAGCTTCAAATGATTGCTTTGATGAATTTGACTTAGCCATCCTTCCAGAGAGTGGTTTAAGTTTTGGATTTGTTGATTTTGGTAGTTGTCCTTTAAGGGAGCAGTCTACATGCTAGAGATGTTTAACCCAAGTGATATTTAGGTATACCAAATTATTTTTATGCTAGGTTAGACATGGATAAGTCTATTTAGGCTTAAAGGTTTACCTTTATGAGGGAAAAACTTAAAGCACAATAAGTTAACGATAGGTGAAAGGGGTGGTTTTGAGAGATAATGACCATAAGATTCCATCTGATTAGGGATGAAAAGTATCCATGAGAACCATGCCATGGGTAGAGCCATGGTACCCATATTTAAGATTAGGTTATGACTATGATGGTTAATCACATGGTTCTATGTTGTAATTGGTTGTCCTCAAAGGGGAAGGGATGAAAGTGTGAGGAAGGTGAAAATCTCATAAATAAAAGGATAAGCTTAAGTTAGACCAAAGGTGAGTTTGATCCATGTTTATTCAGATACGAAGTATTGAGAGGCTCAAGTTTCAGTTTGCCTTCAAAAGAGGATAAATGGTAAGTTCTTAATCCATACTTGTGGGTTATGATATAGGGTCCAAGCCAATTGAAAGCAAACTTGCCTTGCTTGTTTTTCTACATATTGGTCACATGTTGATTTTCCTTTAGGATGAGGTCTCTGATGTTGAATTCTTATTCTTTCAAGTGTTTTTTTATAGGCATGCTTGATTCATTCTTGATAGACACAAATGTGGTTAAGCATTTCTAGATGGTGCTCATCAAGTAGCTCAAGTCATGCTAGATTCTCTTGATGATTGTTGCTCTCAGAAATCATGTCTTGCAAGAATATGTGAAGAGAGGGAATCTAGAATTTGAGAGGCAAGACTACCTCTACTCTAAAGACCAAGGAGAAAGGGGTAGCACCTATAGAGGTTTGAATGTTAATGCAATAGGATAATAAAGTGAAAGGGATGTGCAAGTCCCAATCTTAATCAGAAGCATTGACCACTTTGGTTAACTTCTTATTGAGGGTTTTGTTAGAGGTTTTTGCTTGTCCATTTGCTTCTAGATGATAAGGCGAGGAAAATCTTAACTTGATGACAAATGCATCACAAAGACTTTGGACTTGTTTGTTTTTGAAATATTTTTCATTATCGGTGATGATCTTATGGAGAACATTGAAATGATAGATGATATGATGATTGACGAAGTTGTGTCAGGATCTAGGAAGCACAATTGATTACCATATACAAGCAACTAAATGCAGAATTAACTAGAAGCAATAAGTAACTAGAATTTAGAAATAACACAGAATATGAGAGACAATACCCAATTGTATTAATACTCTTCCAAAAAGAAATACAACAAAGAAGATGCCACAGTCTTCTTCCTCACACTCCTCTAGGGCTCCCACACCTCTAGGGCATAAACAGTAAATCTCTTCAAGAGCTCACTCTCTCAACTATGGTCACAACAAATAACTCAAACACAGAGTTGTTGTTCACCTCCAACCAGTCAGTACCACTACTGCCAGTACCAATTGAGTATACACACATACTCCAAGTACACAACGTACTCCAAGTAGATCTCATCTGATCTTACTCCTTAATGTGTTGCTGTCACCTTTGATATTGCTACCCCATAGATCTCCTTTAACCTCACACACACACACCTACAAATTAACTGACCTTACTTACCACATGTAGATCTCCTTCCTGATCTTGCATACCTGTAGATCAACCTAATCTTACATACCATGAAGAACACTTGTCCTCCAAACCAGCACCCCTGTGGATCTTCTACCAGACCTTGCTCTCCCGTAGATCTACCTAATCATACACACTTGGCACTGTGGCACTATGAGAAGCCAACCTTGCTCTCTCTATCTAGCACCCTGGGAATCCCTGCTTTGATCCCTCACACTTTACAATACAGCCCATGAGTCTATTATATAGATCCCATGCAAACAATAATTAGATATCCAATTACAATAATTAGATCCACAGCTCAAGACTAAAATTAGCCTTTTACATGTAAACAACTAGTTCATCAAACTAATTATTCATCAACTAGCAGTTCTAGAACCGCGTAAGCGACTGACGTCGGTCCCTGTCTGACTGGAGATGACCAATGTCGGTCGATACCTGACCAATGTCGGTTGCTCTGCTCACTGGATATGACCAATGTCAGTTGATCAGACCGACGTTGATTGCTCTGCAACTCAGCAACCTCCTCCATGTTTGCATCAGTGAAGCTTTTAGCTCCACAACCTAACAATCTCCCACTTGGAGATAAATAGCTACACTGTACCTATACCTATACATCATCTAATTTGTTTCCTGGCTTGTATCCCTCTTCAAGCTCAATCTTGAAGACCAACCACCACAAAACTTGTGATGCACCTCCTGTCATCCAAGTAACCTGCCACATCCAAATCTACATACTCATGTAGAGAAGTCCCTGACCTTGCATAGCATGAATCCCTGCTGTTGGTCCCTCTCAGATACCTGAGAACCCACTAAACTGCCCTCCAGTGCTTCTTTCTCGAATTGGCTATTAACTTGCTGACAACACCCACTACTAGGGCAATATCAGGGAGTACACATGTACTCAACCTCATCATGTGATTGGGGACCCTGTTCTGTGAACTGTCCATCCATAGGTACACTGCCCAGTTCTGCATCCTGCACTACCTTCACACAATCATCCTGTGACAACATCAACTTGTGATCTTCCCTGTCTCTAGGATAACTCATACCATAGAATTTTTTTGTTCCCAAATTCTTCATGACATACCACTGAACTAACTTTACCCTTAGCTCAACAAATCCCTGTATGTATGCACCTGCAACAAGCACACCATCCACATACAGTAACAAGATAATGTAGTGACCATTATCCAACTTGGTAAAGAAACCACAATGGTTACAATGACATTGACTAAAGTCGTGCTTTGTCATCCACCTGTCAAACTTGTACCACTATCTTGCAGCTTGCTCAAGACCATATGACTAGGCCTTCTATCTCATGTGTCCATTCTCTCTCTTCTTTAACCAAGGAATCCATTCGTCTCTCAGTGCTTTCATACCGGCTGGTAACTCTACCAAATCTCCCATTTGGTTCTTCTCCAAATAATTCATGCCATGCCCCCACTGTTTCCTGGATCCTACCTACTCTGTAGTGAGCAAAAAATATAAAGAAGGGGAATAACGAATTTGAGGCTTACTTACCCTTTCAATCCTCCATATGGGCGTTTGAGACTCCTTGATAGCTTGCTGTCCACCCAAAATCCCTTCCAGTGATTGATGTCAGTCACCACCCAATCTGTATCTGACTGACATCGATTCCATGTGACTGACTTGACTGCCGACGCTGGTTCCCTGACCGACGTCGGCGTCTACCTGCCTGACACCACTGACTTCTCTGGTCTACACATGACTGACATTGGTGCCTGCCTATTTGACGTCGGTTACCCTTGACCAACGTCAGTACTTATGTTTTCCTATGAGTGATGACTTTTTACTCGCGAGCTTACTTTGAATCAAAACCCTATCCAAACTGCCCTGCTCAGAAGTATCCAGCCCCATCCGCTGATCTCTGTCCATCATCTCCTCCATGAACACCAAGGCTTTCCAGTTCTTAAGTTTGTCAAATACATCAGACTTCCTTTTCTTGCAATAAATCCAATCCTTTCTTGTAGCATCCCACTACTCACAAAAATCTTGGCATATGCTCTCTGAAGCTGAACTCTTACCATTTGACTTAAGAACATCCATTCCCTTCTCACTCATGTGACCAAGCCTACAAAGCCACATCTTTGCAACAGAAGTGGAATCAGTAATACAAGCAGATAGATAAAGAGTACCTACTTTCTTACCACATGCTAATTCAAGTGCACCCTTGGAAACATTCCAAGAGTCCGTTGTGAGAGTTACTATGCATCTCTCATCACCCAACTTTCCTATAGAAATTAGCCGCATCTTCAGGACTGGGACCTGCATGACCTCCTTCAACACCCATGTGTTGCCTGTCTATAATTTCAGCTGCACTTCCCCTTTGCCAATACTTTGACAAGGCTCACCAGCCCCTAAATAAATCTTTCCAAAGTCTTCAAGGACCTTAACATGGAAAAATACTCTATTTCGGGCTGCATGGAAAGAGGTAACAGAATCTATAAAACAAGATTTTACTTTATCCAAGGAACATACCAGAGCATCCTGTGCAACAACACCTGCAACATTTCAGTTCCTTCATGTTGATCTTCTACCAACCAACAATATTTCTTTACCTACTTTTTCTTTCCATAACACTGTAATTGACTATTCTTGCTTTTGAATTCCTCCATACTTTCTTCTGCCATTGCTATACTCCCACTCAATCAGAAACCCCTGAGAGTGACCTGTAATCAAACACAAACCTACTCCCTGTAACCTTAGCTCTGATACCACTTGTTAGGATCTAGGAAGCACAATTGATTACCATATACAAGCAACTAAATGCGGAATTAACTAGAAGTAATAAGTAACTAGAATTTAGAAATAACACAGAATATGAGAGACAATACCCAATTGTATTAACACTCTTCCAGAAGGAAATACAACAAAGAAGATGCCATAGTCTTCTTCCTTACACTCCCCTAGGGCATAAACAGTAAATCTCTTCAAGAGCTCACTCTCTCAACTATGGTCACAACAAACAACTTAAACATAGAGTTGTTGTTCACCTCTAACCAGTCAATAACACTACTACCAATACCAACCGAGTATACACATACTCCAAGTACGCAACGTACTCCAAGTAGATCTCACCTGATCTTGCTCCTTGATGTGTTGTTGTCACCTTTGATATTACTACCCCGCAGATCTGCTTTGACCTTGCACACACACACCTGCAGATCAACCAACCTTACTTACCACATGTAGATCTCCTTCTTGATCTTGCAAACCTCCAGATCAACCTCATCTTACATACCATGAAGAACACTTGTCCTCCAAACCAACACCCATGTGGATCTTCTACCACACCTTACTCTCCCATAGATCTACCTGATCATACACACTTGGCACTATGGCACTATGAGGAGCCAACCTTGCTCTCTCTATCTAGCACCTTAGGAATCCCTGCTTTGATCCCTCACACTTTACAATACAGCCCATGAGTCTATTATATAGATCCCATGCAAACAATAATTAGACATCTAATTACAATAATTAGATCCATAGCTCAAGACTAAAATTAGCCTTTTACATGCAAACAACCAGTTCGTCAAACTAATTGTTTGTCAACTAGCAGTTTTGGAACCGTATAGGCAACCGACGTCAGTCCCTATCTGGCTGGAGATGATTGACATCGGCCAATACCTGACCGATGTCAGTTGCTCTGCTCACTAGATATGACTGATGTTGGTTGATCAGACCGATGTCGGTTTCTCTGCAACTCAGTAATCTCTCAGCAACCTCCTCTATGTTTGCATCAGTGAAGCTTTTAGCTCCACAACCTAACAAGTTGACTATCTTGTTGACTTTGGTTGAGATGAGAGGAACAGCCTCCACCCACTTGGTGAAATATTTAGTGGTAGTGATGATGGAGTGGTGTCAATGTGAGGAATGAGGATTTATTTCTCAAAGGAGATCTAGTCTCCATTATGAAAAGGGCCAAAATTACTTGGATACTTGAAGGCCATGGGCCCACACATGATGTAAATTGGCATGTTGTTGACATTTAACACACTTTTTTACATAATCAAAATATTCTTATTTAAGGGTGGGCTAATAGTAGCCAAGGAGAAGGATACATTTAGTGATAGCCAAACCACTAAAGTGTCCCCCACAGATCCCATTATGTACTTCCTTGATAGCATGGGAAGCTTCATGATTGTGTAAGAAATAGAGGAGGTAATCAAAACCATGTTTGTAAAGGATTCCCCCTAGTATGGTATAATAAGAGGTACTCTGAACAAAGGCTCATCGATCATTCCTAGAGAGGTTTAGAGGAACGATGTCAAGGTTGAGGTAGTTGAAGGTTTGATCATACCAAATATCTAATGGAGATTCTTCCACATTACAAATGGTAGGGAGGTCAAATTAGATATAAGAGGGTATGATAAAATGATGAAGAGTTTAGAATCAATAGGCATAGATGAGATATGGGAAGCAAGGGAAGCCATTGTATCCATGAACTTATTGGTAGGTCATAGAATAGATTGGATAAGGTAATGATCAAATGATGTTAAGAGTACATCTACTAGTCATTTGCACTATTGCAAGACATCATTCTTATATTGGTAGGATCCATTGACTTGGCTGACCATAATTTGGGAATCACCAAAGACATTGATCATCTTAACTCCCAAGGCTAGAGTAGTTTGGATACCTATTACTAGGGCTTCATACTTAGCCATATTATTGGTACACTCAAAGTCAAGTTTGAAAGAGAGAGGAAGAGGTTTACCATCAAGGGAAATGAGAATAACTCTAGTACCCCCATCCTCCTGGAACTCTGAGCCATCGAAGAACATGGTAATTTAGTAGGTGATGTCCTCTTGAGAAAGAGTCATGATGGATTCATCAAGAAATTCAAGAGGAACTGGTTGGTTGTCTAGCAAAGGATCTTCAACTAATTGATTGGCAATAAATTGCCCTTTAATTAACTTTTATTAGAGGAACTCAAGGTCAAAATTAGCTAGGAACATGAGCCACTTAGCCATACGTTGGTTTTGATATGGATTATAGTGCATGTACTTGAGAGGGTTAGTGTGGGTGATGA
Source organism: Torreya grandis (assembly GCA_037957365.1). Lineage (NCBI taxonomy): Eukaryota > Viridiplantae > Streptophyta > Pinopsida > Cupressales > Taxaceae > Torreya > Torreya grandis. Next base: position 7,053,550 of record JARHVA010000064.1, read on the forward strand.
TAAAGGTTTTGTGATTAAGGAGGTAATTACTAAGTTTAGTAGCCACAAAGACTAAATCAAGGCAAATATTCTCGGTATGGGTGTATCGAGTCTCGTACTCTATAAGTGTTCGACTTATATAGTAGATAGCTTTCTCTTTATTTTATTCATCATGGTGAACAAGCATTACCCCTAAGGAATGGTTAGTGGCAGAGATATAAAGGTAGAAAGGTTCATCCTCTTTAGGAGGGATAAGAATGGGTGGGGAAAGAAGATACTCTTTTTTAGAAAATTAAAGGCTTGTTAACACTCCTTAATCTACTTAAAATATCTATCTTTCTTGAGAAGATGGTGAAAGGGGTGGCATTTATCTGATAACTGAGAGATGAAGTAATAGATGGATTAGAGCTTCCCCTATAGGCTATAGAGTTTATTAAGGTGGGTTAGAGGTAGCATGTCGAGGATCACTCTAACTTTGGTAGAGTCTACTCTGATTCCTCAAAGAGAGATAATAAAGCTAAGAAGCTTTCTAGATAGGACCCAAAAACATAATTATTTGGGTTGAGTCAGACAAGAAAATGGATTAGGTGCTCGAAGATAATTTTGAGAAATTCAATATGATCCTTTCAATATTTAGATTTCCAAAGGATGTCATCTACATAGTCCTCTATGGATTTTTAGATGAGATCATGGAAGATGTAGGTCATCGCATGTTGGTAAGTTGCTCCAGTGTTCTTCAGACCAAATGCCATGACTTGGTAGTAAAAGGTTCCCCATGGGGTGATGAAGGAATTTATATGTTGATCCTCAAGGGAAATCAAGATTTGATTATATCTCAATAAATCATTTATGAGAGATAATATCTCGTGGCCAGTTGTAAGATAAACAAGTTGGTCGATGCTAGGTAAAGGGAAGTCATCCTTTGGAAAAGCAAGGTTGAGGTCATGAAAGTCAATACAGAGGAAAAGTTCCCCTATGGGTTTGTTGATGGGAATGATGTTTGAAACCCATTGGGGATAGTTAATGGGTTGAATTAAATTGACAAATAAGAGGCATTGAAGCTCTTCTTTGACCATAAGGGCGATGCAAGGGTGCATCCTATGAAGCTTTTACCTAAAAATCTTAGCATCAGGATGGATGAAAATGTTATGGAGTGATATGAAAGGATTAATTCTAGGCATATCCTGATAAGACCAATCAAATGATATGTTTTGATCACAAAGGAAGGAAGGATAATCATATTGCTTTGAGGAATCTAAGGATTGACCAATATTTACAGTGTGAGGGTTATCTTGAGTACCTAATTTGACATCGATAGTGGATTCATTCAACATGGTTTAGTTCTTAGGAGGAAGGAATTTGTGGATATAATAATCCCTCACACCAAGATAGGTGAGAATGGAATCATCATCCTGACATTGGATGGTGTGAATGGTAGGAGAATCATTTTCTACCATTTCAAGATGAATCAGAGGAAAGGTTTTACTTTGGCCATCCTTTCGATAAGTTTGGGGGACCAAACTAATAGTATTGACTAAAAAACAAGTTAGGAGGGATGATTTTAAAATCCTCAAACTTTGAAGGAGATGGGATTGGTGAGGATGGGATTTCTTCCTTGATGGTGGTGATAGGTTTGGGTGAATCAGTGTGTTCTTCTGGTGGTACAAACCCAAGGCCAAATACCTCATAATGTTTCTAGGTTTTTATTGAAGGTAATTCATGGGGTCCATGTTCAAAATGGCCTAGGTTGAATCCTTTCTAGGCACACCTGTGAAGGTACAATTTGGTTAATGTCAATTTATCCAAATATACAAAATTAGAGGTGAATGGTTAGATAGAAGAGGTGGTGGAGGAAGAAGGAAGTAGATGATCAAGTCTCCCATAAATGAAGTTGGTTTGGTAGTTAGAAAGCCCAAAAGGAAAAATGGTTCTGATATTAGGGTCATAATAAGGATCATGGTCAAGGTTCCCATACTCTTGAGGAGTAAGGAAGGCATCCAAGGCCAAAAGATGATATTTTCCCATCGAGATGTTAAAACATAGGTTCCAAGGGGTTCTCTATGTGGATCTGAGAAGAAGGGATAGATGAGATAGTTGAAGCTTCATCAATGGTAGGGGTGGAGTTATTGTTAGTTGGAAGTGAGGTGGATGAGTGAGGAAGAAGAACGTCATTGGGTTAGTATATCATGTTGTAAGATGTGAAAAGACTTGGGTCAGTTTATATGGTGATGACCTAACCCTCATGTTCAAACATAACACATCAATGCAAGGTAGAAGCGACACAACTCATAGAGAAGATCCAAGGTCATCCAAGTAAGATGTTGTATTGGAACCCACCTTTTACAACATAGAAGAGCTCTAAAAGCATGTGAGGTCCCAAGCAGATGTGAAGGATGACTGTTCCCAAGGTTATGGCTATAAAATCATTAAAATAATAGAGGATCATTGTGGTTTCTGACATGATATTCTTGGGCAGATGGAGTTGATCATAAGCGTGGGAAGAGATAATGTTAATACTATCTCCCCCATCAATCATCACCCTTTTGATGTAGGTTTGATTGATATATGCAATGATGAAGAGCAGAGGATTGAGATCTTCAAGATGAACAAAAGGTATTTCTAAATCCTTGAATGTGATAAAGGTGGAAAGTTAAAAATCTCTGACAAAGGCTATAAGAGTTTGAGGCTCTTCGGGTTGGACCTTTATAGATTGTAGGGCCTCTATCAGTGCTTGGTAGTGATGGGGTGAGGTATTGATCAATTCATATAGACTTATCTTCACCAGTGTTTGGTGAAGCTACTTTATAACTACTCATTGGATAGATTCATAATGGTTGGAGGGAGAGGCACCTAAAATGTATATTTTGGTTTTTGGTGAAGGTGAAGGTGAAGGTGAAGGTGATGGGTGTTTGAGTTCAATTGCAAGGTTGAGGGGTGGAAAGATATGTCCATGGAATGGACAATTTGGCCTTCCCCTTATCTTTTTTTGGGGCTTGAGATTGGGTGACCATATGGATAATGTAGATGAGGGGAGGTGTTGGGCTAGAAGGTTGCTTTAGTTCCTCCTCACTCTTGAATGAGAGTGTGGGAATAGGTATGTGTTGGATAGGCTTGTTTGGTGGTTAGGTTAGGAATGGGCTCAAGAGAAGTTCATCTGATAATAGATCATCCTCATCCCATAAATTATGGAAAAGTGCTTGGAGAGCTTTGTAGTTCTTTATGTCATGTCCAAGTGTCCTATGGTATGAGCAAATTAAACTATCATCAAACCAAGATGGTTTGGGATTTGAAGGGTCAAAGGTTCTAATAGGTGGTAGGTTTAAGGAATAAGTTTGTAACAACCTTTGTAAAATAGTCGAATAAGATTTAACCAAAGGTGTTGAAGGTGATTGGTTTTTGGTTTTTGAGGTGGGACCTTCTTAAAAGTAGGCTTCACTACGAGGGTTGTGGGTGGTAGAAGGGTTTTGGTAGAAGAGTTTGATTGGGGTTACTTGGTTTTGGTTAGATCTGAAGTGGAAGGTTTAAAGGTGAAATATTTGGAGGGGGTGATTGAGATAATGAAGGTTTGGAGATACGTGGGTAGGTAGAGGGAGATAGTTTGTCTAAAAATGATGGGGAGTTTGATGATTTGGAAGGGGTAGGTAAAAGTATGATAAAAGGAAGAGGTTTGGTTTGGGTATTTTTGGGATGGTTGGCCTTCTTTATATAAGGATGATCTCCTAGGATGGAAGAAGGATGGGGTCCCAAGATAGAAGATAAGAGAGAATGGGGTGGTATGGTTCTAGTTTTGGGTGGAAGTTTTGGTGGTTCCACCATCTTGGTTGGTTTGGTAAAGGTTTTATTAAGTGGACTAGATGGGGTTAATTTCAACTTCAAATATGGGTGGATAAGGCTAGGAGTATGGATTATCCTTAAGTTCTTGATGTGTTTGGTTAAAAAGTTGTAAGGTTATTTGATAATTTGAGATAGAGATAGTTTGGATGGTTATTCCATGGTTTTAGAGGGAGAGGTGTTTGATGAATGGATTATGGTGATGATAGGCTTAATGGTGGATAAAATTGAGGTTGAAGGTTCATGTTTGTTTTGATATGGGATCCCAAGATAATGCCAAAATGTGGCTTGATCCATATTGGGTTGAGAAGAAAATTCTAGGTTTTGGACTAGTCTAGAGAAGGGTTTGTAAATTGGTTTAGTTACTTGGGAATGAAATTCAAAAATTAGGCCCATAGGTTGGGGTAAGGGAGTGGCAACCTGACCTTTGTCCTTGATGAAATAATTCAATATTTGGGAAGATGTTTCTTCCATGGAAGGAGTAGATAAGGTGATATCTCCTTGTGGAATGGTTTCCAAAAAGAGAATGGGTGATTCCATGATGAGGGAGGAAGGTGTGATGACAATGGGTGCCTCTTTTGGTATTTCTACCAAAGGAGAGGTAGATAAGTCTGTTATCTCATCAAGTGAAGTCTAGGAGGTGGTTGTTTCCTTTGTTTGGGTATCCAAAGGAATGGAGGGTGATTCCATTGCTTCAATAAGTGGAGTGGAGGAAGAGGTAGTCAAGGAAATGATTTCCTCAATGATAGGTTCACTAATAATCACATTGACCATATGGACCTCACAAGTTTGAGATGATTCTAGTTTGCTATCATCATGGTTGGTAGAAGGGACACGATTGGGAAAAGGTTGTCAAAAGATGTCAAGTGACTGATTCGGGGGTATGTTAGGATTATCCAATGTAAGTTTTCCTTTATCAATCAAGTTTTAGACAATGGTCTTGAAGGTGTTACACCTAATAACATCATGTCTAATGACTCAGTGGAAAGAACATAGATCATTCTCATTGTACCAACCAGGCACAAGGTGAGAAGCATCGAATTGTATAAGAGGTTTGATGGGGGGAAGTTGTATGATGTTGGCTTTGATAAACTTATCCAAACTAAAGCATTGACTCCCCTAGCAGAGTATATTATTTAGGGGTAGCCCAGTTTTGATTTTAGGTTTGTTGATTAGAGGAGTTAGAGGAATTGGTTTGATTGGGTTGGTTGACCATTGGAGGTGGAGCAATTTTGAGGATCACCATATTCATTGCTATTTTTGGCTTAGTGTTATGGTAGTTAGATTGGTTGGTGGTTTTAGATGGGCAAGGGTCATTGGATTTAAATCTAGAGTTTTTGTTTCTTAGTTTCAAATTCCCCTCATTGATGGCTTTGATTTCTAGTTTGTGTGCCATGGTGAAAGTCTCATCAAAGGTTTTAAAATTCTGAACTTGTAGAGTAGGGGAAATGTGTTTAGCATAAGCCTGAGAAAAAATTTCAATCACTTTGGGTTGGGTAAAAGAGAAAGAGAGTTGGTTGATAAGACCCCTTCATCTAGTTATAAAATCAATAATGGGTTCATCATCAAATTACCTGATGGAGTAGAGGCTAGTAATGGAGACCCTTTTAGATATATTGATCAAAAAGTAGTCTAAGAAGGTATGGGCAAGTTAGGAAAAGGAAAAGATGGAGTGATTAGTGAGATAACTATACCAATCTAATGTTGGTCTACATAAAGACATAAGAAAGGTGCAAAAGAGAACAACATCATTATAGCCAATCAAGTAGCAAGAATGCCGAAACACTCCTAGGTATTGTTTGGGGTCCTCCTTGCTTTGGAATTTAGAAAATTTGGGTAATTACCATTGAGGAGGGCAAGGTTGGATAGGGATGGATGGGTGAATGGGTTTGTTACATATTTGGTCATAAGATAATATGTTGTATCCCTAGAGATAGATGACTCTAGGTTGGTCATTTTATCCATCAATATTTTAACCAAATCCATTTGGGGTTAGGGAGCTCCATAATTATATGGTAAGTTTTGTAAGGGTTGGGTGGATGTAATATATGGATAACTGGTAGAAGGTTGAGAAGATGCCACATGTTGGTATGTGGTGGTTAAGGGTTGGGATGATGCCACATAAGTGTTAATGGGCATAAGAAGTTGGGTAGAACATGGAGCTATATATCCTTGTGGATTAGGAATATAGTGGGGGTAGGGTGTCATAGGCATTGGTTAAGTTGATGTGGGTTAGTTGGGAGGTATGATCAAATTAGAAGATTGGGCATTTGATATGGATTGGGTTGGAGGTATGGATGGGTTAATTTGTTAGGGGTGAGTGGTGACCCTAGTACTAATAGGTGGAAGGGTAGAAGGGATAGAAAGCACCACATTTTGAAGTGGGGTGGAAATTGGTAGGTTGGCAGTGATGAGGGGAATAGTGGCAATATGGGTAGAATATATCTCCATGGTGGATGGGGTTTGGGTAACTAAAGGTAAAGTTTTCCCTATGTTAGAAGAGTTTTTGGTTGGTGTAGGGGGTGTTTGTTTATTGGTTTTAGGTTATTTGATTGAGTTTAGGTAGGGATAGTAGGTGGATTACTAGTAGAGGAAGATGCTTGAGTGATTATAAGTTGGGTAAAGGAACTGGCAACCATAAGATGGGGAGGTATCCCATAAGGTGGATCACTAGGAGGAACCAAAGTAGGGGTGAGGTGAGATAAGGTGTTAAGGTAATGTTGGAGGGCCACAGGGTCATTATCAAGGAAGGTGGAAAAATTTTCATCACCTTGGGAAACTATCAGAGGCATGATAGGGGGTAGAAGGATGGGGAGAACCCTCAACATCAAAGGTATACTTCTTAGATGAAGATGAAGAGGAAGGTGGTTCTTGGTTGGTTTGATTTATTAACTATTTTCTATTAAAAACCATATGATAAATAAAGAGGAATAAATGAAATGTCACAGCTCAAACAAAACATACACTAGAATGCATTTTAAAATCTTAGGGTACCTTTTATCTCGCTTTTGGCTTATGCCTTAATTGGAAAGCATGAAGAAAAAATTAGTTTGTTGAACATGTACTATACAATAAGTATATGGTTTGTTTCAAGTGTTTAAGGATCTTAAAAGGATCTGTATTATAGATCAATATGTGGCTTGGTTTTGGGGCCTATCCCCTCACTTCACACACCACAGCGATAAGGGTGTCAGGTGCTTAGCTAGTATATATTGATTTATAGAGTTTAGACTTAATAAGAGAACTGAGTTTTGGTTCTCTTCTTGATAATGACCTCCAATTAAGATAGCCAAAGGGTGAAGGTGATCTACTTGGAGATGAAACCCTAATTAGTCCTTATGTCAATTATTTTGATGTTTAATTTATTTAAGTGGTTTGGTATAGTGTGTGATAAAGAGGCAAAGATATGATTGATTAATTTGCCTTTAATTTAACTAAATGAGCTAAATTAATCCAAAACTTTTAAGTTTTGATTGACAGATATTTCAAGACCATGAACATAACATAGTAACAATGATTTCTCTGAGAAGAGATGTTTTATTACCCAATATTGCAAATACAACCATATGATTATCTCTGGGAAGAGATGTTTGATTTCTATTTTGGGCTACATCTTCATTTATACACATTTTTAAGGTAGGAGGAGGATGTGAAATGTCACCAATCTCGAGGGAGATTAAGTGGTTCGACTTCCATGATTTACAACAATACAAAATTTGAGGAATTACTATTTTTAGAAACTTACTATTTTTAGACTACACTACTAAAATTAAAATTTAGGGAACTTCCATTGGGTTTTCAAAGGTTAAAACCCAATAAGTAAAGCTTGATGTCATCTCACTACCTTTTCCTCATTCTTAGCTTTCCAACGGTTCAAACTGGGAGTCAATCAAAGCTATGGTGCAAAATTTATGGTTCCTAAAAGTTTCATCATCAATTGGGGTAGAACTGTCACCTGAATTGTTGCTCAAATCATTCCTCTCTCTTTGAGAAGCAATGATCTCCATTGCATAAATATTCCTCATTAGGTGTGGTAGTTATGTCTTAATTTGATTCTCTATGAGCCACTCACCTTGGTGGCTAAGTTGACCCCTTTTGACCACTCAATAAAGTAGGATAGAGTGTCCTCTTATTGTCTTCATCCAAGTGTCCACAATCTAATCCTCCTCCACTGGGGAAAAAATCTGTGGATCAAGCTCATCAATGTCTAGTTGTTCTACTAAGACTAAAGTTTCCAACATAGGTGGATGATAGGGTTTGAGGAGCTCCACATTGAATATTAGATGCAGACCAAGGTAGGCTAGTAGGTTCAACTCAAGAGCATTTTCTCCAACATTTTTGGTGATGGTGTAAGGACCATATCACAGAGGCCAAATTTTTTTATATGGGCTTGCAAGTCATTCCTTTTAAAATCACAACCAAACCTTGTCTTCCACAGCAAAATGGTGTGCAATCATATGTTTGTCCTGGCATTACTTATACTTCTAATTCATCTTCTTCAAGATGTCATGACCTGCTGCTAGATGTGTTGCATTTATTTAATGAACTTTTGTTGCTTTTGCTACCTCAGATATCCCATGAAGTGTGTACTCCATGGTGGATAATGGATTGGATATATCAATTGGTGCCATGGGTTGGAACCTGAAGCATGCTTGGAATGGACTGTGCTTGGTCAAGCTGTGCAGGGCTTGATTGTATCCATATTATATGAAAAGAAGCCTCTCATCCCATGTGCATGGATGTTTGGAGTGATACATCTAAATCATGTGAACAATCAAGTGGTTCACCACTTCTATCTGACCATCAATCTATGGATGAAAGGTTGTATACTTCATCATCTTGGTATCCATCATCTTCCATAGAGTGGACTAAAAGATGCTCAAAAACTTGCTATCTCTATCTGAGATAATGGACTTGGGGAGACCAAAATGGAGTGATACATGAATAAAATATAGTTGAGCAGTTTCTTCAGAAGCTATATATTTCTTACAAGAAATCATTATATCCATTTTTGAAAAATGATCAACTACAATAAAAATATAGTCCTTATCATGATTTTAAGTGGGTAAACCTGAGAAAAAATCCATTGAGATAGATTCTCAAGGCTTGGTTGGTTCTGGCAATGGCATATATAATCCTTGATTCTTATTTGTTGGCTTGGATATCGCACATGAGGTATAATATTTGAGGTAACTTTCCACATATGGGGCCAATAGAAGTGTTTTTGAAGAACTACTAATGTCTTCTCTACACCAAAGTGTCTAGCTATCCTACTAAAATGTGCTTCCCATATCATCTTATGTTGCTCTATAGCTAGAACATAGATGTGCCCCATGTGACAGAGGACATTATCTTGTAAATATAAATCAAAAACATGTTTACCTTCTTAAATCACCTAATATGCATCAGCAAAGGTAGGATTTTCTTCATAAAGAGCACCCCAAGTGGCAGTCTTGTGTCTTCATAAGTCAAGAACTATTATGAGTGCAGTAATTGGTGGGTGGATCAGATAATATATGGCCATATTTGAGCTCCCCTTTTTGTGTTTTATTATCAAATGGAATTGGTATAGATATGTGGCCCACTTTTGGTGCCTCTCATTTCATAGCTTGCTCTATGTCTAGATAAATTCCAATGGTCTGTGGTCAGTGTGGATGACCGTTCTTTCCCTAAAATGAAGTGTTTCCATTATTTATAGGCTTGCATAATGACATAGAGCTCATTTTCATATGTCAAGTATTTCTTGATTGTATCACTAAAATTTTCACTATGATATGCAATAGGATGGCCATGTTGCATGATGATAGCTCCCATGACATATTCAGATGCATCTATCATCAATTGAAAGGTTGATGCAAATTTGGCAAGGCAAGAATAGGGGCTGAGCAAAGTTTGTTCTTCAAATTCTCAAATGCCCTTTATTTTATTTCACCCTACTAAAATGTAGCTTTAGCTCCTCCTTTAGTCACTTGGGTTAGTGGCCAATCAACATGTGAGAACCCAAGAACAAACTTGCGATAGAAATTTGTAAGACCCAAGAAATTGTGAAGTTCTATGAGGGTCCTTGGTGTAGGCCATTCTCGAATAACCCTAATCTTCTCTAGATTGACATGGACCCCTTCCTCATTCACAACATACCCCAGATACTGAATTATTTTCATATCGAATGTGCATTTGTCACGATTTACATATAACTTGTTCTCTCAAAGAGTTTAAATCACCTTACAAACATGTTGTAGATGTTCCTCCCATGTTCTGCTATAGATGAGTATGTAATCTAGGTAGACAACCATGAATGAGTTGGTGAAGGGTCATAGGATGTCATCCATCATCCTCATGAAGGTTGTAAGTGTATTAGTCAAGACAAAAGGCATGACTAACCATTAGAAGAGCCCCTCCTTAGATTTGAATGTAGTCTTTTAGACATCAGTGGGATTGATGGGAATTTGTTGATAGCCAAATTTGAGAACAATTTCGGTGAAGAACTTCATACCATGGAGTTAGTCCAGTAGGTCATCAATCTTGGGGAAGGGGCAGCGATTCTTCACAGTGATTGTATTCAAGACTTGATAGTCAATGCAAAGCCTCCATGTTCCACATTTATTTGGTACTAGGATAATTGGGATACCATAGGGTGAAGATCTTAGCCTGATGTGACCCTTTTGAATCAATTCTTGAATCTGCCTTGTTATCTCATCATTCTTCAAAACTAATCTATGATACATATGACTGTTAAACAAAGGTGATCATGGGATCAAATCGATAGAATGTTTTACCTAGTAGTGAATTAGAACTCTTATGGGTGACTTGAATAAGTCATCATATTCTCCCATGATTTATCCCATTTACTTTTTTTGTTGTGTTGAGTGTGTAGTCAGGATTTCAACATCAGCCTTCTTGGATTTTTGTGGTTTGACCACCATGAGAACAAATTGATTTGTCTTCTCCACCAATCTCTTATATTACGTAGCACTAATTAAGAAGATAGATGTGGGAGATGGTACCTCTAGTACCCTATAACATTGCATTCTAAGAGTGAAGGTGATTCTTCAGGTTCATGATTCATAGATCCCATGTCAATCATACATGAATGGTTGACCAAGGAGTACATCACAAACATCTATATTGACCACATCACATAAGACTTCATCGTGGAAAGGTTTTATTGAATATGAAAGAAGACATTGATGGGTGACACAGAGGTCTCTCCCTGGTCTCAACCATCTAATACTGTATGGATTTGGGTGAGGCTTCATGGATAGATTTAGACTTTTCATAATTGTAGCAAAGATTAAATTCTTTTGACTCCCACTATCAAGAATGAAATATAAAGGTTTACCTTGTACCCATAATTTGGAGTGAAACAACCTTTCCTTGTCATCTAGCCTTTCTTTGCAGGTCTGTGATGAAGCAACAATGGTATAAGGCTCAGCATCTACAATATCTTCTTCATCCTTCTTAACTTTAGGGTGTGTATGAGATAGAGTAGTAGATGTTGAGTATTATGACTCAAAAAGTAGTGACTCGATGGCTTGACATTCTTCTTTGGAGTGAGTTCCAATTTTTTGGTAATCACATCATTTTCCAATCTTCCCCTTTTGGGGTTTCTTATCTTGAAACTCTTTTTTCTTCCAATTTTGGCCTCATGGTTGACCTTCCTTGTCACTTTTCTATTTTGAAGGCTAGCTCTTCATATTCTTTCTTCCATGATTCTACTCAATCTTCACTACGAACTTGTATGCCTCACCGAGGGTTTCCAAATTGAAGAGTTCCATTTCCCCCCATATGTACCATTATAGTCCACTATGATATTTGAGATTCTTATGTTTCTCACTTTCTTGGATGCTCAATCTCACAAATAGAGAATGAAAAATGTCAGTCTAATCTTGAATAGATTGATCCTTACCTTGGTGAAGTTGTTGCCACTGTATGTACAGATCATCGCATGCTCTAATGGGATAGTATTCTTCTATTATTGCTTCCATGAAATCATCCTAGGTAGGTTCCACCTCAAGACCAATGTCATCTATATTGAACCTCTTTTTGTACACTTCCAACCAATTTTTCATGGGAAATGATGCTTTCAAAAGAGAAAAAGTGATCTTTTCTCCATTGGTGAATTTATTTATAGAAAAGTAGGAAGACAATTGATCCAACCAATTTTTTACTACATCAGCATTATTTTTGCCTTCAAATGTAGGGATATTAAAATTCTCTTGAACCCACCTGAACCTTGAAGGGTGTTAGGAGGCTGAAAGGATGTTCCATGGATGAGGAGCCAGGAAGTGCAGATGAGGATCTAGAATTTCCCATTGAGATTTGTTGGAGAGTTTAGGCAAATTATTATAGCATTCATGATTGTTGTCATTGGAGGGCTTCATTCACCATTTCCTTAAAGGGATCAGATGTCTTAATTTTTTCCACCATTTGAGGTCATTTGGAGTGAATAGGTGGATAGTTTAGAAGCTATGTTATTTCCACCCAAGCATCTTGGAGCTTGACCTCATCTTCGAGATCATACACTCTAACAACAAACCACTCTGATACCACTGATCCAAAACTCAAAATTTTTGATTGACAGATATTTCAAGAACATAAAAATAACATCGTAACAATGATTTCTTTGAGAAGAGATGTTTTATTACTCAAGATTGCAAATATAACCATATGCTTATCTCTGAGAAGAGATGTCTAATTTTTATTTCAAGTTATATCTTCATTTTTACATATTTTGAAGGTAAGAGGAGGATGTGGAAGGTCACCAATCTCAAGGGAGATTAAGTAGTTTGACTTCCATGATTTACAACAATACAAAATTTGAGGAATTACTATTTTTAAAAACTTACTATTTTTAGATTGCACTACTAAAATTAAAATTTGAGGCACTTCTATTTAGTTTTTAGAGGTCAAAACCCATGGATTAAAGCTCGATGCCATCTCACCACATTCTTAGATTTCCAATATTTCAAATGGGGAGTCAATTAGAGCTATGGTGTAAAATTTATGGCTCTTAGAAGTTCTATCATCAATTGGGGTAGAACCGTCACTCGAATTATTACTTGAATTATTGCCCAGATCATTCCTCCCTCCTTGAGAAGCAATGGTCCCTCTTGCATCAATATTTCTCATTAGGTATGGTAGTTGTATATTAATTTGACTCTCTATGAGCCACTCACCTTGGTGGCTAAGTTGGCCCCTTTTGACCACCTGATAAAGTAGAATAGAGCATCCTCTTATTGTCTTCATCTAGGTATCCATAATATGATCCTCCTCCACTAGAGCAAAACTCTATGGATCAAGTTCATCAATATCTAGCTATTTTTTTATGACTGAATTGTCCAACATAGGTGGATGATATGGTTTGAGGATATCCACGTTGAATATTGGATGCAGACCAAGGTAGGCTGGTAAGTTTAACTCAAAAGCATTTTCTCCAACATTTCTAGTGATGGTGTAGGGACCATATCATAGAGGCCAAATTTTTCTATGTGGACCTACAAGTTATTCTTTTTGAAGCCACAACCAAACCTTGTCACCCATAGCAAAATGTTGTGCAATCCTATGTTTGTCATGGCATTGCTTATACTTTTGATTCATCTTCTCCAAGATGTCATGAACCTATTGCTAGATGTGTTACATTTATTCAATGAACTTTGTTGCTTCTGTTTAATCAGATCTCCCATGAGGTGTGTATTCTATGGTGGAGAATCGAATGGCTATATAAATTGGTGTCATGGGTTAGAACCTGAAGCATACTTGTAATGGATTGTGCTTAGTCGAGTTGTGCAGGGCCCAATTCTATCCATGTTGTATGAAAAGAAGCCCCTCATCCCATGTGTATGGATGTTTAGAGTGATACATTTGAATCATGTGAACAATCAAGTGGTTCACCACTTCTATATAACCATCAGTCTATGGATAAAAGGCTATGCACTTCATCAGCTTGGTATCCATCATCTTCCATAGAGTGGACCAAAAGATGCTCAAGAACCTGCTATCTCTATCTGAGACAATGGACTTGGGGAGACCAAAACAGAGCCATACATGACTAAAATATAGTTGAACAATTTATTCAGAAGATATATTTTTCTTACAAGTAATCATTATAGCCATTTTTGAAAAATGATCAACTACAACAAAAATATAGTCATTTCCATGTTTTGAAGTGGGCAAACTTGAGAGAAAATCCATTGAGATAGATTCCCAAGGCCCGGTTGGTTCTAGAAATGGCATGTATAATCCTTAATTATTATTTTTTATCTTGGATATCACACATGGGGTACAAGATTTGAGGTACCTTTCCACATCCTTCCATATATGGGGCCTATAGAAGTGTTTTTGAAGAATTGTCAATGTCTTCTCTACACCAAAGTGTCCAGTTGTCCTACTAAAATGTGATTCCCATATCATCTTCTATTGCTTTATATCTAGAACATAGATGTACCCCATGTGACAGAGGACATTATCTTAAAAATAGGAATCAAAAACATGTTTACCTTCTTGAAGCACTTGATATGTATCAGCAAAGGTAGGATATACTTCATAAAGAGCACCCCAAGTGGCAGTCTTATGTCCACACAGGTCAAGAACTATTGTGAGTGCAGTAATTGGTAGGTAGCTTAGAAAATCTATGGCCGTATTTGAGCTCCCCTTTTTGTGTTTGATTATCAGATGGAATTGCTATAGTATGTGGCCTACTTTCAATGCCTCTCATTTCTTAGTTTGCATTATGTCTAGATGAACTCCAATGGTTTGTGGTCAGTGTGGATAATCATCTCTTTCCCCAAGATGTAGTGTTTCCATTATTTGTAGGCTTTCATAATGGTATAGAGCTCCTTGTCATATGTTGATAATTTCTTGACTGTATCAATGAAATTTTCACTATGATATGTAATAGGATGGCCATGTTGTATGACGATAGCTCCCATGGCATATTCAAATGCATTTGTCATTAACTTGAAAAGTTGATGCAAATCTGGCAAGGCAAGAACAGGGGCTGATTAAAGTCTATTCTTCAAATTCTCAAATTCCCTTTGTTGTATTTTTCCCCATTTAAATGTAGCTTTAGCTCCTCCTTTAGTCACTTGGGTTAATGACCAAGCAACATGTAAGAATCCAAGAACAAACTTACGATACAAATTTGTAAGACCCAAGGAGTTGTGAAGTTCTGTGGGGGTCCTTGGTGTAGGCTATTATTGAATAACTTAAATCTTCTCTAGATTGATGTGGACCCCTTCCTCATTCACAATGTACCCCAAGTACTTAATTTGTTTCATCTTGAATGTGTATTTGTCAAGATTTGCATACAACTTATGCTCCCAAAGAGTTTGAAGCACCTTATGAATATGTTGCAGATGTTCCTCCCATGTTCTATTGTAGATTAGTATGGCATCCAAGTAGACAACTATGAATGAGTTGGTGAAGGGTCACAAGATGTCATCCATCATCCTCATGAAGGTTGCAAGTGCATTAGTCAAGCCAAAAGGCAGAACCAACCATTTGAAGATCCCTTCCTTAGATTTGAATGTAGTCTTCTAGACATTGATGGGATCAATGGGAATTTGGTGATAGATAGATTTGAGTTTAATTTTGGTGAAGAAATTTACACCATAGAGTTGGTCCAGCAGGTCATCAATCCTGGGGATCTAGTAGTGATTATTCACAGTGATTTTATTCAAGGCTTGATAGTCAGTACAAAGCCTCCATGTTCCATCTTTCTTTGGTGCTAGGATAATCAGGATGCCATAGGGTGAAGATCTTGGCCTGATGTGACCCTTTTAAATCAATTCTTGAATTTACCTTTTTATCTCATCATTCTCCAAAACTGATCTGCAATACACAAGACTATTAGGCAAAGGTGATTTGGGATCAAATCGATAGAATGTTTTACCTGGTAGTGAAGTAAAACTCTTGTGGGTTACTTGAATAAGTCATCATATTCTCTCATGATTTATCCCATCTACTTCTATTATTGTGTTGATTGTGTAGTTAGGACTGCAACATTAGCCTTCTTGGATTTTTGTGGATTAACCACCATGAGAATGAATTGTTTTGTCTTCTCCACCAATCTCTTACATTACTTGGCACTAATCAGGGAGACAGATGTGGGAAGTGGTACCTCTAGTATCTTTTAGTGCCACATTCCAAGAGTAAGGGTGATTCTTCAAGTTCATGATTCATAAATTCCATGTTGATCATACATGAATGGTTGACCAAGGAGTACATCACAAACATCTAGATTGACCACATCACACATGACTTCATCTTGGAAAGGTTTTATTCCATATGGAAGAAGACACTAATGGGTGACATGGAGGTCTCTCCCTAGGCTCAACCATCCAATATTGTATGGCTTTGGGTGAGACGTCATGGATAGATTTAGACTTTTCACAACTTTAGAAGAGATTAAATAATTTTGACTCCCACTATCAAGAATGAAATTTAGAGGCTTACCTTTTACCCATAATTTGGAGTGAAACAACCTTTCCTTGTCATCTAGATTTTCCTCACAGGTCTGTGATGAAGAAATAATGGTATCAGGCTCATCATCTACAATCTCTTCATCATTCTCTTCAACTGCAAGGTGTGTATCAAACAGAGTAGTGGATGTCGAGTATTGTGATTTAGAAAGTAGTGACTTGATGGCTTGACATTCTTCTTTAGAGTGAGTTCCAATTTTGTGGTAATCACACCATTTTCCAATCTTCCCCTTTTGGGGTTTCTTATCTTGAAACTCCTTTCGCTTCTAATTTTGGCATCATGTTTGACCTTCCTTTTCACTTTTCCATTTCAAAGGCTGACTCTTTGTATTCTTTCTTCCATGCTTCTGCTCAATCTTCACTACGAACTTATATGCCTCATCGAGGGTTTCCAAATTGAAGAGTTCCATTTCACCCTATATGTACCATTATAGTCCACCATGATATTTTAGAGTCTTATGTTTCTCACTTTCTTGGATGCCCAATCTCACAGATAGAGAATGAAAAATGTTAGTGTAATCTTGAACATATTGGTCCTTACCTTGGTGAAGTTGTTGCCACTGTATGTATAGATCATCATATGCTCCAATGGAATAGTTATTGCTTCCATGAAATCATCCCAGGTAGGTTCCACCTTAAGGCTAATAGCATCTATACTGAACCTCTTTTTATACACTTCCCACCAATTTTTCATCGGCAATGATGCTATCAAAAGAATAAAAGTGATCTTTTCTCCATCGATGAATTTATTTAGAGAAGAGTAGGAAGATAATTGATCCAACCAATTTTATACTACATCAGCATTGATTTTGCCTTCAAATATAGGGATATCAAAATTCACTTAAACCTTGAAGGGTGTTGGGGCACTGAAAGGACATTCCATGGATGAGGAGCCAGGAAGTGCAGATGAGGAAATAGAATTTCCCATCGAGATTTGTTAGAGAATTTAGGTGAATTGTTGTAGCATATGTGCTTGTTGCCATTGGAAGGCTTCATTCACCATTTATTTTAAGGGATCATATGTCTTAGTGTCATCCACAATTTGATTTCATTTAGAGTGAATAGGTGGATAGTTTGAAAGCTCTATTGTTTTCCACCTAAGTTTCTTGTAGCCCAACCTCATCCTCAAGATCATACACTCTCAAGACAAACCACTCTGATACCACTAATCTAAAACTTAGAAGTTTTGATTGATATCTATTTCAATAACACATAAATAACATAGTAATAATGATTTCTCTGAGAAGAGATGTTTTATTACTCAAGATTGAAAATACAACCATATGTTTATCTCTAAGAAGAGATGTCTGATTTATATTTTGGGTTACATATTCATTCATACACATTTTTAAGGTAGGAGAAGGATGTGAAAGGTCACCAATATCAAGTTAGATTAAGTGGTTTGACTTCCATGATTTAAAATAATATAAAATTTGAGGAATTACTATTTTTAGATTGCACTACTAAAATCAAAATTTAGGGCACTTATATTAGTTTTTTGGGTGTTAAAACCCACTAATAAAATATTAATGCCATCTCACCACATTATTCTCATTTTTATCTTTCCAATGGTTCAAACGGGGAGTCAATTGGAGCTATGGTGCAAAAGTTATGTCTCCCAGAAGTTTTATCATCAATTGGGGTAGAACCGTCGCCCGAATTGTCACCTGAAAAGTTGCTCGAATCATTCCTCCCTCCTTAAGAAGAAATGGTCCCCATTTCATTAATATTCATCATCATGTGTGGTAGTTTTATCTTAATTTGATTCTTTATAAGCCACTCACCTTGGTGGCTAAGCTGGCCCCTTTTGACCACCTGATAAAGTGTAATAAAGTGTCCTCTTGTTGTCTTCATCCATGTGTCCATAATCTGATCCTCCTCCAATGAATTAAAACTCTATAAATCAAGCTCATCAATGTCTATTTCTTATACTATGACTAAAGTGTCTAACAGAGGTGGATGATATGGTTTGAGGAGCTTTATGTTGAATATTGGATGCAAACCAAGGTAGGCTAGTAGGTTCAACTCAAAAGCATTTTCTCCAACTTTTTTGGTGATGGTGTAGGGATCATATCGTAGAGGCCAAGTTTTTCATTGTGGGTTGACAAGTCATTCCTTTTTAAAACACAACCAAAACTTATCACCCACAGTAAAATAGTGTGTAATCCTATGTTTATCATAGTGTTGCTTATATTTCTGATTCATCTTCTCTAAGATGTCATGAACCTGTTATTGGATGTGTTGCATTTGTTCATTGAACTTTGTTGCTTTTGCTACCTTAGATTTCCCATGAGGTGTGTATTCTATGGTGAAGAATGGAATGGCTATATCAATTGGTGCAATGGGTTGGAACTCAAAGCATACTTGGAATGGACTGTGCATGGTCAAGCTGTGTAGGGCCTGATTGTATCCATGTTATATGAAAAGAAGCCCTCATCCCATGTTTGTGGTGTTTGAAGTGATACATCTAAATCATGTGAACAATCAAGTGTTTCACCACTTTTATCTGACCATCAGTCTATGGATGGAAGGCTATGGACTTCATCAGCTTGGTATTCATCATCTTCCATACACTAGATCAGAAGATGCTCAGGAACCTACTATCTCTATCTAATACAATGGACTTGGAGAGACCAAAATGGAGCCATACATGACTAAAATATAGTTGAAAAGTTTCTTCAGTAGATATATTTTTCTTAAAAGTAATCATTATAGCCTTTTTTTTAAATTATCAACTACAACAAAAATACAGTCCTTACCATGTTTTGAAATGGGCAAACCTAAGAGAAAATCCATTGAGACAAATTCACAAGGCTTGTTGGTTCTGGAAATTGCATGTACAATCCTTGATTCTTATTTGTTGGCTTGAATATCACACATGGGGTGCAAGATTTGAGGTACTTTTCCACATCCTTCCACATATGGGGCCAGTAGAAGTGTTTTTTAAGAACTACCAATGTCTTCTCTACACCAAAGTGTCTAGCTATCCTAATAAAACATTTTTCCCATATCATCATCTTTTGCTCTATAGTTGGAACATAGATGTGCCCCATTTGATAGAGGACATTATCTTTTAAATAAAAATAAAAAACATATATACCTTCTTAAATCACCTGATATGTATTAGCAAAAGCAAGATCTGCTTCATACAGAGCACCCCAAGTGATTGTCTCGTGTCTACATAGGTCAAGAATTATTGTGAGTGCAGTAATTGGTGGGCAACTCAGATAATCTATGACCGTATTTGAGCTCCCCTTTTTATGTTTGATTATCATATGGAATTGCTACATATATGTGGCCCACTTTTGGTGCCTCTCATTTCATATTTTGTTTTGTGTCTAGATGAATTCCAATGGTCTATGGTCAATGTGGATGACCATATCTTTCCCCAAGATGTAGTGTTTATATTATTTGTAGGCTTGCATAATGGCATAGATCTCCTTGTCATATGTTGATTATTTCTTGACTGTATCAGTGAAATTTTCACTATGATATGCAATAATATGGCCATGTTGCATGATGATAGCTCACATGGCATATTCAAATGCATCTGTCATCCACTCAAAAGGTTGATGAAAATCTAGCAAGGTAAGAATAGGGGCTGAGCAAAGTCTATTCTTCAAATTCTCAAATGTCCTTTGTTGTATTTTTCCCCACTAAAATGTAGTTTTAGCTCCTCCTTTAGTCACTTGGGTTAGTGGCCAAGCAACATGTGAGAATCTAAGAACACACTTATGATAGAAATTTGCAAGACCCAAGAAGCTGTAAAGTTTTATGAGGGTCCTTGGTGTAGGCCATTATCAAATAACCCAAATATTTTATGGATCAACATGGACCCCTTCTTCATTCACAATGTACCCCAAGTATTGAATTATTTTCATCTCAAATGTGCATTTGTCAAAATTTGCATACAACTTGTGCTCTCAAAGAGTTTGAAGTACCTTATGAACATGTTACAGATGTTCATCCCATGTTCTATTGTAGATGAGTATGTTGAGGTGTGGAGCTAAAAGCTTCACCAAATGAGTATTTTGCTGGTTGCTAGTGTTACACAGTCACCGGCGTCAGTTAGGAGAGACTGACGTCGGTCAGGAGTCGACTGGGAGATGCTGGCATCGGTTGTGTTCGGCCGACATCGGTCACAAGTAGACAGGTAGGGACCGACGTCAGTCACCTATACATCCAAAATGCTATTTTCGTGGACAAAATAGAATATTTGCATGGTAGGATTAAGTGTTAGTCTTAAGTCCGCATCTCTATCTTTAATAAGACTGTTTAGAGACTTTGAATAGGAGGTGCATCTAATGGCTGTAATTGTATGCTCATGTTTCCTAATTATTATATAATAGGATAGATCTTCATAGCTTATTTGAGAATTGAATAGTACAGGATTGTATATTAGAATCAATCCAGGTTGTTGGAGTTGATTGTAATTCAGAGAGAGAGCTCTTGAGGAAAAAAGATCTAGAAAGAGATCTGTACATCTGAGAGGTGTGGAAGAAAAGAAGTTTCTTCAACTGTATTCCTTCTGTAAAGAGTTTAATACAAGTTTTTAGGGTGGTTTCTTGTATCTCTTATTCTTTGCTATTTCTGATTCTAGTTGCTTTCAATTATGGTTTAATTCCGCATTTAGTTGCTTTCATATAGTAATCAACTTTGTTGGTTGATCCCCAACAAGTGGTATCAAAGCTCAGGTTGACTAACAGGTGTTTCAGATCTGGTTAGTGTGTATTGATTACAGGTTACTCACAGGGATTTCTGTTTGAGTGGGAGAAAGCAATGGCAGAAGAAAGTAAACTGAGAATGGAGAAGTTTAATGGCAAGAATTATCAACATTGGAGAATGCAGATAGAAGATTATCTGTATCAGAAAGATCTATACTTACCATTAGGTGGGGTTTTAAAGAAGCCCAAAGACATGGATGATGAAGAATGGGAATTTCTTGATAGAAAAGCTCTTAGATCTATAAGATTGAGTCTGGCATCTACTGTGATATCTAATTTATCATAGGCAAAGACAATGGTAGAGTTGATGACTACTTTAGCAAATTTATATGAAAAACCCTCAGCTTCAAGTAAGGTATATCTTATGAAGCAGTTATTTAATTTGCAAATGCAAGAAGGTGGATCTATATCTAATCATCTAAATGATTTCCATGGAATTGTAAATCAATTAAATTTAGTCAAAATAGTGTTTGATGATGAAATTAAGGCTCTTTTAATATTATGTTCTTTGCCTGAAAGCTGGCATAGCTTGGTAATGGCAGTTAGTAATATTGCATCTGCTTCAAATATTTTAAAAGTAGAGGATGTTAGTGTAATCTTGAATGAAGAAATTCGCAGGAAAAGCATAGAGGAAACATCAGGGAACGCTTTAAGTTTTGAGAGCAGGGAAAGGCAAAAAGAGAAGAGCAAGAAAGGGAGATCAAGGTCTAAGTCAAAGATGAGAGGTAGATCCAAATCCAGAAATGGCAGGAAGCTACAATGTTGGAATTGTGGAAAGATAGGGCACATAAGCAAAGATTGTTGGTTAAAGCCTAAAGAGGACAATCAGCATGAAGGTAAAGAAGAAGCAAAAGTTGCAGGTATTGCACAAGATGCTCTTATATTCTCTTTGCATAATAATATAGAATCTTGGGTTTTAGATTCTGGTGCATCTTTCCATGTAACCCCTAATAGAGAATATTTTAGTGACTATGTCCATGGAGATTTTGGAATAGTTTATTTAGGGGATGATGAGCCTTGTAAAATTTTTGGCAAAGGAAAAGTGTAGCTAAAAATGCAGAATGGCAACACATGGATGTTGAGAGATGTCATGCATGTTCCTAGCTTGAAGAGGAATTTGATTTTTGCAGGAAAGTTAGGGGATGAGGGTTGTACAGTAACTCTCACAACTGAATCTTGGAAGGTGACCAAGGGTGCACTTGTAATGGCCAGAGGTAAGAGAGTAGGTATTCTCTATTTATGTAATTGTGTTACTAATAATTCTCCTTCTGTATTATCTACTTCAAATGTGGATGCAAAGTTGTGGCACTCTAGGCTCGGCCACATGAGTGAGAAGGGAATGTCTATTCTTAAGTCAAAAGGTAAGCTTTCAGATTTGAAAAGCATAGATCTAGATTTTTGTGAGCATTGTGTGTTTGAAAAATAGAAGAGAGTGAGTTTTCTCAAGACTGGGTCAATAAAGAAGAAGCACAAGTTACAGCTTGTTCACACAGACGTGTGGGGATCAGCTCAGGTTGCTTCTATTGGAGGATCACGGTACTATGTTTCTTTCATAGATGATGCTACACGAAAGGTATGGGTCTATTGTATAAAAAATAAATTTGATGTTTTTGACACGTTTAAGATTTGGAAATCTATGGTTGAGAATGAAACAGGCAGGAGATTGAAGTGCCTGAGATCTGACAATGGTGGTGAGTTCTATAGCTATAATTTTAGAAGTTATTGTTATATGAATGGAATACACAGGCAAAGGATGGTTCCAAGGACACCTCAGCAAAATGGAGTTATTGAAAGGATGAACAAAACAATAATGGAGCGTGCAAGGTGTATGAGATTACATGTTGGTTTGCCCTTAGAGTTTTGGGCAGAAGCTGTGGATACTGTAGTGTACCTGATTAACAAAGGACCCTCTACAACTCTAGATGGTGGAATTCCAGAAGAGGCATGGACATGTAGTAAGGTAGATATCTCATTTCTCAAAAAATTTGGTTGTGAAGCCTTTGTGCACGTTGATAAGGAAAATAGAAAGAAGCTGGATGCTAAGTCTATGAGGTGCACATTTATTGGCTATGGCTCTGATGATTTCAGATTTAGGTTTTGGAATCTAGGAACTAACAAGATAATTAGGAGCCGTGATGTTGTTTTCAATGAAAAAGTGATGTCTAATGATCAGTTCAAGAAGCTAAATCAATTTGGGTAGAGCAATGGAGAATTGGATGAGGTGATGGTCCAAAATGAGCTCATAGGAAAAATTAATCACAGACAGGAAAACACAAAGACCGATGTCGATCTGGCAGAAATCGACATCGGTAATACAGGAACCGATGTCGGTCATACAGTGACCGACGTCGATCAGGTAGGAACTGACATCAGTCAGGGAGAATCGACGTCGACCAGTTACAAGCCTGGAAGTGATCGAGGTCGGTCACTGTCAGAGAATTTGGGCAGACAGCGTGTTGTGGATGAGTCTCAAATGCCCATCAAGAGGTTAGAAAGGGTAAGTAAACCTCCAATTTTATATTCCCCTTCATTATTCTAT
Organism: Torreya grandis; assembly: GCA_037957365.1. NCBI lineage: Eukaryota > Viridiplantae > Streptophyta > Pinopsida > Cupressales > Taxaceae > Torreya > Torreya grandis. The sequence goes on from JARHVA010000064.1 coordinate 7,077,102, forward strand.
TTATTGCTTATTGATGGTGGAGAACCAAAGAGTTTTGATGAAGCAATACAGGTGGAATCCAAGAATCAATGGGAGCTAGGCATGAATGAGGAGATTGATTCCTTGAGAGAGAACCAAACATGGGATTTGGTTGAGTTGCCAGCGGGTAAGAAGACACTGAAGAATAGATGGATCTACAGATTGAAGGAAGGTGAGAATGGACAGATGAGATATAAGGCCAGATTGGTAGTGAAAGGATTTGCATAAAAACCAGGTATTGATTTTGGTGAGATTTTTTCTCCTATTGTTAAAATGACTTCTATATGAACTGTATTGTCTTTAGTTGCTATTGAGGATTTGCATCTTGAGCAGCTTGATGTTAAGACAGTGTTTCTTCATGGAGATTTGGATGAAGAAATATATATGGATCAGCCAGAAGGATTTGAGGTCAAAGGTAAGGAGAAGTTAGTGTGCAAATTGAAGAAAAGCTTGTATGGCCTCAAGCAAGCTCCTAGACAATGGTATTTGAGATTTGACAGGTTTATAACTGAGCATGGCTATAGTAGGTGTCAATCTGACCATTGTGTGTATTTTAAGAGATTGGATAATGGTAGATATATTATTCTGTTGTAGTATGTAGATGATATGCTGGTTGTAGGATCACACGTGTAGGATATCTCTGAGCTTAAGGTAAAATTAGCTCACACATTTGCCATGAAGGATTTGGGAGCAGCAAAGAAAATCCTTGGCGTGAGTATTAAGAGAGACAATAAAAATCATTGGTTGATTTTGTCTCAAGATGATTATGTGAACAAGGTGTTGAAACGGTTCAATATGCAGGATGCAAAACTGGTAAGCACACCTTTGGCTGGACATTTTTAATTGAGTAAAGAACAATGTCCTAATTCACATGATGAGGTAGAGTACATGAGTAGAGTTCCATATGCTTCTATAGAAGGGAGCTTAATGTATGCAATGGTATATATTAGACCAGATATTGCCCAAGCAGTGGGAGTTGTAAGTATATGGCCAATCCAGGGAAGGAGCACTGGAAAGTAGTTTAGTGGATCCTTAGATATCTGAGAGGGACTAGTAGTAGGCATTTATGCTATGGAGGTTCAGATACTTCTCTACATGGTTATGTAGATTCAGATATGGTAGGAGAAGCACCACGGTATGTTTTCACTATTGGTGGAACGGCGGTTAGCTGGATATCAAAGTTGCAGAAGGTTGTTGCCTTGTCAACTACGGAAGCAGAATATATTGCAGTCACAGAGGCTAGTAAAGAGATGATATGGATGACACGGTTCATGGAAGAGCTTGGAAAGGAGCAAGAGAGTTGCAAATTATACAATGATAGTCAGAGTGCAATTCATTTGGCTAAGAATTCAGCCTTTCATTCAAGAACAAAGCATATACAGCTTAGGTACCACTTCATTAGACATGTATTGGAGGATGGTGAGTTGAAGCTGGAGAAGATCCATACAGATAAGAACCCTGCTGATATGTTAACCAAGCCGATAACAAAAGAGAAGTTGAATCTTCATTCAACTTTTGTAGGTCTTCATGATTGAGTTTGAAGATGGAGGAGCTAGAAGATGTTGTTATATAGGTACTGGTGTAGTTGTTTATCTCCAAGTGGGAGATTGTTGAGGTGTGGAGCTAAAAGCTTCACCAAATGAGTATTTTGTAGGTTGCTGGTGTTACACAGTCACCAGCGTTGGCCAAGAGAGACCAACGTCGGTTAGGAGTCGACTGGGAGATGCCGGCATCAGTTATGTTCAGTCGACGTCGGGCACAGGTAGACAAGCAGGGACCGACGTCGGTCACCTGTGCGTCTAGAATGTTATTTTTGTGGACAGAATAGAATGTTTGCATGGTAGGATTAAGTGTTAGTCTTAAGTCTGCATCTCTATCTTTAGTAAGACTGTTTAGAGCCCTTGATTAGGAGGTGCATCTAATGGTTGTAATTGTATGCTCATGTTTCCTAATTATTATATAATAGGATAGATCTTCATAACTTATTTGAGAATTGAACAGTACAGGATCGTATATGTGAATCAATCCAAGTTGTTGGAGTTGATTGTAATTGAGAGAGAGAGCTCTTGAGGGAAAGAGATCTAGAAAGAGATATGTACATCTGAGAGAGGTGTGGAAGAAAAGAATTTTCTTCAATTGTATTCCTTCTGTAAAGAGTTTAATACAAGTTTTCAGGGTGGTTTCTTGTATCTCTTATTCTTTGCTATTTCTAATTCTTGTTGCTTTCAATTTTGGTTTAATTCCGCATTTAGTTGCTTTCATATAGTAATCAACTTTGTTGGTTGATCCCCAACAGAGTATGTCATCTAGGTAGACAACCATGAATGAGTTGGTGAAGGGTCATTGGATGTCATCCATCATCCTCATGAAGGTTACAGATGTGTTAGTCAAGCCAAAAGGCATAACCAACCATTCGAAGATCCCCTCTTTATATTTGAATATAGTCTTTTAGACATCAATGGGATTGATGGGAATTTGGTGATATCCAGATTTGAGATCAATTTTGGTGAAGAAATTTTCACCATGAAGTTGGTCTAGTAGGTCATCGATCTTTGGGGAGGGGGTAACGATTCTTCACAGTGATTTTATTCAAGGCTCGATAGTTAGTGCAAAGCCTTCATGTTTCATCTTTCTTTAGTGCTAGGAAAATTGGGCTACCACAGGGTGAAGATTTTGTCCTAATGTGACCCTTTTAAATCAATTCTTAAATCTACCTTTTTATCTCATCATTCTTCAAAATTAATCTATGATACATAAGACTGTTAGGCAAATGTGATCCTAGGATCAAATTGATAAAATGTTTTACCTGGCAGTGAAGTGGAACTCATGTGGGTAACTTGAATAAGTCATCATATTCTCCCATGATTTGTCCCATATGCTTTTGTTGTGTTGATTATGTAGTCAGGACTATAACATCAGCCTTCTTATATTTCTATGGTTTGAACACCATGAGAATGAATTGCTTTATCTTCTCCACCAATATTTTACATTTCTTAGCACTAATTAGGGAGATAGATGTGGGAGGTGGTACCTCTGGTACCCTATAGTGCCACGTTCAAAGAGTGAGGGTGATTCTTCAAGCTCATGATTCATAGATGCTATGTCAATCATACATGAATGGCTGGCCAAAGAGTACATAACAAACATCTAGATTGACCACATCACATAAGACTTCATCTTGGAAAAAAAAATTCATATGAAAGAAGATTCTGATGGGTGACACAAAGTTCTCTCCTTGGGTTCAACCATCCAATACTATATGGCTTTAGGTGAGGCTTCATCGATAGATTTAGACTTTTTACAACTTTAGTAGAGATTAAATTCTTTTGACTCCCACTATCAAGAATGAAATGTAGAGGCTTAACTTTTACCCATAATTTGGAGTGAAATAACCTTTCCTTGTCATCTGGCCTTTCCTCGTGGGTTTGTGATGAAGTAAAAATGGTATCGAGCTCAACATCTACAATCTCTTTTTCATCCTCTTTGAATGTAGGGTGTGTATGAGACAAAGTAGTAGGTGTCAAGCATTGTGACTCAGAAAGGAGTGACTTGATGGCTCGACATTCTTCTTTGGAGTGAGCTCTAGTTTTGTGTTAATCACACCATTTATAGTCTTCCCCTTCTAGGGTTTCTTATCTTGAAACTCTTTTTACTTCAATTTTGGCCTCGTGTTTGACCTTCCTTGTCACTTTTCAATTTTGAAGGCTGACTCTTTGTATTCTTTCTTCCATGCTTCTACTCAATCTTCACTGTGAACTTGTATGCCTCACTAAGGGTTTCTAAATTGAAGAGTTCCATTTCCCTCTATATGTACCATTTTAGTCCAACATGATATTTGAGAGTCTTATGTTCTCACTTTCTTAGATGCCCAATCTTTCAAATAGAGAATGAAAAATGTTAGTGTAATGTTGAACAGATTGGTCTTTATCTTGGTAAAATTGTTGCCACTGTATGTACAAATCATCATATGCTCCAATGGGATACTATTCTTCCTTTATCGCTTCCATGAAATCATCCCAGCTAGGTTCCACATCAAGGCCAATGTTATCTGTACTGAACCTCTTTTTATACACTTCTCACTAATTTTTCACGTGCAATGATGCTTTCACGAAAGCAAAAGTGATCTTTTCTCCATCGATGAATTTATTTACAAAAAATTAGGAAGATAATTGATCCAACCAAATTTATACTACATCAGCATTTATCTTACCTTCAAATTCATGGATATCAAAATTCACCTAAACCATGAAGGGTGTTGGGACACTGAAAGGACATTCCATAGATGAGGAGCTAGGAAGTGCAGATGAGGAGCTAAAATTTTCCATTGAGATTTGTTGGAGAATTTGGGTGAATTGTTTTAGCATCTACACTTTTTTCTATTAGAGGGCTTCATTCACCATTTCCTTGAAGGGATCAGATGTCTCGGTGTTGTCTGCCATTTTAGGTCATTTGGAGTGAATAAGTGGATAGTTTGGAAGCTTTATTATTTTCCACCCAAGCTTCTTATAGCTTGACCTTATCCTTAGGATCATACACTCTCAAGACAAACCACTTTGATACCACTGATCCAAAACTCAAAAAATTTGATTGACAAATATTTCAAGAACATGAAAATAACATAGTAACAATGATTTCTCTAAGAAGAGATGTTTTATTACTCAAGATCTCAAATACAACCATATGCTTATCTTTGGGAAGAGATGTCTGCTTCTAATTTCAGGTTACATCTTCATTTATATACATTTTGAAGGTAGGAGGAGGATGTGAAAGGTCACCAATCTCAAGGGAGATTAAGTGGTTTGACTTCCATGATTTACAACAATACAAAATTTGAGGAATTATTATTTTTAGAAACTTACTATTTTTAGACTGCAATACTAAAATTTAAATTTGGGGCACTTCCATTAGGGTTTCAGAGGTCAAAACCCACCAAGTAGATCTTGGTGCCATCTCACTGCATTCTCCTCATTCTTATATTTCCAATGGTTCAAATGGGGAGTCAATCAGAGCTATGGTGTAAAAGTTATGGCTCCTAGAAGTTTTATCATCAATTGCGGTAGAACTGTCACCTGAATTGTCGCTTGAATTGTTGCCCAGATCATAAACATGCAAGCAATCAATGTATAAAAGACTTATTTTTTACCCAAAATAAATTTTAATTTCTTTATATGAGCATAAAATAAGGAAGAAAAGGGCACCTAGATGCTACTAGGTCCCACTTGGAGTGCCAAAATGTTTATCTCAATCTATGCTTCTTTCTATTGAAAGAAGTAAGAAACTAGTAATAAGGGTGTGGTAGAATAATATGTTTGTTTGTGCACATGTGATATAGATGATTATGAAGATCTCCTCTTTGTCTTGGGAAGAATGACATGTAGATAATAAAGGACTCATTCAAAGGGGATTTTAGATGGGTAGAAAGGTGGATTGCCTAGCATGAGCTAGATCTGAGAAGCGTGAACTTACTAGGAGGCTATCAATCCACACTCTTAAAATAGTTAAGCTGAAAGAAATAAATATAATATACTTGCATCAAATAATAGAAAATGTTGAAAGAGAATATAAGAAGAAATAAAATCTTGATAAAATAAATAGACTAATTAAGCAAATAGTGGGTCAATACTAATGTTAAAGAGGTCAGGTTGGGTTCAGAAAATAGGTGAGGTCCCTGTGAATAGGTAGAGGGTCAAAAAGTTGGATTTTCTTGAGGGTAAGTAGGTGTAAATAGCTTGTTGTTATTTCCTACCACAATGACCATCAGCATTCAGGGTGACCGTCAATAGTTAAGCTAATTGTCGATGGTTGGGTGACCATCAACAATTGAAGGTGACCATTGAGAGTCCATGTGATCATCAATGGTCGTTGTGGATTCTAGGTATGTTTAGAAAAAGGGTCTAGTTTAGGTTGTATAAAGGGGTCAATAAATGGTTGGAAGTATGATTAAGATATGGGGGGTAAGATTAATAAGCAAAATGGTCTGGGTTAGAAACTAAGTAAACAAAGCCTAAAAATCAAAAATGTATTTAGCTAGTTGCTTGATGGTCGGTAGCTAATCCTAGAGTAATTTTGGTAATGGTACTTTTCCTAAAGAATGATTTCATAAGAGGTTAGGGTCTCTATCATGGTTGTTATCTTTTTGAAGGGAGGACCTGCAAAGAAGTTTAATAGCTCCTGATAACTATTAGTTGTCTGATTGTTAGATGCTTGGATGAGTGGATTGATTGATTGATCATGGATCCTTTTTCACCTCCTACTCCCCTCCTTTTATAGGCAAAGAGAGATAGAGGTATAAGTTTCCATAGGAAGTTCATTTGGTTTTTGTGATGCATTAGCTTGTTATCCATATTAAATTTTGATGTATTAGCTTGCACATAACTGGAGTTGTCTTTATTCAGATGGGGAAGGGACTTGACCATCCACGGTTAGGGTGATTGTTAATGGTCAAGGTGACCATCAAAGGTTAAGTGGGGTAAAAGGGTGGGTTTGGTCAGTAAGTAAAATTGACCATGGGTAGGTTTGGTTAGGGGTTAAAGGGTCAAATTGGTCAGCAGTGTTTCAACATTCAGAATGACAGTGTGCAAAATTTTGGTGTTTACAAATAATTATCAAATCATGAAAAGAAGATTCAATCAATGAAAAGTTAGTAATAAACTTCCTCCAATATTGAACTTCCCCTAAGAAGCATCTAACTATAATTACATCGTTAGGTTTATGTCATTTCATTAATAATTAAACTTTAGAAGAATCAATTTTTAGATCACCACCCCCTACTACATAGCCTAAGTATACTAAATATGTTTTTCCAAAGTCATATTTAGACATCTTTAAATATAATTTCTCCCTTTGCAAATTTTTTAACACTTTCCTAATATGTTGTACATGATCTTCTAAAGTTTGACTAAAGATAAAAATATCATCTAATTAGACTATTAAAAAATCATTTATAAATGGCCTAAATACATCATTCATAACTTGAAATAATGTGGTAGGTGCATTATAAATCCTAAAAGGCATAACAAGCCACTCAAAAAGACATCGCTTAGTTTTAAAAGTAATTTTCTAACTATCAGGGTCACTAATTCTAACTTGGTGATGACCACTTATTAACTCTAACTTAGTGAAATAAATATCATTTCTTAATTGATCTAATAATTCATCAATGTGAGGAAGAGGTAGCAATTTTTAACTATAATTTTTTCAATGCTCGAAAATCCATGCACATCTGCCAAGTGTCATTTTTCTTTGGCACCAAAATAATTGGTGAACCACAGGGAGAAGTGCTTGGTTGAATAACCCTCTCTCAAGTAACTCTTGAACTTTTTCCTTTATTTATCCATTCTTTACCATGGACAACCTATACATGCTAATATTAGGAAGAGGTGCATCTTGTTGTAGTTGTATTTCATGTTGTATATGCCTTTTAGGAGGTAAACCTTGTGGATCCTAAAAAACATCATCATAGTTAGACATAATATTAACTATTTCATTATTATGTTTAGGATCACATCATTTTAGGGACTTGTGTTTATCATCATCCTTGACTTTTACAATCATGAACAAAAATTTATTGCTTGCATTGACAAGCCTTTTAATCTATCCTACAGATACAAGTAACAAATTTGTCTTTATCCGATGGACTCTTACAATGTATTCAATCTCATCTTTTACAATAAAATATTCATTATGTTTCCTATAAAATATTGATTTTATATCATATTAATAAGGAATAAAAAGTATAATGCCATAAGTATCAAGTGGAACCACATCTAACTCTACCACATCAATGAACTTAGAGGTGATTACAAATCTAAGTTTGAATGTTTTTGTGACCTGAATTTTAACATCATCACACACCCATCCCAAAGGGTATGGATTAGGATTTGGTTTAGTAGTAAGCCCTAATTTGTTCATAAATTATTTAGAAATGAGATTAGCTCAAGATTCACTATCAAAAAGAATATCTAATTTAGTATGCTTAGAAATTACTTTGATGTGGGAAAGCTCGCTTCTTTTCTTTTCATTGTGCATAGATTTAGAATGTAAATAAGAATGAGAATAAAGAAATTTAGTGTTATAAGAGGAAGAATATAAACCTTGCATGCTCATGGTGGTGACCTTAGTCCCATCATCAAAATTAGAGCCAAAATATTATTGTACTGCTTTAATAATATGTTTACCTTTCTTGTTCCTGAACCAATTTGGCCTACGTTCTAGGTGGAACTCCCAACACTTAGCATCTTCATAGCTTTCTCTCTTTCAATGAGATAAAAAAGTATTCCCATCTTATTTCTTGACTATGGAATTATATTTCATCTTACCCTTTCCTTTGCCTTGTCTTTCAGGTGGTCTAATAGGCTTCTTTGTGAAATGTTCCACATCCTTGGTCACTTTACCCGTTGATTCAATATGGTAGATTATAAACAATATTCATCAAGATTAGTGGAGTTAAGCATTAGTATTACATGCCTCAAATAACACTGTAACCCACCAATATGTTTCAAAAGAGTCTCTTGAGTGTAAAGGGGAATGCCCAAAATCAAATCCCTTTTCCTCAAATCTTGAGTGTAATCTTGTACACTCTAACCCTTTGATTGCCTTTAATTTTGCCAATCGATAGTAACTTGTTGAATGTAGCCTAATAGATAAAATTTTGTATTTAGTGCATAAACAAAATCACTCCAAGAAGAAATCACTTGACCATATTTTAAGAGATCTTCTTGCATCTTACTCTCCTACCAAATGAGCGATATACCACCCAACTAAAGAGTAGATAACTGAATTTTTACTTCCTCATCATCAATCTTATAAACCCTAAAGTATACTTACATCTAATTGATTCAATGATCCAATTTATTTGCACTAAGCTCTTCATTATAAACTGATAAATCAAACTTAACATCAAGCTTAATCATGGAATAAACAAAATCAAAAACTTTCTTATGCTTATTATTAGAGAAAGGAGAAAATTTGGAAGGATATGGAGGAACTTTATGAGATTATTCTCCTTTACCGTTACCACTAGTTGAGGGTTCTTCCTCTTGTTTACCTTCATTTCCACCTTTGATCCTCTTCTTTTCATAGTATAAATCTTCCACCCTATTCTTCATCTCTAGAAAAAAATAATGAAAGACCATTTCTAAGTTTGGTTCTCCCTTAGGAGAATCCATGGCTTGACTTGCACGTTTTGCACTAATTTTTGGGTTATACTCTTTAAGTAATCCTTCCCCATGCTTGCTCTTAGGCCTGGTTAACATGAAAAATAGAAAATTACAATTCTAAAAACCATGTTATAATATCCCTAACAAATGTCTTTGATACTTGATCGGAATTATTAGTTAATGCAAAATGGTCACTATTTACCAATTTTAGATACTCATGCCAATTTTCTCAATATTCATCTTTTTACATGAAACTAGCTTATATAGGTAAAAATCAGGTTTAATAATAATTAAAAATAGCAAGTAAATGAATATAAATTGATAAAATGCAAACCAAATTGATAAAAAAAAGTTCACCCTTTTTAGGAATACATCTTTGGGTCCAAAAACACTCAAACTGATCTATTGAATGGTGCAAAAAAAAAAATCATATAATGTTTACACCAAAATATGACTTTGGTTTTCAAAGATAACTTTTGCTCTACCTCTAAGAAGTTTTTGCAATAATCTCCTGTATGGAAGTTGTTCTTTCCTGCATTAAAAATCAATTGCTTTCTCTACCCTTTTTTAAATACAATATTAAGCCTTTTATAATGTTTCCAAGGCCCTTATTTTAAGGGTTGAAGCCTTATCTTCTTACTCAATATGTTGGGATTCATGTCCCCCTACCATTGCCTTGTTTTTAATCTTGGATAATGTTTTCATGCATTTTGTGTGGGTTTTAATCCCACATTAATAGGGATAATAATTTTTTTTAAATAAAAGTTTTAATACCATACGAATAGGTCTTAAGATTAATATTTGTCGTAGGGTTGTTTTTATATGTTCCACATGTCAAGATATCATTAATACACATGTCAATCCTTAATCAGGCCACTCGTACACATATAGTCAGTATTATGTTATGTTTTTCCTTGTTTGTTGTGACATTAAACTAGGCATAACTTTTACATATGATGTTTGTTTGACCCTATTCAAATTGCATTGGAAATCTCTTGAGGAGATTTTTTATGTGTGGGCAATTTTAAGAAAATTTTAGACCATATAATTAGATATATGTGGGGATCCTCATAGATCAAATATGTATAAGTGAAAGTTGAAAAAGCTTTTAAAAACAAGGTAAGCAATGAAGTTTTGAAATGGAAGGAGGGGGAGATTCGAACAACCCTCAACAAGGTGTTGAAGCATATAATGTCAAGAAAGAAAGCAAGTGAAATACCCCAATGTAGGTATAGATGTAGTATAGATTCTAAGCATGACCATGTAAACTTATGTGAAAATAGATAAATGTAAGCATGAAAATACAAATGGGAGTTAAAACATTTGTGTAATAATGAGAAAATTAGTTGCCATGAAGAATGTGCATTGAAGGCTTAGTAAGATAATTATCTTGGGTTGTTTGAATTGGGTTGAAAAAGATAAGGGGGCAACTGCCCTAGAATGAAAGATAGAGTCAAGGGCTAGAATAAAAAATGGATTAGGTATAAAATAATAAACAATAAAAGGAAAGATTAAATAATTTAATGGGAGTAATACAATATAGCCATCTAATGACATCATCAATAGAATGCTCGTATGTGTATCCAACTCCTTGATAAGAAGGAATAAGCTCTTATGCAAGAGAATAAGTGCCAAGTGTAGAAACTTGGTTAACCCTAAAATTAAATCTAAGTTATCTGGAGTTAACCTTAGATTTGGATTAAAGGGGTATATAAAAATGAAATGGCATAAGGGTGATAATCAAATCTATAGAAGGTCAATTAGATGTTAATCTCATATATAAGCATACACTAAATTTATTATGCTAAGATAGTATAAATATGGAAAGTATAACTATGATAGATATAATAATGACAAAGAAGTGAAGCACTTAACTTATTCTGATGCTAATGTATTTCTATATCTAGATTAGGTTGAAATCAGGTGGGAAGTAGATTCTATAATAATCAATAGATTATGGGTCTGACACATTTAGCTCTCTGGATAATAACATCATCCTAGGATGGTTGCATCGATGATACTATTTGGGTTTGATACTCATGTCATGTACACAATATACATTAAAATAGGTACTGACCACCAGTATGCTTCTATTTTTTGCTTCACCTTCATTCTGGTGCATTTAGACCTGGGTCATGGACTATCACTCCTTGTGAAATGGCAAAACCCTAGCTTTCCATCTTTAATATGACCCTGGCAAAAAATTTATTAGTGGTTACATAATGACGAGTTGACCTCATTGTCAAAGGGTACTACATACATAGTCAATACTCCATAAAAGGGCTTAAGACTCATGTCATTCTTTCCTACATGTTGGCTTGTATATGAATCATACAATATATGTAAATATAATACAACAATGACCTATATTGTAAATTGGTAAATCAAGATCCTAGACTACTCCTTTAGTAATTCAGACCTATTCATGTGTAGTCCTTATAAATGGTATGGAAATAGAAATAAATAAGAAATATTTTGATCAATTGAATGCTCTTTGAGTGCTTTTTAGTTTTTTTCTAGGTATTTGTAGGTGTAGCTAGGTGTCCAATGAATGAAGATTGATATTATATTTATTTCAATCCTTTTGGAGTAATTACTTACATTAAATCACTTAGATTGACCATTAATATACATTTCATTTAAAAATTATATGACTTTAGGGTACTACACACTCGTGTCAGGTTAGGACCATAACATCGACATTATTGTCTAACCTAGATGTTAGTGTTTAGGGAGAAAAAAATAGGTAAAATAGGTACAATTTAGAACTTACAGAGATGGAAGATAAGTATTTTTTAAACATTTTGGGCAAGATATAATACTTGGGTCATCAATTTAATATTGGTGGGACTAAGAGATATAGGCCAAGTGGCATAAGGATAGAGCAGTTATGAGACTTGTATAAGTGATAAAAAGTAGAGAATTGAGAGGAATAGCCAAGGTCTAAGTTTGCGAAGTGTACACAACTAAGGTTATATATAATCACAAAAGATCATCTACACCCCCCATTTAATCTAGTAACAAAATTACTATTTTAAAGGAAAGGAATGTGTACCTAGGTGTGTATGCATGCCTTATCTTTAAGTGCACCTAACTTGAGTGTTTTTGTTGGTGATAGACTTGAAACCAAGAACATATTATAGTATAAAATCATTATATATAATTTGGGTTGAAAGTACTTAAAATATATTTAAATTGAAAGAATAAGGTTTAAGAGTACACATGTGTGTTAATGTACCTACATTGCCTATTAGCAAGTTGTTTTGAAAAAATATGTATCATTATAAGGCTCTAAAAAATGAGATTAGGATAAATATAGATAAATATTTAAAGTGTATATATTCAAGGAGATGGAGAGAGAGAGATTGGAAGGTAGATTCCCCTAACCTTGGAGCAAGAGTGAGTTGCCAGAGAGCAGTTAAGATTAGTTCAACCATGTAACCCAATGATAATTATAACCTGGTGATGTTAGATGATCAAGTCTAACCTAAAAAATTGTCAAGATTGAGTGATTTTATCACCTCAATCATATCAAAAGGTAAACCAAATACTGCAATATATTTTATCAATAAAATTTCATAGAATTTTTTAGGGTATCATTACGAAAAAGTATGTGATATGGTAACAGTCTATAAAAGAGTTTTGGAATCTAAAACTGATTTAGATTTTGTAATATTAGGCACATGTTGCATAACATATGCACCTTAGATATGTCTAATGTTGAAACTATGTATAACAATAGTACCAATGTACATAATTCTAAAATAATTGTGAATTTGAATCATATAATTGTTATTTTAGCCAATTTGGATAACTATGTAAGTGTGAAGGAAGTGCTTCCAAAGCATTCCCCCATTATATACAGAAAAATATAAAAATTGATATAAGTACCAATGTGGATGACATGTTTCTAAAACATACCACCACTATAAACTGGAGATGCTGAATAATAAATAGGTGTGGAGAACATGCTTCCAAAGCATGCCCACACTGAAGCTAAGAATTGATATAAGTACCATACTGAATGAATGTTGAGAACATGCTTTTAAAGAATGCCCCCACTAAATCTATAAATTTTTAATGTGTGGAAGACATTTCCATTTGACATACCCCTATTGAATCTAAAAATTGACATAAGTAACATATATTAAATGAGTGTGGAGAACATGCTTCTAAAACATGTTCCCACTGTAATCTAGAAACAGTGAATGTGTGGAATCCATGTCTATATGACATGACCCAATTGAATCTAAAAAATGTGACAAGCATGTATAACATTTCTATATGATATGCCCCCACTAATATGCCCCCTTTGAGGTGAGATAAATATAAGAATTGGTAGTTACCTCACCTCAAATGGATAAGGCAATCATAAAATCTATGAATGTAACCATGTATCATATAGAAGGCACATGTCTAGGTAAATGCGACATTAAAAAGCATATAACCAATTTGATCACATGTAGGCCTAAGATGCATGATAAATATCATGGAAACATATAAATCGTAATATTATAATCTCAACAAGTAAACAATCACACACACACAAGAGCACTCAAAATCCTATCAAAAAGCAATGGTCTAAAGAGACTACAAATAAGGGGCATGTTCAAATGTATAATATAAAAGGGACATGACTTAGTCAAATGTCCATAAAAACAAGAATGACATATTCAAATGTCCATACTCAATGAAAGCATACATAGGCATGGGGGCAGAAAGCAAAGGAACATATTTAAATGCTTGAAAATGGAATACAAGACACTCAAGGAAGTGCGTAAGGTAAAGCGTAAGTAAAAAACATAAGCATGTCATGCTAGACCATGGATCCAATGTGTTAGGGAAAATATTCACATCTATCACATATCAAGTATCCTATGTAAGATATAATCATGGATAATAGGCATGTGTAAGTGTATATGTAATCTCAAACATGATAATGTATAGTGACCATTGACTCATATAACCGATGTTGTATCGTGATCAAAGAAATCAATGCCCCCAATGTCCATATGACATGAGTAGAAAGAAGGCCCAACATCCTAAAGAGGAATGTATCATGTGTATATGTATGTTTGTATCACACTCAAGTAGAAGTGTGACACATATGTGTATATAGGATTAATTGAGTATGTCATCCATCAATATAAAAGTAATGCATGGATGTCAGGAGCTAGGAGAACATTTAAGTGCCAAAAGTGTTTATAAAGTTTTGAATATTTTGATTTTTTGGTATTTTAAAAAAAAATTGAATAGAAAAGATAGTCTTGTTATGTCATCTAATGGATGGTCATAGATATCTCCCCATTGTGAATCTGGTGTAATACCCAGGATACATTATCAAGGAGTATGTATAGGAATAACATATATCATTATGGTATCAATGGTGATCTACGTATGTAAAATATGACTCTATGGCTGTCAAGACAATAGTAGGTGTAATATGAATAAGGGTTTTTAGAACCTATCATTAAGTGTTGTGTGTTTTTTTTGGCATAACAATAATATGTGCATTTTTAGGTGCTCTAGATATTTGATCATGGAGTGTAATAAAAGATGGGGATTCCATGGAATCCATCATATGTCTTTGATGTAATGGTCTTTCAATTATTGGTCACCTAATAAATGGGATTACCTAATGCTTACCCTTTTTTGATGAATTATCCTTAGTAGTATTGATGGCTAGTTGTCTAGGTATAATTTTCTTTTATTCAAGAGGATGTTCATATTAAATGCTAAAAATTATAATTACCTGATTCACATGAATGTATTTAACACACCCATGCATTGTAAAAGCTATTGCTCGAAGAGTTTGTATCCAAGGTCTTCCCAACAACATATCAAAGATGCTTGTGGAAAAGATAAATAAAAAGGTAGTAACCACATGTGTGGGACTAACCTATAAAGGTAGGTCAATCTCACCAAGAACCTTCTCAGAGGTCCCATCAAATGCTATAAATGATCTGGTATATGAGTTTAAATCATCATGGGTATTCACATCAGGGTCACCAAATGCTTAACCCTAAAATAAAATCTAAGTTGTTTAGATTTAAACTTAGATTTGGATTAAATTGTGTGTGTGTGTGTGTGTGTGTGTGTGTGTGTGTGTCTATGTGTTTGTGTGTCCATGCGTGTGTGTGTGCATGTGCATGTGCGTGTGCGTGTGCGTGTGCGTGTGCGTGTGTGTGTGCGTGTGCGTGTGTGCGTGTGCGTGTGCGTGTGCGTGTGCGTGTGCATGTGAGTGTGCATGTGCGTGTGCGTGTGTGTGTGTGTGTGTGTGTGTGTATGAAATGGCAAAAGGGTGATAATTAGATTTATAGCAAGCCAATTAGATGTTAAACTCATATATAAGCATATACTTAATTTATTATGTTGAGATAGATTAAATAAGGAAAGTATAACTATGCTAGATATAGCAATGATAAAGAATTTAAGTACTTATCTTATTCTGATGCTAATGTAGTTATGAATCTAGAATAGATAGGAAGTAGATTCTATAATAGTCATCAGATTATGGTTCTGATACCTTTGGATATCTAGATAGTAACATCAACATGGGATGATTGCATCAACATTACTATCTAGGTTTGATGGTAGTGTCCTATACAAAATATCCACCAAAATAGGATGTGACCACTTAGATTATTTTGGGTTTTGCTTCACCTTCACTCTAGTGCATTTAGATCTGGGTCATGGACTATCATTCCATATGAAATGGTAAAACCCTAACTTTTCATCTTTAATGTGACATGATAAAAATAGGTTAATGGGCACATGGTGTTGATCTAACCCCAATGACCCCACTATCGAAGGGTATTACCTACATAGCCAATAATCTATAAGAGTGCTTAAGACTCATGTAGTTCTCCCCTACATGTTGGCTTATGTGTGAATCATGCAATGTGTGTAAATAAAGTACAACAGTGATCGAGCTTGTAACTTATAAAATAGGGCTCTTGGGATATTCCTTTAGTAATTAAAACCTATAGATGTGCATAGTCCCTATGAATTTTATATATATAGGAATTAATAAAGAATCTTTTGATCAATTGAATGCTCTTTGGTCTTTTACTAGGTATTCATAGATGTATCTAGGTGTTTGATGAATGAGGATTGATCTTATATTTATATCAATCCCTTTAGAGTAATAACTCAAATTAAATCATTTGGGTTGACCATTAGTATATGTTTCCTTTGAAAATTAGATGACTTTAGGGCACTGGACACTTACATCAGGTCAAGATACTAACATTGATGCTATTGTCTGACCCAAATGTTAGTGTTTAGGGAGTAGGAGAATATGTACAGATTTAGAACTTATAGAGATGAAATATAAGTACATTATAATCATTTTGGGTAAGATATAACACTTGATGTCATCAATATAATACTTGTCAGACTAAGAGATAAATGCCAAGTGGCACAAAGATAGAGAAAATGTAAGACTTATGTAAGCAAGAAAAGGTAGATAATTGAGAGGAATAACCAAGGTATAAGTTTGTCAAGTGTAAAAGAATAAGGTGCTATATAATCATAAAATATCATCTACAAAACTTATGAATCTAAATAATAACCATGTTTTGTAAAGTAACCCTCTACATCATTGCACATATATTTGTCTAAACATGTATCCTCATGTATGAGATTAGATGATGTAATAACTTGTACATGTGTAGGAGCCCTCTTAATAACCTATGATGTAGTATTACATAAATACCTTATGTTATGTGCCTCTTTCTTATTTGGAGTAGATATATTAATTTTTATATCCAAGTGATCATTCCCATTTGTAACCATATTATGCTCAAGAATAGATGGAAAATTGTAATATGCTCATAATTATAACTAGGTGAAGAAACTGGAATATGCTCATCTTCATAAATAGGTGCAAAAATTGATTTTGGAATATGCCTATATGAATGTGAATCATGATCTAAAATAGTTATCAAAACTAACTCATTACTAATTTTATTCAATAATTGTGCCAACCAATTGTTTTGAAGTAGGAGTACATACCATTTTTTCCTTAGGATATTCATATTGAATTCTTAAAATTTTAACCTATTGATTATCATGAATAAACTTTATACATTTATGAACTATAGAAAGAATTGCTATGATTTTCAGTAACCAAGGCCTCCCTAATAACATATCAAAGACACATGTGCTTTATAACACTAAGAAATGAGTGGGAAATATAATAAGTGGGACTTATTGGTAGACCATCAAATGCTTTCAAAACTCTATATGTATGTTTTATATCCTAATTTTTATGCTCTAAATAAAGTTTTACAGTTCACACATTTTCACTTGATCCATTATATATCATAACACTATGGATCGGTTGCATGCCAACATATGTTGTAATGAATAATGCATGACTATCAGAATCATCATTAATAATTTATGAATCTTCAAATGTAATAAATGGGCATGATGGAATCTTAATTGTAAATGTACCAATGATTTTTTCAGGTGGATGTCCATATGAAGATGGAGGAGGAAGTACATTATATATATAATGTACTTCAAAATTTTACTTGTTATCTTGTGCTTCATGATTGGGAAAAGGCTCTTTAAACATTTTCAGCACTGCATTCTTATTTTCTTTTGAATTATACTTTTCACTTGGTGTAATAATATCAATAATATTAATGTTACACTATAATTTATAAGGCATCTCTCTTTCTAATTTCAAAAGTATTTATTTTTTTGGTAAATATATCTATTGCAATTTTTCTACAATTTTAGAGTCCTTTGCCAAGTCTAACATTGTTTATTAAGGTTGAGGTAATATTTTATCAAACATTATAGTCAAATTTACTAGTTGCATTTATATGGTCTTCCCTAAAGGAGAACTGCATCAGCTTAAGGCCCTTTGGGATATGTTGGTAGCACTCAGTCAATAGGGGTTTCTTAGAATAGCTTGGTCATTCCAATTTCCCCAATTATTTATATTTTGGATTTGATCTTTTGTGTGTTTTTGTAGGGATAGAATTCTAATTTTATAGGTCTTTTGTGCATCAATTCAAGTTCCCCACATAAACAGTTCATATAAAAATGCAAGCAAACAAACCCATATTTTTAGATCTAGTGCACAACCCAAAAGGACAATAGCATAGTAATAGAGAATAATACATTTTTCTCATGTCTACCTCCTATAAACTTGTCCTATTAGACAACAAGTCATTATTTTCTAATACATATTTGTTTACAAGTCTTTCAATATAGTCATAGCCTACATAAAGTTAACACAATCTGAAACAAATCAATTTCAAGGACAATTCTCTAACCCTAATCATAGTATTCTATATATAGAAATTTAAATTTTTTGTAAATATGTAAATCTTTGTATTTTACTCTATTTTGTCTTAAATATCATCTTAGATCATATTTTAATAGTTTACATTTCTAATTAGCAATACTAATAATTTCACATCAGAGCTCACCAAAATGTTTACACTATAATTAATCATGAATTATGATGAACTCTAATTAGAAATGTAAACTCTTGAAATCTGATCTATGATGATATATAAGACAAAATAAATAGATCTAAAAAATAAACTTTATTTGTAAATTGTTAAAAATAGAAATTAGGGTTAGGGTTGGAGAATTGCCTTTGCAACTCATTTATTTCATATTGTATTAATTTTATGTTGTGTAACCCTTTTTAATATTTATTGTTTTAGGGTTAAAGGGTAGAATAGTCCATACACAAGGATGAATCAAACTATTATAGAGCAGGCAAATTAATTGAAAACTCATATAAATGAATATTCTAAATTCAAATAGTGAATTATACTAAATATAAAAAGTACACTCAAAATAGTAGTTTGATTGCATAAATATAAATAAGGGATAATTCTTAGCTTATCTATAAATATGAAAATAGATATGAGAAGCACAAAGGTAGAAACAGGGAGGCAGAAGATCAGGATCTAATTGTTAGATTTTAAAAATATTATTTATGGAGGCCCGAACACTTATGTCAGCCCTAGGATACTTACGTCAATGTGGGTGTCCTGATCTCAATGAAACTGCTTGTTACATAATATTTAGTGTATTACTGAGAAATCTCTTAGAACCTCTTCATTTTTTTGTCACATTTTGTTAATATATTTTATTCACATGCATAGGTTGTTGATGATTGTATGTGGATCAAAACCCTAGATCTACATCTTAGGTATTTGTAGCTTACAAAAAATGGGTTATTGGGCTCACAGTGTCTTTTTGATGTCAAGGACCCCTATGTCAATGAGCACTACCTAAAAATCCAATATTCTAAGGAGGGCCTCAAACATATGTATATTTCCCCTAAGTGTTGGCTTGTATGTGTATAAGGGTGTAATATATTATATGCAAAGGCATGCAATGATCTAACTTGTAACTTGACAAATATTGCTCATGGGTTTTATTTGAGTGCTTCAATATTATAATATGACTACTCTTATGACTAATATAGAAATAAGGAATATTAGGGTAGTAGAACTCAGTTGTGCAATTGATTGAATGAACTTGAATAAGTGCTTGGTTGGTATTTTCTAGAAGAATAATGAGTAGGCTTAGATTTATATTTATACTACATATTTTTAAAATATCTCATGGAAGGATTAAATAAAAAAATGGGCCAACCCATAGGATTCATAAGATTTTTAAATTAGATGACTTTTAAGGACTGAACACTTGATAAAAATCTAAACACTTGCATCAACACAAGTGTCCCTATGTGGGATACAAGTGTCTAAAAAGATGGAAAGATAATGAGGATATAAAAATGATAGTGAAGTATTTATATTAGGTTTTGGACTTTATGTATAGTGTA
Organism: Torreya grandis; assembly: GCA_037957365.1. Taxonomy (NCBI): domain Eukaryota; kingdom Viridiplantae; phylum Streptophyta; class Pinopsida; order Cupressales; family Taxaceae; genus Torreya; species Torreya grandis. The sequence continues at coordinate 7,097,103 of JARHVA010000064.1, forward strand.
GGTGATCTAAGTCATCATAAATGATGGGGTTGGACCATAAGATAAATAATTTGGCACCATGAGATGGTGAATGCAAGCCTTTTGGTAACATGAATATATATAATTGAAGGGTAGATCCCTAGTAGGTATTTATCATTTATATAATATTGAGATGCTATATAAATCATATTTTATTATCTACATTTTCCCTCCTTTAATCTAGTAATGTATAAGGATGAAATTACTAGTTTAAAAGAAATACATGCGTACCTGGATGTGTATAACACAAGTTGGATTTACTTGAGCCACTTTGAGTGTTTTGATGGTGTATGACCTATAACCAATATCATGTTATAGTATAAAATAATGCATATAATCTTGAATTTTAAATAATTGAAATGCTTGAAAATAAAGAGAGTAAGGAAGGAGTACACATGTGGATTGATGTAGCCATGTTTCCATTTGGTACTTTGTTTTGGTAAAGATGCTTCATTATGAGACATTAGAGCTAAGAGAGGTTCAAAATTTAACCTTGTAGATTTTAAGTGGGGGATTTTAATGTAATTTATGACCCTAATTTAGTGCAAGCATGAGTTAGGACACAGCCATTGAGATCATTGTATCTCAATCACACAACTCAAGTGATAGTATGATAAAATCCAAGTTAAGTGGTATAACTAACTCAACCTATAAAATGGAAGTAGTGTTAGGCCTTTGATTTCATTGAATATAAACCAAAATACTCAAGGGATCCAACTAATATAGATAGATAAAGAGTCAAAATGGTGCTTCCTGGTGAAAAGAATGCTTCTTGGTAAATATGTTTGAATAAGTTTGAATATGTATTTTAAATTTTTTGTGCACTTTCATGGAATGTGTACCTATAATGTGTCTCAAATTGAATTATCTATTAAAATGTAACCTCTTCTCTATAACTATGTATAATGTATGTCAATAATTTGAAAAACTATCCCAAATCTATAAAAGTCAGTGCAATATATATATGGTTTCGACCCAAGTGTATACCTAAATCATGTAAATTGCTATGAACTTTTAGAAATTATGAGAATTTTATAATTTTTTAATTCATGTCTCTATGACATTCCCCCACTAATAAGACACTCCCACCTCTCTCCCCTCATCACCCCCCTCCCCCTGCCCGTTTGAGGTAAGGGAAATGGAATATAGTATTTACCTTACCTCAAAAGGATAAGATAACTATATATTCCATGTATGAATCATGTAGCATATAAGACTACCATGTCTAAGTATATATATATCAATGAATATCTTAATATGTGATCACAAAAATCCCTAAGATGGATTATATAGATCATGAAAATGTCTATAAATTAACAAGACAAGATCAAAAAATAAATAAACACACACACAAGAGTACTCAATGTCACACAAAATGGGTCTAAAGATGCCACAAATTAGAGGCATATTCAAATGCCACACAATTAAAGGAATGGCATATTCAAATGTTCACATATAAAAAGTATGTAACATACATTGGAACATGGCACAACAAACAATGAACATATTAAAATGTTTCACAAGAAAGACAATAACAAGAAAAAGACACTCAAGAAAGTGACAATGTGAATAAATGCAGTATAAATACCCAACATAAGCATATCATACTAGTCCTTACATATATGTGCTAGAAAATAATGTTATGTAACATAGCATATCAAATATATAATTAAATATGTAATCATGAATATAAGCATGTGTAAGCATTAACATTTAAGCTCAACATGATAATGTAAAAATGATCATAAAAGAATATAACTTATATCAATCATGATCAAGGAAGGTAGATGCCACCAATTTAGTATATCACACGGGAAGTTAAAAGTTCCAACATTTTATGTGTGTGTATTGAATGCATTTGGTGTATGCCTATATCACACCCAAGTATGTGTGAAACATGTGTATCTAAAAATGAAATGAGATGTTACCTCCTGACATAAAGTAAACAATATAGATGTCAAGGAGCTAGTAAACATGTGAATGTTAAATAATTTGAGTATTTTTTACTTTATTTGAATGTTTTTGTATTGTTTTTTTTTTTTTAATAATTTTTAGGTATGATACTTACACAAAGACATGATATTCATTGGGTTTTTGAGATATTTTTCTTGAAGCTTAGCTAGGTGGTATAATAATTTTCCCAATTTTTTATGTAATTGTCAATGGGCCCAACCAATTTGGTTTTAAATTTATTTTTTTGCATTGGTATTATTTTAATTTTATTTTAGTACCAAGTCACCCATGACAAATTCACATAGCCAAAAAAAAAGTATATGCTCGACTTATACGATCTTGATAGACCCGTAAATATTCAATAGCCTGTGTGCATTTTTGTACTCAATTATTCTAAATGATGTAGTCATTTCTCTCGATAGTCATTATATTTTATAATATCCTTAAGAGAAACACACAAGGATGAGATTTCAAATTCATTTGGTAGAATCAGCGATGTACCATAAACTAATGAATAAGGTGTGGCCTGAATAGGTGTATGAATACTAGTGTGGTATGCCCATAAAGCATACACCATCTATTGATGCCAATTTGTTATTATATCATTTAATTATTTTTCCAAGTATTTTGATAATGGTTTTGTTTGTTACTTCTTCTTGACCATTACCATGTGGATAATAATGTGTATAAAAAGTGTGTTTGATTTTATATTTACTACAAAAGTGTTTCATTATTTATTTTTAAATGATGACCCTTTATCGATAATTATGGATGAAGGTATGCCAAAATGGGAGACAATTATGGTCATTAAGAATCTACATATGTCATCCCCTATTATAAATTCAAGTGGAATTATTTCCATCCATTTGGTAAAATATTATGTAGCTGTGATTATGGATTTGTGGCCACCTAAAAATACCTTGATTTATTTTTCCACTTAAATCAATCCCCATAAGGAAAAACTCCATAACGAGATAATCAATTCTAACTCATGAGATGGATCATGTTTTAAATTACTATATTTATGGTATTGTAAACATAATAATGTGGATAATAATGTGTATAAAAAGTGTGTTTGATTTTATATTTACTGCAAAAGTGTTTCACTATTTATTTTTAAATGATGACCCATTATCGGTAATTATGGATGAAGTTATGCCGAAATGGGAGACAATTATGGTCATTAAGAATCTACATATGTCATCCCCTATTATAAACTCAAGTGAAATTATTTCCACCCATTTGGTAAAATATTATGTAGATGTGATTATGGATTTGTGGCCACCTACAAATACCTGGATTTATTTTTCCAATTAAATCAATCCCCCATAAGAAAAAAATCTATAGCGAGATAATCGATTCTAAATCATGAGATGGATCATGTTTTAAATTACTATATTTATGGTATTGTAAACATAATTTAGCATGTTTGATACATTATTGTTCTATTGTAGGCTAAAAATAACCTTGTTGTAATAGTTTATGTGACATGGTCTTGTTGCTGAAGTGCCCCACAAACTCACTATCATGCATTTCTAGAAGTGTGGTTCATGTTTCATCTTTGTTTGGGAATCAAATTAATTGTCCATTGAAACTTTGTTTGAATAATTAATTACCAATAATAACATAATAGAGTGTGAATAATTCATTACCAATAATAACATAACATAGTGCCTCTAGTTGTAACTTACATTTGTCATTTTGTGTGAACTGGTTTGGTATTTAGGCCCAATATAGGAAATTATAAATGTCATTGTGCCATTTTATATTTTTAGAGTTGCATGCAATAGTGATAATACTAAAGCATACATTTTGTTTGATGTAATGAAAGTTTTTCATAACTATTATATTTTAAAATTTATACAATCATACTTTATATAAAAAGGCATTAAGGATGTTGTACTGGCCATTGCATCTACATGACAATTATCTTTACATGGTATATTTTTGATAGAAAATGTGTCAAATGTTTTTTTAGTCTATCCACCATTTTTTTATATGGAAGTAATATTATTATTTTGTTTGGTAATGATTGGTAACTTGATTAACTAATTGAGAGTTACCAAAGACTTGAATATCTTTGATATGGAGTTTTTGTGTTATAGATAATTTAATTATTAAGGCCTTGTGTTATACAATATTTTTGGTGAAAGAGAAGGATAATATATAATAAAATGGCATGTATTCACCCTCGGGGGTGAAGAATATGATACCTCCACTTCCACCTATCATACATCTAGATCCGTTGAAGAACATTGTCCATGAATAATGGGATATGTTATATGTTACAAACCATCACATAAACCCATAGTAATTGGGAAAGGATCTGGTAATGGAGCTACAACTAATTGATCAACTATAAGTTGGCCTTTTACTAATTTATGAAATATAAGCTTGAGATCAAATTCTATAAGTTGCATCACCCATTTAGTTATTTGACCCGTTAGGTGGGTTTTGTTCATGAGAAACTTTAAGGGATATTATTTTATTATAACATAGATCTCATTACTAATGAATAATGCCATAATTTTTATGCAGCAAATAATAATGTTAGACATAGTTTTTCCATTAGAGAATATTTGCTTTCATAATCAACAAATTGATACTTATGTATTAAATTGCATGCTCTTAATGATCGTCATCATATCATGATAACAGGGCCCCCAAGGCCTCATGGGTTGCTATGATATAAAGGAGTAATGGTCTATCTGGTATTGGAGGCATGAACACTAGTGGATTTGTTAAATATCTTTTATTTTATCAAAACTTTGTTGATAAATGTCATCCCATATAAATTTAATATCTTTTTTATAAAACACATCAAAGGTATTATTTTATCAACCAATTAAGCAATGAAATGCCAAATTGTCTAAATTCTACCTTGTAAGCATTGTAGCTATTTTAAGTTATTTAGTGGTGGCATCTCAGTAATATATTTCAAATTTTTTGGATCAACTTTGATGCCCTATTAAGAGATAATGTATCCTAGAAGTTTTCTAGAAGATACCTTGAAAACATATTTTTTTCGATTTAATCACACAGTAAATTTTCATAAGCATTCAAATATTTGTTGTAAATATACATCATGATCTTATTGGTGTTTATATTTCACTAGTAAATCATCAACATAATATTGGATGGTTTTATGAATGAAATCATGGAAAATGTGTGTCATTTCCCTTTGATATGTTGTTGCTGCATTTTTTAGTCTGAAAGGCATGATAATATAGCAAAATGTTCTCCATGGGGTGGTAAATGTTGTCTTTTCTTTATTTGTTTGGTTAATTTTGATTTTTTGTATCCAAAAAAACCATCAATCAATGAAAATGTCTAATACCTAGCTGTAGAATGGACAATCATGTCAATGTTAGGTAATGGAAAATTGTCTTTTGGATAAGCTTTATTTAAGTCACGATAGTAAGAACAACATTGAATGTCACCATTAGCTTAGTGATAGGTATGGTGTTAGAAACCCAATCAAAATGTGCAATGGATCTAATGAATATTGTGTCTAAGAGTCTTTGAATTTCATATTTTACCACTAATGCCACTTTGGGATGCATTTTATGAATCTTTTGCTTAATTAGTTTTGCATCCAGATATAGTAATATATTATGCATTGCCACTGAGGGGTCTATTCCAGGCATATCTAAATTATCCTAAGAAAATAATTTTGGGTAGTCATGTAGGACATGTTGATAGGTTTTTCCTTCATCCTCTTACATTATTTTAGTGATTAATCATGGTCAAGTATCTTTATCTATTCCATAGTTATAGTATATCATTTATTTGTTTAACAAAGTGGATCGTTATGTGATATATGGTGCAGTAAGAATCATGTTAGGTGCATCATGATGGATATTAGCATCATTGTTCTCACTAAAGTAAGCATGAGTAGAGGTGGCATGAAGAAACCTATTCTTATGATAGAAATAAGGGAGATCCTCATATGCCCCCAAGTGTATACATCTAATTTTTATCACTGTTGTGATAAAATTGCAAATCTAAATGACATTTCGTAAAAATGCATAATCTGGACTAAAATCACCAAAATGATCTAATTTATCCACACACACCACGTACAAGTGTCGATTATTGTCCATTCATCCCTAATTGGGGCAATACATTTTATAGAATTATTATCTTTTCTTAATTCACTTCAAGTCAAATTGTAATCAAGCAAATTAACATTTAAAACCACTGAAATATATCAGCACACATCACGTGCATGTGTTGATTCACATCTATATTATCCTAATTACGATAATACCCTATATGTAATCATCACCTTATCTGATTCAAATCTAGTTAAATTATGACCAAGTAAATTGACATTTTTGACCATTTTAATTAAACATGCAACCAATTTCTAAGAATTGTAAATTATTAAGTAAAGTCATTAAGCAAATCAAAACCAAATTAAGAGTTTAAGTGGAAAATCCATGGAACGTTATTGAATATCTATTATTGGAAATTCCTAATTCAAAATATCTGAGCCATGACATCACCCATGACATCATCAAAAGGTATCAAGCATTGGGCATTAATGGAGATAAATATAAGGTTTAAGGCCATCATGTCTCATTAATGCTCACTTGTTTCAAACTATTAATGACTTTGTCATCCAAAATTGAATTAATCCTTAGCCACACATCTTGATCTCAAGATGGACGATCATGGTTGATTCTCAACATTTTTGGAAAGTTATAAATACATGAGCCAAGGACATAATTTTTAAGCTTCAATTGTGTAATGTAATTATGCAGAAATAGATTCAAAAAGCTTCATCAAATCCCCCAAATTGACCAATCAAGGTGCCAAAGCCATTGTTTCTATAAGAGATGATAGAGGCAATTGTTCAACCATATGACAAAGACTTGGAGCACCAAATCAAGGCATAAACACGTTTATTGACCATCTTTGAAGGAGAGCCACTATGGGAAGGTATTGTTTGTCTTTATTTCTTTATTAGTTTATTGATTTCATTAACACCGCCCCTCGAAGGAGTGGGCTTAGCATGTTAGGTTCTCTATGCTTATTATTGGTTTTCCTTACTAACACATGAACTAATTGGAGTTGTAATCTTCCTCTACACTAAGTACTCTAGTAATGATTCACCCTTTGAGAACTCATCCAATGTCCAAATTTATGGCTAAGCACTATTAACAATCAAATGAGGGTTTACCAATTGTAAACCAATATTAAAATTAGGTATATGCATGTATTCTGATTTTGCTCTCACGAAACAAGGTTTATTCTAATATTATTACTTATTTCTTATAGATTTTGCTGAAAACCCCAACCCTTACCAATTTTTATTATTAGAAGAGGAAATAGGTTGGGTTATACCCTATTCATTTTTTTATAATTAGTGTCCTTTTTATCCATGTTTTAACAAATATTGAGAGCCAAAATTAGAAGTATAGGATTGTGGTGTAGAATTATTCATTTATTGGACCATCGCACAATGTTTGAAGGGATTAATACCCATTGGACACATATAAATAAATCCTTGGTGATTGAATTTAAACATGCATGTAAAGTAGATGGAACTCCATACATTTCATGTATCTAAGGACATACCAAAAGAATGTTGTAATTCAAATCATTTGGCATAAAGTAGGCAATTTGGCACCCCACAATAATATCCAATGTTATATTCGCCAATACCATTCATGAAATACTATCAAATTCCTTGATGCTCATAGTTGATGATATCAAGTTGTTATCCCCGAGGCCAAGTAAGGAAAGAAGGATATGTTATAAATGTTTATTCATGAACCATTATCCACAAGTACTCTTTTAACCATTTTATTGTAAACAAATACTTAATTGTGTAATTGTAAACAATGATTTATAATATTTTGAGGAGGTAAGTCCTCTTTTTCCAAGGAGATATTATGTTCATGCCATTTAATGGAGTTTATCATAGAGGCCACATATGGTGGCTCCACATTTCTTGGTAATATGTTCATACATAATGCATTCAAAATAACATATTTGTAGTAAGAAGATTTATGTAATAAATTAAAGAGTGAAGTTTTTTCAAAAACATCATTGGAGTGATTGGTCTTATTGTATGGAGAAATGGGTTATTTCATGCATTCCCTTTGACAATTAGTAATGACAGGTAGGAGCTCATTATAAATACTATAAAAACAAAGGGTATGCATGAATACATCTATGTCAAATCTATTAATTTTTTTACCAGATTTGATTATAATTTTGATTGATTTAGCCATGTATGAAATATAACAAGCGATGACTACTGTTATGTATTGTATAATTAAACAACTAGTACATGCATCCATATTTAGCATGCTTGATTATTGTGGAATACATGAAAATGTGATTTTTAAGAGTTTTGACAATTTAAAAATCAAAAATAAGAAATTAGGAAAAAACCCTAAGTCAAACTAGGGTTTGCACAAGGAGACACAAAGGTTGGGTTCACCAAATGTTTAACCCTTTTTAATATCTATTTTTTTAGGGTTAAAGTGTAGGATAACATATACACAAGGAATAATTAACCTATTCTAGAGTAGGCCAATTAATTGAAAACTTAAATAAATGAATATTCTAAATTAAAATGTTGAGTTATGCTAAATATAAAAAGTACACTCAAAATATTGGGTATAGTTTAGTAGAAGGAATGAAATATAGATTTGCAAGTTATTACACAATAATGATGGGAAACAATAAATGAATAGAAGAATAACAACAACAAATTATAACTCATAAAGTGAAGTCATTAAAGATATAATTCTCATTAAATAATGGCATGCCTTCTTCTCTTTATACACTTGTTTATAAAGGCTCTTTCACGTCCTCATGACTCTTTGACTTCTCCTTATTGACACATATTTATTTTCTTTTACAAATAATGCTAAATTATTCAAACTCTCCTTGGCCATATCTCATAAATGAAAAAATAGCCCAAACGTCCAAATATACTTCTAGGAAATCATGAATGAAGTCTTTAAATGTAGTTACTATAGCTCTAGAGAAAATTGTCGGTGCATTCTTCAAACCAAAAGGAATTACCTTATATGCAAATGATCCCCATTCATTTGCAAAAGTTATCTTAGCTTGGTCCTCTTCTGTGATTAGAATTTGATGGTACCTATTGAATCCATTTGTGAATGAGCACACTTCATGACCTATGACTAACTTTAGGACTTCATATTGAATGGTTTAGGAAAAGGATCATTAATGTAGGCATCATTGAGTACATGGTAGTCTCCACAAATGCATATCTCCCTAGACTTCTTTGGTTGTATCACTATGGAACTCACCTAGTCTACTTTTTCAACTGGATAAATGATTCTAACCTCTTGTATTCAATACAATTCAGTCTTTACTTTTATTTTCATGTTGGTATTTATCCTGTACGAACACTTTTTAGTGGATCAAATGCACTCTTTCAACTCTATGTATATCTCCCCCAACAATGGATTTATACCTTTTATTTTAGATAATTTAGTTAGTAAAACATCTTGATAGTCTTGTAATAGCTTCAATGCCTCTGAGATCTATTCTTGTCCCCAATAGTCTCCCATAGTCATAAGCTTAGGAATCAACTCTATTCCAATATTTTATTCAATCTGTTTTAAGGGTTTTTCATACACTTTATTGATGCATTGTGTAGAGCCTCTCATAGAGTGTTCTCCCCTTCCCATACTAGAATGTTTATTTTGGTCAATATTTCCTCTTCAACTTGTTTTATGCTTTGGGCAAGTGTTGGTTCAGCTTCTCATTTTGGTTCAGCGAAGCCTTCTAAATCTAGATATCCATCACTATCACTAGACTTTGTTAGCTCATCTGTTATTCTATTACAAGGCTTAATAAGATCTTGTTCCTATTGACTAGCCTTGTAATTGTGAAGCACTAGATTTAAATCATGAGCTACTTCTTATTGTGATTATGAATTTGTTATAGCTCCCAAATCTTTTGCTCACCCATGACATAGAAATATTTTTAGTTTTTCTAATGCATTATGCACTAAAAGGTTATCATACTCAAACACAAAAGTTTTAATGAAGTCTTCTTGCACTTTTGCCCAATTTTTGGTCTCTATTGTGCTTTTGATGCATTTACTAGGTTGTTAATCGTGGCACTAATGTGTGGTTAAAAATGTGTATGCAATACCTTGGATCCACTCCTTGTATAAACTATATATCTACACATTGATGAATGTGAAACTTGGGACATTATCCTTATTGAAATAATAACCATTTTGATTTCACATAGGTGGTAACTAAAATTGCACATGTAAAAACTCACATGCTTATTCCTAATGTACCTCTAGATCTCTATGCACTACCCACCAAATCATAATAGTTCCTTTTAGTGCATAGTTGAGTGCACTGACTCTTTGATCCACCTCTAGAAAATGGTGTTATGACCTCAAAATGAATGGATTAAGGTCTGCTATCACAAAGTATTGAGTTAAATATTATTTTTTAGTGAAAACCATGCATAGAGGTTATATCTCATGATCTCCCCTTGCCCTGTTCAATGTGTGAGTGTCTGAATCACCACTTATGGAAGATGTTTTTTCCCAAAGTAAAACACCCTCTAGATTAAGTTATATATAATCCATAATTATTACACCTATATTAAATAGGGCATCCACCTCTAACCTAATAGGAGATCACACTGATATAGAGGTACAAATTTATAGTTGAAGCTATGGCACTAGAGATTTTGTTATTACTAGATTACAAGATGGTTGCTTTGTTATCTATGGTTGTTCCATCTATGGGTTCATAAAATGATACTCAGTGCCTTGTAGTGAATTATTTTATGTATGTGTGCCAACTTTAAACCAACTAAAAGATTTATCAAAACTCTTTAGCCAAGATCTCTCTAATGGTTCATTACAATAACCATTGATGCTTCAACATGCACTCAAAAGGAAAAAAATCAATTGTAAACAAAATAATTGTTATACAAACAATGAGATCTGACAATTATTATAAAATCATGTATATTACAAAGTAGATCACTTACTTATATAAGCAAGGCAAAATAATATGCAAGCTAAACTAGTCAGTGTGGGACAAAACCCCACATAAAACAAAACCAGGTAAAGATAAATGACCTAGTTATAACCTATCAAGTATGAGTAATAAGATACTCTAACACCCTCTTCAAGTGAATATAAGGTCTAATAATATAGGATGCAGTGTGAAATCATGTGTCCTTATGAACGCCAATTCATCTTGCCAAAGTACATAGATGTTAAGTCGATGTAATCACCAAGTGAAATTAGGATGGTGTTGAATACGAGGATCATTAAACATAAAAATTACACTCCAACATACTAGGTAGAATGATGAACTCGAGGAAGCATCACTTGAACACCCTCCAACAAGATGGCGATAAGTGAGCACAAAGAATAGTGGGGCTACCACACTTATGTCACTAGTGGGGATACCACATTGTTGTCACTAGTGGGGATACCACATTGGTGTCACTATAAGAATCACCAAGAAGGACATGGATTCAAGTAATAATCCTTATATTGGTTACAAAAAACAAAGTATGTGAATAAGATACCCATGTACAAAGGAGGAATCAAAAAATAAATCAAAAAGTGAAATAATACATATAACTCTCATGAAGTGGAGAAAAGGAGAAAACCCAAAGGAAAAACTCCCTCCCAAAAGAGAGAAAAGAAGAAGAAAGAGATATAAAGCCCCCTAAGGGTGATGCTAAAAAAGTCTACATTCCAAGTACTTGCATAAGTCACAAAGGAACTCAATGTTGCATGAGTGGTCTGAATCCACTACTTGATCACAAAAACAACTAAAACTGGGCTTCATTAGAATAGCTTTAATTAAGAAGATTATTAATGGTGATGAAAGTAAAAAAGAGTATTTCATGTGTAAGGAACACTCAACATCTAAGAAGCAAAATTTACACACCCCGCCCATACTATTGAATGGGTGGAGTGAAAAAAAAGGTCTACATGAGTGGTCCTAATCCACTACTCGAACGCCAAACAAGCTGACACTATATACACCATAATAGCTATATGGCATGTTGAAAGAGACTATCATACTATTGCCTAGTGCTTATGGTTTATGGTGACATTTTAATTGTGACACATTTGCTATGTTATGAGAATTTTTTGAGGGAATATTCATTATTTTTCATGTACCTTATCTCTTTCATTTGTCAAAGATTAGAGGGTGAGGTCTGGTCTGGTAGGAGTTAAGACCCCCTCATAGGCAACACAAAATTTCTTCTTGCTTCTTTTGGATTGCATGGTCATCATTTATTGCACTTATAAATGCATTTTCGACTAAGTCTGATGTCTTATTCTTAAGAGTGCATTGTCACTACTATGAGGTTTCCTATGCAATGGGCCTTGTATTATACTTCATGCATGCACTATCTCTGATGCATTTTTTACTGAGTTCAATGTCCTTTATTGCATTTTCTTTGCACATTATTATTTTTTGTTGTTGATTATTTTTTGGTGTGTTTTCATACATTATGGATCTTTTTTTCATTTATCACACTCTTCCATCAACCCACAACATGCATTGGTACTTTGACACACTGGTGAATTGTGTCATGTCTCCTCGAGGCCCATTTCTTAGTGCTCACCTTATTCTATGGGGACACCTATTCACTCCCTTATTTTTTGGAGCATTTCTCTTGATGGCTTATATGATAGGTCGACAGTCTCCTCATTTAGAGCTATTCTAGTGAAGCCCAGTGTCTTCCTTGTTTCCATTTGGTGTTTTTTTATGTATGGGTTATGTTTTACTCACATTAATTTATAAAATGCTATGGGGGGTTTACTAATTCAGCCTTGTCTACCTTTATGCATTTGTGTGCTCTTTTCTAAGCACATTTTCACTTCTTCAATTGCTTATCACTTCCATCACCACCATGGGCCATCATATTTGAGAGACTATATGTATTTTTGATTTGTTTCTTTTGAGTATATGCTGAATCAATGGCTATAGTAATGAAAAGAGATTTGGGTGGAAGAGTTTTGATAAATCTTTCATGAACTATGATCATCATAAGCATATAGTGACTGGTTCCTTTAGAATTATTTAAGGCTTCTATTCTAATTTATTTAAGGGGATGAAAATTATTGTGTCTCCTTGATGGGCTTCTAGTTAGTTGTGCATTGTGTTAATATTCATCTGACCAGTGTAAGCCCATTTATTACCAATTAAGGTAGGGTAATGGGTCTCAGTTGTCTTCATATCAATGACTTCAAAATCATCACACAAACTTAGCTTGACCACTCTAATATCCACATCATTGAGGGGACCAATCGGTTCTACCTGCCTATAATCTATGAGGCTAAGGGTGACAAGACTTTAGCTCAAATGTGGCCTACCAATGAATTCCCATGTAGATCTCAAAATCATATTAACAGTTCTCTTGAAATTAAATACTGCATTAGGAATCTTGTAACCTGCAAGCTCAATATCCATGTGGAAATCAACATCCCAAGGCTTCTTAGTATTCACATACCAAACAACCTTATATGTGTGTGTGTGTGTGTGTGTTTTTGACCTCATTGCGCACACTCCAATAGATTATACAAGAGATTAGTAATATTTTATGATATATCTTCATCGTGTAGCATATTGAGTAACTTTAATAAGTCTTTAGAAGTAGTTACAACTCCTTCCTACTTTATTATATGCACAATATGTCGATACATCTAGACATCAATGGTTGATGTATCTCCTTCTGAAGTATTCTATTATTGTATACTTTGTATAACTTGAGGTGCTTGATACATAAAATTATTATCCTTTATAGGGTCATGATATTTATCAAGTTAAACTTTTCTAATTCACTAATCTACTGGAATTTCCAAAGGCATAAATCCTTATTTTGCATGTTGTTGTCTAGTAACCACTTGGATGAATGTGCTCTCTTTATGTTTTACATTGTCAAGTTCACGTTATGAACCAACTTATCCTTCCTTTTCTTCTCAAATACTAGATAATCTTTCATTTTATGTTGGCCTTCAACTCTACATTACACACAATAAGTTTATCTTTGTGGATTGGTAGGGAAATTCTTTGTATAGTGATTATATTCTCCACATAAATAACATTGTATAAGTGGTCGAGCTTGTTGATTTTCATTTTTATGGCCTCCTTGATACCCTCCTTGGTATCCTCCCCTATAGCCTCCTCTGTATCCACCTTTATTTTTTGGGTATCCCCATCCTTACAACTATTGTCCAATGTATCCTCCTTACTAGTTTTTTTGTGTATTATACTCCCCATATTGATGTTGAGGAAAACTTGGAGCCCAATTAGATTGGTATTATTATGTACTCACATTATTCTAGGAAGAGTGATATTGGCATTATGGAGAAGATGGTGTCTAGCCAGCCAAACCCTAGGGTTGGTATTGCAATGACGAAGGCATACACTAGGGACTACCTTGTGTTGCACTTATCATATCCACATCTAGGCCTGAGATACCCTACTTCATAGTTAATAATTTTTGTGTAGCAATTATGAAGACATTTTTTTGTAATATCTTCCTTTAACTCTTGTAGAGATTGACAACTCCTCTCATCATGATTTGTAGATTTGAAAAATTTGCAGTATATACTCTATGATTTCTAGATATATTACTGTCAAATATGTCACTCTGAAGTAGCATGTCTAACTACTTTACAAATTTCACAAAACTTTGTTTTGATTTTTGAAAAATCATACATATGATGGCCTTTTTAATCACATTCTATACACCATAATCCTAATTTAGGCTGATCATTCTCATGCATCTCATCCATTCTTCTCATAAAACCATCTAGTTTTATTTCTGTTAGGAATATGTCGAAAATCGATGCAAAACAATTTCATAAAATCGTAATAATAGATATGATTAGAGATGCATAAAGAATAGAAATAAACATGAAAAATAAGAAGACCATTTTTAACATGGTTCACCCAATGTGGGTTACATCCACCAAGAAACACTTGCTCAAATTTTATTACAAGCCACCAGAGTACAATCACTCTCAGATCTATCGTATCACAATTACAATGCACAAATATTATTTGGAGCTACACTCAAAAAACCTTCCTAAATTCATATCTAAATTCACATACTATGTTCTTACTTCTTAAATCCTTGCTCCCATGATGTATTACCTATGAAATATCTATTTATACATAATACATCAACAAAGCGGTATTATAAAACAAAGGGTCCCAAAACCATGGGCAATGTCAACCCAAAATGGTTTCCCATTAAATGGGGTCTAGAAAAATTTAAATGTATAGTACATTTAAAATGTATAGTATTTGAAAATACATTTTAATTTATAAATAGGCTCCACAACACAATAGTTTCTACTTTTGAACCAGCTACTTGAATGTCACCATTATCCTCAATTTGATCCACTTGTATATTAGTAGATCAAGTATCAGTGCTAGTTAGGAATTGAGACTATGTAATATGAACTAATTTACCTTATCCTTGTCTTCTATGATTAAATCAATTTTATCCATGACATCAATAAATCTATGATCATAATCTCTAACTGATTCTCCAGACTTTTATTGAATTTTCTTCAGATCTTAAATAGTTTTGCTTGTGTATTTCTTCACCTTAATTTATACAACTAATAGATCTTTAACTTATGCAAGATCAAGAGTATTAACATTCCTTTTGCAAATGAAATATAAGGTTTGACCTGACAAAGCCCATATGAGTTCATAATTTTTTACATCATTAGATGTTACCCCCTTAACTTTCTATTTCATATCATAAGTTAACAAGTATTACTCAAGATCTATAGACCCATTATATTGCATCAAAGAAAGAAAAATTCATGTATTGAGTGACATATTTGTCACACTTGAAGTTTCTAACATTGGTTTTTGCACACTAGTGACTGTGACTGTAAGTGTCTGCGCACCAGTGATTATGACTATATGTGTATGCACACTAGTGACTATGATTAGGGACTTTTGTGCACTAGTATTTTCGAGTGTCTTAAAAAATAATTGATACTCTTATCTCCTCTTCTTATCTATTTACTACTTTGTCTTTGTACTTAGTTTACCAAACTTATTTGTAAAGGAATCAAACCAACTTGTATTCACCTCTTCTCCTGCACTTCTTCTCCCAAATGATAAATTAGGTTGGGGGGATGCATACTTTTGAAGTTAATGATCTCTATTTTTACCTTATTCTAACTTTAAACTTGAATTTGTGATAGTTTTACATCCTAACTTAATCACAAGAATATTCTTCCTAGGTCTATCCAATATCTCTTTCATTAATTGCTATCTATTTTTATCTTCTAGTTGTTTTGTTGTTAACCTACTTTCTTCATCTTGCTCCATGAGCTCCTTATCTACACTATTTATATTTATTTCTTCTTCTTACTCGAACCCTTATGCATACTCTCTACACTTTTTTCTTCCAACATCTTTCATATCCTCTCTCTACAATTTTACATCTCTAACATCTTCTACTATACTCTTACTCATAGTTAAATCTAGATTACTTGTTTTGTTTTACCTTCTCTATTATTGTAAGTCTCTTTCTAATCCTATAATTTTATTCTCGCTCTGGCTCTTATCATCCTTCATATTTGGGTTTTAGGTTCAAGTTTATCTACTCAGCTTTGTATCATTCACTTTTATCTCAAACACACACTCATGACGTTCAAAGCAACTATTCCCTATTGGAAGGAGTATGCACCATGGCCTTTTCCACAACCAATATATTGATAAACATAGGTAGTCACTGAAGAAATTTATAGTGGATTCCTCTAAAAAATAGGTCTTGCATAGCTTTAAATGCCAAATAACCTTGCACAACAAATTCCATGATATAACCATTAATTGTAGTTTGGGTCCAGTAGTCCACAACATGGGTCTAATCAGTATCTAGACTTCACAATCTATCTAAATTTTCTTCCATCTAGACTATACACTCTATCCTTCTTGGCTAGAAATAATAATACTTTGGTCTTAACAATCACATAGCTAACAATCCAATTAATTTACACCATAATATTTTGTAAATCTCTCTGTATATATGTTCTTGGATTATCTCTTCCACAGTCACTTCAAATCTTCTCAGTTCTTCCTTTGCAAAGTTTTAAATTCTCTCATCTAACCATATTTCTAAATCTCTCTATCTTAGGAACCATCTCAATATGGTTCAAAAAGATTCCATGCTCACCACACCATTGTTAGCAGAGGTTTGGAAAACTCTGGAACATGTTAATTATAAGGATAACTTACACAGTTAATAACAAAAAGGAATAATTGTCAATAATTTAGACTGAATCCAACCATTAAAGACTAAGTTGAGCTTATTATATGAAGATAGGTAGAATTAATATAAACAAAATAGTCAATATAAGTTATATGAATAACAGATTAAACATATTTAATACTCATTATGCATGGATCACAAGTAAAAGATACATATTAAAACCATTCATAACATTGTATTAATCTCTATCACATACAGAACCATTCTCAATTACAAATGAGTGTTATTTATAAAGCATTATCTATTCATCTTAAAACATTTTACTATGCCACAAAAAAGGACTCTTCACATTTTGTGATCGAATAATATTCTATCAAAGGTTTAATGTATACAACAAATTATACAAAAGACAAAATAGTGTGTTATGTGCATGTGGATATCAAATATGCATTACAATTTTAGCAAGCCTTAATCCATGCTCAACAAAAAATAGTAGTTTGATTTCATAAACATGAAGAAGAGATAATACTCAGTTTATCTATAAATGCACAAGTAAATATAAGAAGCCTAGAGGTGGAAACAAGTAGGGACGAGATTAGGATCTAGTCATTAGATTATGGAAATATTATTTTTGGAGGCCTGGACACCTACATCAGTGTTAAGACACTTGTGTCAATGTAAACATCTTAATCTCAACAGAACTATCTAATAAAAAATATTCATTATAATTTGGAGTGACCACCTAAAGACTTATGTGTTTTTATTATCCTTCTACTAATATATTTTATTAATGTGTAAGGCTGGTGATGACTATATGTAGATCAAAACTCTAACTCTTCACCTTAGGTCTTTATATTTTACTGAAAATGGGTTAGTCGGATCACAGTGTTGAGAATGACCTCAAGACCTTCTCTATCAATGAGCACTACCTACATAGCCAATACTCCAAAGAGGGCCTCAGACATATGTAGTTATCCCTTAAGTGTTGGCTTGTGTGTACATAAGGGTGCAATATATTATATGCAAGGGCATGCAATGATCTAGCATGCAACTTGACAAATATTGATCATGAATTATTGTTTGAATGATTCAAACATGTATTATAACTACTCATATAACTGATATATAAATAAGGAAGAATATGGAAGTATAACTTAGTTGTGTAATTTATTGAATGAGCTTGATAGGTGCTTGCTTGGTCTTTTCTATATGAATAATGAGTAGGCTTAGATTTGAATATATACTACACATTTTGAAAATATCTCATGGAATGGTTAAATAAAATAAATGGACTAACCCATAGGATTTGAATGATTTAAAAATTATATGAATTTTTAGGATTGGACACTTGATAAGAATGTGTATACTTGCATCAACACAAGTGTCTCTATCTAGGATGCAAGTGTCTGGCAGGATAGGAAGTTGTCGAGTCTCTGAAATTGAATGTGAAGGCTATATATTAGGTTTTAGGATTTATTTATAGTGCACGATATCGAGGTCATCAAAAATGATGCGGTCAAACCATAAGATAATTATATTTTCATAATAAGATGGAAAATATAATCTTTTCGATAGTAAGAAGGTCTATAATTGAAGGGTAGAGCCTTGGTAGGTATTTGTCAAGTATACGAGACTAAGATGCCATATAAATCAGATTTTAGTATCTACATCAAGTTATGATTGTATAAAAAACCTTGAAAACATAGATGAATAAGAAAATAGTGTGTTGTTATCTACTACTACTAATTTGTCTTATCAGACTTTGCATCTAATCTAAAAATCTAGGTTTATTCACCTATGTTTGTATGTGAGTTGTTTCTATAAGAAACCCAAATTAATGCATGAAATCCTTGTAAAATTATAACCCTAATCCTCCGCAAGAATAAAAAATAATATTAAATGTAAAAGGGGAAAAATGAGAGAAGTGGGAATGACTGAACTATCCTTAGAAAATCCCTTTTTGACTAAGTGTTGCCTACATATCCCAAAGGGCCTCAAGCTAATACAATTCTCCCTTTAAGGAAGATCATATGAATGCAACTAGTAAATTTAACTAGAATTATTGACAAAGGATGCACTCAACCTAAAATAAACAATGTTAGACTTCGCCAAGGACTTTAAAATTACATCAAAATTGTAATAGAGATCTTTATTCAGAAAATAAATACTTTTGAAATCAAAAGAGAAATGCTTTTGTAAGTGATTGCTAAGTCCTTTCAAGTGTGACCCTTGATGTGATTTTATAGAGATATATTTTGAATATTTCTAATAACTGAACCTATTGATATGCATGGGAAAGTCATTAAGAAGTGTGTTGTTTCAAACATATAGTCATTAGAGTGTGAGAGATAAGTTTGCACTATTGAACAAGAGCACAATTCACCATTGTTATCCTAGTGGGCACTTATCCTAAAAGGTCAAAGGCTTCTAAAAGAAGAGTGATAATAAATTTTCTACTAAATAGGGATGAATATAGATAAAGTAAGGAAGTCTAGAAGATATTCTTATTAATTTTAAGACTTTGAAGGATTTCTTACAAATTGTAGTTTATTATAATGGCAAATTGGTCAAGTGAGATAAATATGTCAAGAACAAGAATTATCAAATATTTATTGGTTAAATTTCAATGTCTATAAATATAAAGAAACAATGACAAATAAATGTAGACCCTTTTATAAGTTTTCCAGTGTTTTCCATATATAGAGCAAAGAACCAAGGAGGGATTGCAATCTTACCCAATATTCATATAGAATGGTATCCTAAGAAAACTTTTAGATGAATAAAAGATGTCTCATATTGGTTTAAAAATCATTGACCCACAACATGAAAAAATTCCTAAAGTCTCACCAGTATTCCTTTCAATGCTCTAAGTGTTCTCTCTTGCTTGTAAAACCAAAAACCAAATGTTGCAATGTAAAGAACAAGATTTAAATCCTTTTATATAGACATGGACAATGAAGCATTGATCCCAAAAAAAACACTTTTCTTTCTAGGGAATGAATCACTAAACCTATAAAAAACCTTAAAAGAGCCTTATGATTTGATATTCACTTATGCTAATAAACAAGGAAGTAAACTATTCTAATAACAAGAAAAGTAAACTAATCTAGTGCTCACCAAAGCTTGTGGCATGAAGTGGGGGTTAGAACAAAACAAATAAACAACAACTAAACTAAACATGCATAGGAGACATATACTCACATCAATATATATGAAATCCTAATACATAGAAGAGAAGAATACATATTATATTATCTATCTACTCTTATAAAGGAGAAATAAAGTTAAGAATACTTACCTTTGAATACAAACCTGCCGAGTCTCAACCTCTCCCTTGGCCAAGGTGCTTCGCAAGAGATTGTTGTGGATTGTAATGATAAGCAAGATATATCAGCTCTAAGATACACAACCTACTTAAGAATCCAAAATACTTCTCCAAAAGATAATTTTAGAGCTCCAAATAAAGTATTGAACCCTAAAGCTTTATTCCTCAAGTAGAATGGTCAATAAGTAGATGTTTGTTCACACTTCTTTGCTCTCTTTAGATTCTTATGAAATGGTGGTAAATGACCTTGTAGATATAGTAGTAAATTTCCTAAAAACATTCAAACATGTCAGCTATACTAAGTCAATCAGGTTGACCTAGTACATTCTCAGGCTAATGCCTAAAGTTTGTGCTAGGTCAATCGGGATGCAAACAAGTCAAAATAGCTAAAGTGTCCCCAGAATACACTAGGTCGACCAAGTCAACCTAATGTACTTAACAAGCAAAAAGGGTAATAAGGCAAGAAATGAAGGAATAAATCATGATCATGACTAGAATGGATAGGAAAGAGAAGAATAATCATAGGATTTGTGGAGTTAATGTGTAGATAGCAAGTGGCAAAAGGAACAACAATCTTACAAAGCACTGATGGTCTACCCACCCCTTTCTCGGTGCACCCCTTAAGGCATGCACTTAGAGATATTGAGACTCGGTAGGTTCTTATAAGATATAAAGTATCATTAATCAATAAAATTTTGAAAATATTATGTGTATACATATGCCCCAGTCAAAGCTTATCATGTGTCACGTAAGTGTAACATGGGATGGTGTTTCGGAGATAGAACATGATAACACATAATGTTGATGCTAAGTAAAGTACAATAAGAATAAAATAAGATAAATGAAAGGATATAATTGAAAACCAAATACCTTTAACTTACCTTACTGTTGTAGATAAAGAAGAATATTGTAAGAAAGTGAATGTGTCTAATGTAAAGCACACTAGGCAAACCTGTAGAAGTTAGTGCAAAAATAGAGAGCCAAAAGCCAAAAAAATTATAAGATAGACATATGATAGTTAGTAAGGACATTAATTTTTAGGAAAATTTGTAAAATAAGGATTGTTAAGGCAAGGTTTAGAATATTTATGGTAAATGAATGACAAAAAGGATGGAAAATGAATGATAAATGATAGAAAATAAATGATAAATGATGGAAAATGAATGACAAAATGATGACAAAAAGGATGGTAAATGAATGACAAATGATTGGCAAATGAATGACAAATGATAATAAAATAAATGATAAATGACGGCCAATTAATGAAAAATAATAGGAAATAAATGACAAATATTTGGAAAATATGGTAAATCACATTAGAAAATATCTAAAACATAAATGGAAAAAAGGAAATTCGAGCATACTAAATCAAAGATAGGAAGCATGTAAAACATGAATGACAAATGAAATATTAATGCAAGACAAATATAATAAAGATATTTAATAAGGTAAAAAGTAAGATCATGTAAGATAGGCATGAAAGAATGAAAATGAAATGTAAGTCAAAATGTAAGACAAACATGAAGAAGGCATATATAAAGAGAAACATGTAATAATGGCAAAAGGGGTGTGGACTTAGCTATCTACAATAGAAGGGTAGTTAAATAATTAAAAATGAAAGAAAAGAGTGATACATAGTTTCTCAAACATGTTGTTTTGCATTGAAAGATAGATAAAACTAAAACAAAGTAGTGCTAGCAAGTTTTGAAGAGATGAAGAAGAGGGAATTAAAAAAGTGAGAAAATAGATTTGGAATCACAATTTTCAAGAAATGAAATGGGTGGAGGGGAGAATGAAGGAAAAACCAAGGTAGAGATAACTCTTTATCGAAGTCAAGACACTCAAATTTGGTTTGTCAAAACAAGAGGACTTTCAACCTTAAGAACTATGAAGAACTTCTCTTAGTGACACAAGTCTTAGGTCAACAAATGGAGTATATAGATCATCCTATGAAAGCCATATGCATGAAAATTAAAATAGACCTACCTCCCCATGACGTGTTCCCTATTCTTTAGGACCCTTTACAAAGTTGTCAGTCTACTGCGAAGATTGGTTACTCATGTGAGAAAGTAGATAGCACCATAGAGTTTTTTTTTTTGAAATCTCCTATTCCAATCTACTGGCCTACTGCACCCTAAAGGGCTTCGGCTCTTTGTGAATCTGACTGTGGAGTTTGAGCTTTGATTGGAGATAGGAGATGTGCTTGTAATCATGTCTTTTGGTGTGATTTTGACTTTTGAAATTTGTATGTTTCCTTTTTAAATATCATTGCCTTTTATTTTCGAATGATTTGGCTTTTAACATTCTTTTGATGGCTTTTTCTATTCCTCCTCCACACAGATTTTGAAAACCAAACATGGGTGCTAAAGATGACTTTCATTTGAAAACTTGGGACAAGGTTGCTAAGAGAGATAACTTCAAAGAGCATGGGATCTAAGAGTCTCATAAATCTAGGTGAAATAAAAGTGTTATCTTGACTTCAACCTTATTTTATCTAATGTGGAGATGAAATAAAGGGGAAATCAAGAAGAGATGACACATGGAAAATTTTGAATTACTTCAATCGCAAAAATGTGATAAAGGACAAAAAGGGATACAATGACAGCAAAGTCGTGATTCCTTATCATAATAAAGAGGGAAGTGGAGGAAAACATGCTAACATAGATTTTTTTGAATTCTAACTAGCAAAAGAAGCAAAAGCTATAGTTTAAGAACAAGGATCAAGAATATGAAAAAAATGGTAATTTTATGAGGAGGGTTGGGTCCTTTCCATGGTCTTACCTTAAAACTCTCAAAATGAAAATGCAAGGGGTGTCAAAATAGCATTGGCAAGCAGTGAAATGAAGAAACATAATTAAAAGAATGGTAATTTTGTGAGGGGTGTCAGGTCCTATCCATGGTCTTACAAAGCAACTCACAAAAGAGAAACCCGTGAGGGTGCCAAAAGGGAAATGCTAAAAGAAAAAGAAGACTATGGTACATCAAGAGGTAAATGCTAAAGAAAGGGACAAAAATGATCATAAATATAATAAGGCAAACAATGACATAAAAAATGACAAAGAGATATATACGGAGCCAAAATGAAACTGAATGCCAAATGTGATGTATAATAAAACTAATTAATCCAAAGGAAAATGATGATGCTTAGGAAAGTGAAACTAAAAGAAGAAAAATGCATAAAAACAAAGAAACATGAGACAAAAAGAACAAGTAAAATCTATGTTAACATTTATATCAAAGATGAGCATGTGAAAGACAAGTTTATAAGTCTCAAAATGTTTCTTGAAGCTAAATTTATTTGTTATTATGTGTTGGATAAGAAGATTGGGCATCACAAGATGCCCCAAATTCTAAATGAATATATGGATGGGCATCATAAGATGCCCTAAAGTCTAAAGGGACATGTGGATGGGCATCGCAAGATGCCCTAAAGTGTGAGTTGGAATGAGGTGACATTGAACTGCTAGAATGATTTGCATTGGGTTGATAAGTGAATTTGGAGATAGGTAAATGTGTTGGTTTTTTAGATTTTAAGGAGGTTGAATGTGACATATGATGTGTAAGAGAGGTATAAGGAGATAAAGGAGGACCATGTATGATATGTTTTGGAGTAGGCATTTGAACTAGGTATTCATTTGGTTTATATGGCCTAAGAGGTTGAGGTTTAATGGATGTAATAATATGTTTAAAGTTGTTCATGTTAGATATCCTTTCCTTATTGGTTTAGGAAGAAGGATCAACTATGGTTTGAATAAAATTAGTGGATGAGGTGTGTTCATTAGGTAGTTAATGTTGATGTGATTCTGGTTCTTGAGATTGTTTTCGAGAAGCTTGAAGATAGTATTGATAACATTCTTTAGTGAGAATATCAAGATTGAAATGTGGACCAAGCAAAGAAGAAATAAGAAATAGGTGAAGATCACGACAAGACTCATGAGAATGACCTACAGTAGCATGCCACCTACAAAATTTATTTAGATTGTACCATTTTGGTAGAGGTTTGGAAGGATCAAAGCTCATGGGTTTAGAGGTTGGAAATTTCATCATAATTTGTTCTAGACTCAAGGGAGGGTGGGTTGGGAGCTGGTTGAATTAGATGTTCCATGTTGAGGTTGGGGAGACTTGGATGAATCAATGGAATGAGAAGAAAATTGAAAATATGTTTTAGTACTTGTTTGAGATGGTTCAAATTGAGTCATAAAAAAGTCTTGCCTTTTTTCTTGGTCTAAGGCTTCTTATAAAGTTTTAGGTGAAAAGATTCAAAATTTATATTAAAGAGAAGGCTTACGAGTAGTGACAAATAGTTTTAGAATTGTATCATCATTCATGTTATGGTCTATGTTATGAGCAAGGGACTTCCATCTTTTGATGAAAGTATGAGTAGATTCATTAGGAAGTTACTTGGCATTGATGAAATAACTATGGTAATTTTTAGGAAGGTCATCTTGTTGGAATTCCTTCACTAGAGCATAAACTTAATCCTCTAGTTGTGAGATGGAGTGTCTAGGTAGTTGGTTGTACCATTCAAGTGCATCACCAACAAAGGTTTTGGCTAAGAGATTGGTGGTAGCAAAGGTATTAGTTTGGACCCATTCCTTATAGAGATTGCCAAAATACTTAAGAAAGAGAGTAGGGTTCTTAGTCTCATTATATGTGATAGTTGGAGAAATGCTTCCAATATCTATAGATGCAATGAATGGGGATAAAGGCTCATTTTGAAGATGTTGAAGCATTTTTTTATTCATTGGAGGTTGAGGGATGATATTCCCATTGACATCTCTAAGAGGAGGAGGGACAAATTTTGGATTTGGTTGAGACATGATGACTTGAGGTGGTTGAGTAATCATGTTTTATAAATGTTGTTGCATGTTCATCATTTGAGACTGATTGGTTGTTTACATGATGTTCATTAGTTGAATTACTTGGGTAAGAAGTTGAGTTATAACAATATGTGGGTTTGAAGGTAGGGTATTGGTGTTGATAGGAAGAGGATTGTTAGTGTTTTTAGGAGGAGGATTCTTTGTAGGTGGAGGATTCCCAAAATTGGTGTTAATTATCTTAAGTATGGTAGAAGAAGGAAGCTTAGTCAAGCCACCATTCTTGTGAGGAGTGTAAATAGTATTATTATCAAGGTTTTAGAAAATTTGAGAACCATCTAGATTGTCAATTTGATTGGTATGATTTGATGAATTATTCCAAACATTGGTATTGGGATGAGGATTATGATGATCTCAACTACATTGCATTGTGTAGTGAGTGGTTTAGGCTTAGGAGAAGGGGAAGGAATAAATTGGATAGTTTCATCGGAGGTAATGAAATAAGTGAGGCTACTATCCAATTCATTAATAATGCAATATTCTAGACAAAGATAATGTTGAGAAGATGTCATCATGATGAAAAAAACTAGATAAACACACAAGGAGAATAAGAAGTAACAATAAATAGTACTATATTGACCAGTACAAAAATAGGGACTATAAAATTGTACTAGGTCAACCAAGTCAATTTAGTACAGTGTACAGAGATTTGAAAAAAAAAGGTAAAGATGCTAAAAATAGTACTAGGTTGACCAGGTCAACCTAAAATAGTGTACAAAGACTGAAAAACATATTAGGTCGATAGGGTTGACCTAGTACAATAGACATGTGTTGATTTCTTATTTTGCCTATATCTTTAGTTTTACTTATCCATTTTACAAACCATAAAATGCATTATATTTGTGATGAATTAGAGAATATGATAGATTTGATAGCAAGCTTTGAAATAACACAAAACTAGGTTGACCAAATTGACCTAGTTGACTATGTCGAGGTAGTTTTAAAAACTACAAATTGTGAAAGGAAAGTACAAAACAAAAAGATATAGAGAAAATAAAAACTAACCTGAAAGGTTTAGAGATGGAAATGAATGAGATTTTTTATCAAGAACCTTAGAGAAAACTAATCCAATCTACAAAACTGGGTCGAGTTGATCGACCAAGCAATACAGAAGCCTATTGAAAAAGTGTTGAAACTAGGTTGACCTAGTAGGTTGAACTAAAAGTTTGAAAATGTACTAGGTTGACTTGGTTGACCTAGTAGTCTAGAAACTTGAAAACCTATGCATAAAGATAAATAGTTGGGTCAATCAAATCCATGCATTAGGTCAAAACATATGATAAAAATGATGATAAAAATGCTAAAATAAATTAAGTAAAAGTGAACAAATCCTGCAAGGGTTAGTTCATGTTGGGTTTACCAAAATGTATGCAATCAAAATTGCATGATACACAATGAATTAATCTTAGATCAGATAAGATAGAGTATACCTACACTTTCAATTGAGAATACACTTGTTAAGTGGGAGCATGACCAATATGGGGATCTACTAGACCTGATTAGGGGATCACTTGTATCATTTCTCAAAACACATCATACTAGGAAGGGTTCCAAAGCCTACAGTCTAACACAATAAAAAAATAACCCTAAAAGAGCCTTATGATTTGATATTCACTTATGCTAATAAACAAGGAAGTAAACTATTCTAATAACAAGAAAATTAAACTAATCTAGTGCTCACCAAAGCTTGTGGCATAAAGTGGGGGTTAGAACAAAACAAATAAACAACAACTAAACTAAATATGCATAGGAGACATATACTCATGTTAATGTCTACAAAATCCTAAAACATGGAAGAGAGTAATACATACTGCATTATCTATCTACTCTTACAAAGGAAAAATAAAGTTAGGAATACTTACCTTTGAAGATGAACCTATCAAGTCTCAACCTCTCCCTTGGCCAAGGTGCTTCACAAGAGATTATTGTGGCTTGTAAGGATAACCAAGATAAATCAACTCTAGGATACACAACCTACCTAATCATCCAAAATACTTCTCCACAAGACAAGATCAGAGCTCTAAAGAAAGTATTGAACCCTAAAGCTTTATTCCTCAAGTAGAATGGATAATAAGCAGATGTTTATTTGCACTTCTTCATTTAATTATTAGCTCTCTTTCAACTCTTATGAAATGGTGGTAAATGAACTTGTATATATAGTAGTAACTTGCCTAAAAAACATTTGGATATGTCAGTTATACTAGGTCGACCAAGTCAGCCTAGCACATTTTTAGGTTAATGCCTAAAATTTGTGCTAGGTTGGTTGGGATGCAAACAAGTCAAAATAGCTAAAGTGTCCCCAGAATACACTAGGTCAACCAGGTCGACCTAGTGTACTGAATAGGTAAAAAGGGTAATAAGGCAAGAAATGAAGGAATAAAGAATAATAATGACTATAATGGATAGGAAAGAGAGGAACAAACCTAGGGTTCATGGTTTTAGGGATCTAGTGTGTAGATAGTAAGTAGCAAAAAGAACACCAATCTTATGAAGCACTGATGGTCTGCCCATCCCTTTTTTGGTACACCCCTTAAGACATGCACTCAGAGAGATCGAGACTTGACAAGTTCCTACAAAATACAAAGTATCAGTAATCAATAAAAGTTTGAAAATATTATGTGTATACACCATAGATCAAGGGATTGAGATTATTTTAAAAGGGTATTAAAAATATTGGATATTTGTTCTAAAAAGTTCATTTCACTTGGTTTTCTTGAAATTTGGTTCATAATAATTTAACCTTAATAAGGAAGATGTTGAGTCAATTAACAAAAATCAAAGTTCCATACTTAAAGAGTACCTTCATAAGATTGGAGCTACTTCCCTTAGTCCCCAGTGGAAGGATTGGCATTGGCCTATTGTCATACCCTTTTGTCACTATTGTCGTTGTTTGGGGTATAATATTTTGGCTCCTCAACACATTCTAAATGACATTCTCAAATACTAACATAATCTTTATTCCAACCAAGAGATCTAGGCTAGAATATTTTCCACTATATGGGATGCCTTTATTGAACCCAAAAAGGCTCACTTCCTCTGGTGTCTTGTATCTTAGGGTTTGCTTGTGGGTGACTATATTAAGTACATAGGGGTTTCACATCCTATTTTCCCAACTTGTCACCAGCCATAAATGTTCAAGCATGTTTTTTGGTTTTGTACTCATGCCCAGTCAGCTTAGAATTAGATCCACACCTTTTCCAACCTTTTAGATCAAAATATTTTAACTGGAAAATGACTCTCTTGGGGGTCTTTGCCTTGTTACCTACAAACTTTTGATAAATTTTTTTTTGTTGATATAATTTTTCAAATTTAGAAAGTTATAAATTATACATTTTTTAATCATGAAGATATAGAAAGAAGTTTTTTTATATATACTTTTTTCTTTTTGTAGGAAAATTGTGATTTTTATTGTTGATATAATTTTTCAAATTTAGAAAGTTATAAATTATACATTTTTTAATCATGAAGATATAGAAAGAAGTTTTTTTATAACTAACAAATTTGTGATCTCTAATGTCATCCTCCAAATATAGACTCAAACAAATAAGGTTTGTTTAGATCTTAACCATCTTTAGAGACTATTAGATCACTAGGGAAATACCAAATGGGTAGTTAACTGAGATCCCTTGGATATGCCACATATCTCTTCTCCTACTCATGGGTGAGGACATAGTTTTTTTAGGCAACATTCTCAAAGCCTTCGTAGGATCCCTTATCCTCATTCTAATTAATTTTCCCCTCATTATGTTGAATTTGGTGGTTCTAACAGAGGAGGTAGTGGAGGGGTTTGGGATCCTCTCCATAGAGTAAGTTTTCATGCATGGCCCTTGCTATTTCACCCTCCCAGTACATGGATAAAAATGAAACTAGCAATAGAACGATGGATAGTGTATATAAGGGAAAATGCAGCTGATATACAAATCAATCCTAGCTCAGAGAAGATAAATCACACTTAAACTTTTGCTTATTAGTACATTTAGAAAAATGGGGTCATGACCAAGATGGATCCACTAGACCTAACGAAGGGGTCCCTTACCACAATAATATCAATAAAGAATGTTCCAAATCCTCTATTCAAGCAACACCATGCAATAACCCTGGGTAGGTATTATGTTTTCTATATTCACAAAGTAAAGTAAAATCTAACCTGGTGCACACCAAAGCTTGTGACATAAAATGGGGATAATAAACATAAAAATAAACATACATAAAATAATTCTAATTAAACTATATATATAATCCTAATGTATAGAGAGAGAAATATATTTAAAATCCATTCCTTATGCTACTTAAATCTACTAAAATAGAGGAGTAAGAGTTAGAGATACTTACTTTGAAGATGAATCCATCCAGACTCAATCTCTCCCTTAGCTAAAAGTGTTTCATAAGAGGTTTTTGTGGTTTATAAGGATTGATAAGATAGGCCAAAACATCTAAGACTTTTCTACAAGAGAAGATTACTCTGCAAGTATAAACCCTAAGCAATAACTCCTCAAGTAGAATGGTGGAAGAGTAGTTTGTGAAGAAGTGCAAATGAATGATTAACTCTGTCTCTTTTTAGAAATGGTGAAAAGGATGTGTATATATAGTTGAATCTAACCCTAAAACCTTCTAAAATTTTAATGGATAGTGTCAACCCAATTTGACCCTATATCATTAATTGATAAAATCAAGCTAGCTCCTAGTCTGGGTTGGCCAAGGCCAATCGAGACTTGTAATATGCTAGTATAATTTAAGTATAGGGTTAGCCCAAGCTGACATTGTTTGATAAATGTCAAAAATATATTTTGGCTTAGGGGTTGTTTAAGGTGATGAATTACTTGGAGGATTCAAAGCTTAGGGAAGTGTGTAGGAGTGGTTTTTGTGGGTTAAAAGTGGTTGTACAGGGGACAACAATCTTGTTAAACACCAATGGTATATCCACCCCTTTCTTGATGTACCCTTTAAGGTGTACACTCATAAAGATTGAGACTCGATAGGTTTCTGCAAGAGAGAAAGCATCAATAATGTTAAAGTTTGAAAATATTATGTGTATACTTATGCCCCATTTGAAGCTTATCGCGTGTCACATAGGTGTAACATGGGATGGTAATTTAGGAGCAACACACAATGTTGAAGCTAAATAAATTAGAGTAAGAATTAAATAAGATAAATGAAAGGACAAATTAAAAAATGCATACCTTTATTTACATTAATGATGTAGAAGAGGAAGAAAGTGAAAGAAATGTGAAGGTGTCTAATGTAGGGAACATTAGGCAAACCTATAAAAATTAGCAACAAATTGTAATTTTTGGAAAATATACATGTAATATGTGAAAACTTTCACTACAATGTCAAGATTATAGAACATCTTGTGGTTCAAAAAAAGAGCTAGTACAAACAAAGTTATAGTAAAAAAAAGGAATCTGGTTGTAAATATTTGATAGGTAAATAATTTTGAATAGTAAATATAAATAGGGTAAAAATCAATTAATTTGTTATTTTACTATTTTGAGAAAATATTGCTCTAAGAGACCCAGTTTGAGCCTAGAGAGTGATCATGGTGAGGAGACAATGGATACAATGTGGAGGACACATAACAATCGTAATGGGTACAATGCAAGTAAGGGAAGCATTAATTTCAAATTTTTGAAAAATGGATATAGATAATTAGATGTTAGGCAAAATGTAGACACAAAAACTTACCCTAGGAAAATTTAAGTCAACTAGGGGTAGAACGGGGTACTGGGTATGAAAAGATCAGACCAATAAATACCTAAGGCATTTATGGCAAATGGTCAAAAAATCATTGCAAACTAAGAATAAAGTCATCATTATCAACTCAATTTTCAAGGCCAAATAAATTTAGGATTTGACTATGTAGTAGTGAGTCAATGTAGTATCACTAGAGATGGTTGACTATGTAGTAGTGGGCTGATCCAATTGGATACAGGGAAATGGTTGACATAGTACCTTCAAACCAATGTAAATGGTTGACATAGTACCTTCAAACCAATGTAGTTTGTATTATGTGGCTGATATAGTATGATAAAAGGGTTGATTTAGTATCAAATAGGTAGATATCATCTAGAAGAATGGGCCAACTATGTAATAGAAGGTTGATATAGTATGGTAAAAACATAACAGGGTTGATTGAGTATTAAATAGGCCAATAGTGTATGAAAAGGAAAAAAAATAGATAAATAAATCAAACAAGTTGATGAAGTAGTTAAGTTATAGTTCATTTTGAGAATATTTAAGAATGTATTTTGTTATTATGACATCAAGATTTAATACATTCTATGTTGTTTGATATTTTATAAAGGCATCAAAGATTTTGGTGTTTGGTGGATGTATCCTAGCTACCAAATTTATTAGAGCATTTATCATATGTGGATAGAGGTCGACTAGTTGCCTTAGGTTTTGGAGGCATCATGGAGATGAGATGGATCTTGATAACTGTTGATCTCGTTGTCATGTTCCTAGGAACATGGGAATAATTGACCTACACTTTATGATGGGAGGTGGAAGGGGATACTATAAATGTAGCAATCACCTTGGAGGATGTCCATGTGTTACTTAGACTTCTTGTTGATGAGATGTTGGTGATATGTGATACACCGGAGTCAAAGGATGAGAGACGAGCCTTAGCCTAGTGGGTAACATGCTTAGATAATATCTATCCTGGTCTGTGTGTTAACTTATTTGATGTTTATCTCATAGCTATTCTAGATATCTAAAAGGCCATGATAGGGATTGTGATAGCATGAGTGTTGTGTCACAAATTGGATGGCAATGTACCATTATATGTGATAGCCTTGTGTTAGTCTATCTTAGATCAAGGTTCCTTATATGATCTTGGTTCTATCATTTGGGTCTAGCTCATGCATGATATGTATGGGACTTTGTCCCAAGGGTAGAAGATGATGGCCCCCATCATTTTGTTGAGTGCATAGATT
The DNA here is from genome assembly GCA_037957365.1 of Torreya grandis. Classification (NCBI taxonomy): domain Eukaryota; kingdom Viridiplantae; phylum Streptophyta; class Pinopsida; order Cupressales; family Taxaceae; genus Torreya; species Torreya grandis. The sequence goes on from JARHVA010000064.1 coordinate 7,129,451, forward strand.
TATGAGAGATTCCCTATGTATCATTCGAGTGGGTTACCTTATACGATTGATGATAAGTTACCTTGGGTTATTAGGTGGAGGTAGGACCATGTAGCATGTGTTGTGCCCCATGTTCCATCTTTGTAAACTACCACATGAAGGTATATTATATGGTACCCTTACACTCACATTACAATCATATGGTTGAGTTGGGTCACTATTTCAACTGGTTTGGTACATGTCTAAATCACAGGGCACTATACTTCATAGATAGAGCCTCATCTAATGGTTTGTATACCTAGATAGTTGGGGCTACCACATTCAATAGCCTCTCTAGTAGTGCTTACTTATTGAGCATGGAATGTTAGAGATCCAAAAGGGAGAGGAGGTGTAGGAGTACTCATTGAGATACCAATGATTAGGCCTTGGTGAGTGAGACCATGGGCTAGTCAAGTGTGGTATTAAGAGGAAACGAGGCTTGGATTAGATGATGATATGGATGTGGATGCGAGATATGTGGGAGCACAATAGGGAACACAACAAAGGAAACAATGGTTGTGAGCTTATCAAAGACAAATACACCATCGATGTGAGGATACACAAGCATTGACTATCACATAGGGGGATTCTATAGCGGTTCCAAAACATGGTTGGTCTATAAAAAGGCCACTGAGTAGGGAGTGATGATGGGCTTAAGTGGTGACTCTTAGTTCTGTATTAGTACAGAGTCAACCAATGAATAAGTGCTCAACAGGCAAGCATACAGGGAGACTATGGTTAGCAATACATGCACTAGTGAGAAATGTTTTAATTTGTTTAAGTTTTTGATATATAACACTAGTTACATCATTATTTATTATAGATAGATGATTATATAAATGAGATTTGATGTATATTTGGTTTCTATTTTTGTAGATATTGCTACTATAAAGGAGATCAAATAGGGAGCCCTGATTATGGTTATGCACCATGATATTTTAGATGGGGTGCTATCACCTTATGACCCTACCACATTATTTGACCATGTGGTTCCATCTGCCCCAAACCATGTGAGCTGGTTTAGACTAGTAGGAGAGGTTGCACGATAACTACAAACATGAGGTGAGGGTTTATAGCCACCTGTAGGGGTAGGAGCTAGAGAAGCTCAAACCTAGTAAGCCTTAGCATAGGAGTGAGCCATGCACATGGTGACTACTATATGGGTAGGATAGGTACAGACCCAGGTGGCCAACCTATAGGGTTAGGTTATTATCTTGAGAATGCATACTACCTCTTTACATCACACCATTAAGAGGGGCGAATCACAGACATCGATGGATAGCATGGCTAGGCCACATGATAGACATGATAGAGCATAGCCTTAGAGTTGTAGCTATTTCATTTTGTACTTGTATTGTATAAAACTCATGATATATATATATATATATATATATATATATATATAGTTTCATTGATCTATGATTTATACTTGTATTTGTATGTGGATGCATGGATATATTTCCTTTCTAGAACATGTATTTTGCTTTTGTTATATATGTTATGGGAGGAAATATGTGATGTATGTTTTCTTTTCTAACATTATAAGGTGCACATGCATGGTTAAAAAGAAAAGGTAAAAAAAGTTTAGGAAACGTACATTTAATCAAACCCAATGTAATACACATTATATCATGATGGAAAATGTGTAAAAACAAAAGATGAATAAATATAATAAACCAAAATGGTAAAGAGGGTAACAAATGTTTTTAAACCATGTCAAAAATTTACACCAAATTAAAATAAAATAAAAGTCATACTATTTCGCATTGGGAAGTATGAAAATTTGTAATAAAATGGAAGACACATGAAAACCAATTGTATAAAAACAAATCAACAATAAAGTTAATCAATCATACTAAATCAAGCTAGAAAGTATGAAAATAGAAACAAAATGTAAGGGTAAATCAAATTAATAATACTAAATCAAGTTGGAAAGTATGATAAATTTAATAAAATACTTGTAGACATACACACAATCGAAAAATAAAAAAAAATAAAAGTGAAGTGCTTATGAAGTAAGCATAAAACATACTAAATCAAGATGGGAAGTTTGTCAATGACATGTAAATAATAATCTAACACAAATTATCTCAAATTTGAAGCATGTAATTTTATTATGACCTAGTTATAATACGAATTGGGTATTAGAATATTTTGTGAAGAGGGTCTGGTCTTATCCATGGTCTTACACTGTAACTCTCAAAAGGAAAACCAATTAGGTGGAAACAACTATGGGATGATTTTAAAATATGTTTTTAATGTGGTATTTTGTGAGGAGGGCCTAGTCCTATCCATGGTCTTACACTACAAATCACAAGGAGAACACCAATGAGGTGAATGGTTATAAAGGTAAAAAATAATAAAATATTTTATTATGGTAATTTGTGAGGAGAGCTTGGTCTTATCCATGGTCTTACACTACAACTCACAAAGGAAAACACTAGCGGGAATGATCAATTAATAAAACAATATTTTTCAAGAGAAAATATTATGATTTTTTATAATGAAAGAGGGAATGTAAAAAGCATGTCATAAGCATCTATGAGAATATCTTAAGAAACATGAGGCATAATAGGTACAAAAGAGAGACACTAAGAGTCTAAAATAAGCACAAAGCTGTATAGGAAAATAAGTGAGATGCTAATATCAACTCATGAAGATTATATGAACAAGAAAATTAAAATGGACATACCTTCCCACAACATGTTCCTCATTCCTCAAGATCTCTTACATAGTCATCGGTCTACTGCGAAGATTGGGTACTTGTGTGAGAAAGTAAGTACTAATATTATTTTGGTAGTTGGAGAGGGGATCATTGTAGATAGAAAGATAAGCATTATCTTGGTTTAAATCTTGGCTTTTATTTTGCATTTCATGGGCTTTAAAATCTATGTCATATGCTTGTTGACACTTTTGAATAATTTTTTCATGCTCAAAGTTTGGACCAAGAATAAAATCCATACAATAATTGTAATATTATCTACAAGTCTCATGAGAGTGGCCCCAATTTGCTTAAAACCAACAAAATTTGTTTGGATCATACCATTATTTCATAGGACAAGTGGGGTCAAGATCTCGTGGTAGAGGTCTTGAAAGATGTTTTTGAAGTTCTGCTAAGGATAATGGTTTGGGCACATTAGTGTGGTTAGGTTGAGAAAATGTAGGAGTGTGAGTGTTGTTTGTAGGGAAAATATGCTCTATAACATAGCATTGTTTGGAGTAATTACTTTGATGGTATGAATAGTGTCATCGGTATCAGTGATACCATCATTAGTTACATGATGATTTTTTTTTTTATGATCATACGAGTGCCCATTTTAGGTTGAGATGGTTTGAATTGATGCATGATAAAGTCTTATCGTTTAGCTTAGTTAATAGCTTCTTCCAAGGTTTTACAAGAGAGTCTTAACCAATCTTGTAATTTGGGGTATAGAGCATTAGTGAATAGGTGGAAAAGGTTATCATTTGCCATATTATGCTCACATTTGTTAGATAAGTTTTTCCATCATTTGATGAAGGTTTGTGTCATTTCAGTTTTAAGTTGTTTGCAATTTATAAAGTGGGCTAGATTCTCAGGAAGTTCACTAGTTTAAAATTCTTGGACTAGTGAGTTAACCAAGTCTTTGAGGCTAGTGATAGAATGAGATTTTAATTGATTGTACCAATTTAAATCATCTCCTAAGAGTGTTTTAGATAATATTTTAGTAGCGATAAAGTTGTTGAGTTTAACCTAGGTTTTATCGATATTATACATGTTTTTAAATGCAAAGTGGGATCGATGGATCCATTATAGGTGATGGTGGGTGCGATACCTCCTATGTCAATGTTAATGATTTGAGATACTAGAGTTTTTTTTGTAGATGTTTAATGGTTTTATTGATGAGTGGTGGTTGTGGGATAAGGTTTCCATGGGAATCCCTAAGGGGAAGTGGGGGCATTTGGATATTGTGCTCCTCATGAAACTCATTGAGGTTGGTTTTTAAGATAAATGATATGATTTTGCATCTACATCATCTGATTTGCATTATTGTTTTGGAAGGTATGCATTTGATTAAGTGTTTGTAATATGAGTTGGTTAGTTTAAGCAACATTTTGACTAGTGTGTGCAACATGTGATGCATTAGTATTAGTATTAATAGCTTGAGTTGCATTATGAGTGGTAGCATGCATCGTACTAGTAGCATGAGTAATATTGGTATAAAAAGAATCACTAGTGGCATGAGAAGCATTGGTAGAAAAAGATGCACTAGTAGCATGGTTAAGGGGATGGGTATTTTGAAGATGCCTAATAGAAGTTGAACCTACCATGTTGGTAGAAATATTTGGCATGGAGGTTGAAGAAGTCATAGAAGATGATGCCATGGAATGTGAATGAGACATAATAAAGGGAAAATGTTGAGATGAAAATAAAGTGGTTCCCCCAAATCTGTGAGATAAGGTAGGGGAGGGTAAATGAGGTTCTTCGATAAGAGGACCAGTCATGAAATTATAAATGGTTGAAGGGTCTTTTACTCTATGTTGAGGGAATTCATTGATGAAAAAGATCATTTTAGTTATGTATTCTAAATCATGCTTATTTTTTAGTGAGAACAAAGGGTTGCATATTGAGTCTGAATGGGGAGGAGTCCCATAATTGGTAATGCAAGTGGCAACATGGACATTGCTTTCATCGAAGGTGGATGCCACAAGTTGTGTCTTGGGGAACTTATTAGGGTTGGTAAGACTCATCATGTTTGTTTGATTTAATTCTGTATTATCATCAAACAAGAAATTCATGATGAAGGAAAGAGGTTAAAATCTTGATGGAAAGACGGATCAACTAGTAAGATACAGAATCAAACTAATCGATAGTGTTATGTAAGATAAGAAATAAAATATGGTATAAAGGACAAAATTGTATATGTCTATTGTGTATTATAGATGGAGATATTGAAAAAGCTAAAAATATACATAGTCAGATAGTGTGACTATGTACTAAAGATAAAAAGAATAAACAACCTGTAAGAGACTATTTAATAAGAACGACTGTGTTCTGAAAATAAGATTTTTTTACAAGATAATATCTACACAAATATAATTGAACACACAAGAAATTAGATAAATGTGCTTGATCTAATTGTAGCATATAGCACAAACCTTATACTAATGTTGGCTAGTACAAATTTTTCAATACAAACTACAATGATCAAAAAATAAGTAGTAAAACTTGAATGTAAATACTAAGCTAAGTGGTCATTCTTGAATGTTGTTAAGTTATAATAAATTTTAAAATTAATATGATAGGGATTTGGTTGTAAGAAGAAACTATAAAATAATCTATGGATAGTTTTAGGTAGTTTAGGTTGAAAGAAATTTGTATTAGTGATGGTACTGGCTTGGTATTAGGGCCTACCCCCTCACTTCACAATCCCATAGCGATAAGGGTGTCAAATGTTCTTCCAATAAATACCATCAATCATGTGTTTATACTTGGGTAGAAAACCAAGTTGGCTTCTCCCTTGGTGATGAAATTCAAGTAGGTAGACCTTGGGAAGAAAATATTTGATGTTATTTAGTGTTAAGTGATTTGAAAGTGTGTGCAAAAGAGAAAAATAATGTGACTAAATTGGTAAATTGAAAACTTATTATTTATTCTATGTTTGTGACTCTAAGCAAGCAAGCAACTAAAATGAAAAGTGAATTAATTACTATAAAAATAGGTTAATTCCTTTGTTTGTGAAGAGTACAAAGTCAGTTCAGATGATGTTGTATGAAAACATTACAAAATAAAGTTGACAAGGTCATTACTATCTATGAAATTAATATCCAAAAGAACACATTTGAATAGGATAATTAAGTCTTTTAAAGAGAAAGTAGGCTATAGAACTGCGTCGAACTAGTCGATGCAGTTTGCTCTAGGGTTGCAATCTTATAGACTACAAACTATGAAAATAAGACTGTAAATGAAAATAGAAATAACAGAGAAGGTAATAATAAACCTTGATAATTTTGAGGATGCTTAATTTTCTAATTTTATACTATGTTACTCAAATGTTGATTTGATATTTTACGAATAGAGTCAATTGGGTCAATAAAGTTTGCAAAACCTGTATGCTAAAAATAACCTTCTAATAGAGTAGATTAGATCGACTGATTCTATAAACCTATAATTGAAAAAAAGAATTGTGTCGATCTAATCAATCTAGTCACCTATTATTGGAGAAGACTTGCATAGATAAGATAGAGTCAATTTAGAGTGACTATGTGTTAAAACTGTAGATAGCTTGTTAGACTATATCGATAGGTTCAATATAGTATTGAAGAAATAACAATATATAAGATGATAATAAAATGAATGCATGAAATAAAATCTACAAGGGTTAGATTCATGTCGGGTTTACCAAAATGTATAGAAGGGAAAATGTAGCTGATCTACAAATTAAGCCTAGCTCAGAGAAGATAAATCACACTTACACTTTCGCTTATCGGTACATTTAGAAAATTAAGCTCATAACCAAGATGGATCTGTTAAACCTAACCAAGGGGTCCCTTACCACAATAATATCACTAGAGAGGGTTATAAAGCCTCTATTCAAGCAACACCATGAAATAACCCTAGCTAGGTCCTATTTTTTCCATATTCACAAAGTAAGTACAAAGTAAAGTAAAATCTAGCCTATTGCTCACTAAAGCTTGTGGCATAAAATGGGGGTAATAAAAATAAAAGTAAACATACATAGAATAATTCTATTTAAAATATGTATATATATAACCCTAATGCATGGAGAGAGAAAAACATTCAAAAGCTATTACTTATGCTACTTCTATCTACTAAAATAGAGGAGTAAGAGTTAGAGATACTTACCTTGAACATGAACCTGTTAAAACTCAGTCTCTCCCTTGTCCAAAGGTGCTTCTCAAGAGGTTGTTATGGTTTTTAAGATAGGCCAAAACATACAAGACTTTTCTACAAGAAAATATTCTTCTCCAAGTATAAACCCTAAGCAATAACTCTTCAAGTAGAATGGTGGAAAAGTAGATTGGAAAGAAGTGCAAATGAAATATTAACTTTGTCTCTCTCTAGAAATGGCAAAAATAATGTGTATATATAGCTAAATATAACCCTAAACCTTTTAAAAGTTTAGCAAACATTATCATCCCAATTTGAACTTGTATCGTTAATTGATAAAAAGAAAGTAAGGTCTTGGTTTGGGTCAACCAAGGCCAACTGAGACCCATAATGTGCTAGTATAATGTGACAAGCCCTCAAGTTGAAATTAATAAAAAGTAATGATTTTTTTTTAAATAATGAACTTAACATTCAAATTACAAAATCAAACCATACAACATATCTAAATTATAACCAAGAACAATAGTAATTCTAATCCAAATACTACATGCAATATACATCTTATACAATTCTAAGGAAATAATTTACAATAGGACACAGCTGTGACTGATCTCATAATACAACACCCACTATTCAATTATATCAAATACATAATATAATTACATTCCTTCAGACATACAACCTAATACAATAAATAGATACCAAGCTCTCTAGAGCTCGATTCGATCCAACTCGTGTATCATTGATAATCACAAATGTCATCTCCAAGTAGTACTGCAATGGGGAGGGAAAGCATCATTTGAGTGCTTTACCACTCAAACCTTGGACTAAAGATCCCCTGCACAATACCCTTTATCAGGAAATGGCCCTCTTTTCATGGATAGGTAGAAAAATGGTATAAAAATCTAGTGAGATGTGTTAGTACCCCATGTGATGTAAAATTTCTAATAACATGCAGTGTACCATAAAGAAATATGTTCTAACATGATATCTCACAACATGCAAAATCAAACATATAAAATGACAATGTACATCTACATAATCTTGGCCAAAGTTTTCAAATAAAATATGATTATTTAGATAGATCAATTTCATCACACACCATTTGATCCAACTATTTATTGGTAATACTACCTAGGCTAGTGGAATCTGTCTCACTACCTATTAATATGATCAATATAGTTTCCAAAATAAACATATACAACAATATATATATTTCCAATATTCATACAGATTTTCTCTTATACTAGGGATAAAACAATCTTAAACACCCATTTATTTCACCAATGTTTATGAATCAAAAAAATATGTTATTAACAAAATAACACTATGACAAAAATACTTTTGCATACAAGATCCATACTAAGAGTTTTTAACTTTTGGTCTTGATCTGATTCACTCATATTTAATTAAAAGCACACATACTTTATTTAGAATGATATATATAATAACACAGTATCAGGAGATAAAAAAACCTAGTATACACATATGGATAATTATTCGTTCCATTAACTAATATGGGCTCTATATTTCTAATAAGACTAATTTGTCACTTAGAATACTTCTCACAAATTAATATGAGACTTTTATAAACATCACTAAAAGTGATTCCACCTAATTCATTAAATTAAAAGACAATTTATAATTAATGTCCATTTTTTACATTATACACTCAACACCATCGTAATATGGGGTGTATATATGTTCAAGGTGATTTCAATGGCTTGAACGACACCTCCTATACTTAGCAAGACACATTCTATAAGAATATAATTAAGATGCTAATAATTAATGAAACCCACACTTCAATAAAAGGAAATATGTAGTCCTTCATCACAACACAACTATCAAAGTACATGCAAACTTGCTTAGAATGGATGTAATAGGTAGGATTAGAAACACAAACTAAATATTTACTACACAAGCTAATTAGAATGAAACGCAAGCCAAAATAAAACATTAAATCCAGGTTTTAATGAGATGCATGTTTATTTATGACGTCAAATTTATTTTTCCTCAACCATAATTTTTTTTTGGCAAAATGAAATGCAGGATAATTAAAAGCATCATGTAGGCTCTAGCATACTAAATGCATATATAAAGAGAAACTCAGCAAGATAAAGTGATTTAAAAGGACATAGGGTAAATAAAATGTAGAATCCATAAAGTACGTAGGGTATGAGGAAATATAAACACTGCCTATTAAAGACAAAATACAAGTCTTACTACAAAACTTAGGATTAAATAATATTTAATTTAAATATAGGATATGTAATAATAATTTCAACTCAGATTTATAAAATACAACCTAGCATAACCAAAATACAATGAAGCCTACCTAAATGGGCAAAATGCAGGATAAAAATAATAATACGTTGGTTCACTATTTTTAGATGTAATCATATCTAAGTTCAAACCCAAGCCATAAAGATTTAAAACATAGTTGTCGATAATGATATGCAGACCCACCAAAATCATAACGCAACCATATAAAAATACAAGATGAAAACACTGGATTAAAGGGATCTAAACACAGGTCTAAAACAATTATTACGCAAGCCATCACTAAGTTCAATGCAAGTTCTTAAAAATAGAATGGGAGGTTGAAAAAGATAAAGATTAATGCAGTCAATGGGAAAATTAACACAAGTTTTAATTTAGCATGCAGACTTCTTCGAAATAAAATACAGGGTTTCAAAATCACATTTTCATGTCATATAGTGGGACACTGGGTTCTAAATTTAAATATAGGCTCAAATAAGAAGTAAAGTGTGTTAGGTTGTGGAGCTAAAAGCTTCAACCTTTGCAAACTGAGGAACAGATGGTTGCTGAGTTCTACAGGAACCGGCGTCGGCAGCAGGACCGACGTCGGTAGAGACCAGTGCAGAAGGCCACCGGCGACGGTAGGAAGTCGGCCGACGTCAGCAGAACCAGACAAGCAGGGACCAACGTCGGTCGCCTGTGTGTTCCAGAACTGCTCGTTTCACGGACAGTTAGTTAAGTGAACAAAGAGTTTGCATGTTGAGACCAGTTAGAGTCTTGGGCTGCGAGGACAATTGTCTAAATTAAGAGTCTAAGTTATTGTTTGAGTTAGGGATCTATTTATAGACCCATTGGCATGTATTGTATAAGGCATGAGATAGAAAGGAAGAGTTCCTTCTAGTTGTAAGATCTGTGAGTTGCAGGTTGTTGCAAGCTCATTGGGGATCTACATGTAAGTTTGGTCTTTGAATTGCAGGTTGCAGGTTCATGAGAGATCAGCTTGAAGTGCTATAGAGTGCTTGATGTACCGGCAGGGTTATTACTGACTGGTTGGTGAGGTGAACACCAATTCTGTGTGTGAGTTGGTTGTTGGGACCGTTTTTGTGTAGGAGAGTGTGTGTGAGAAGAATTACTGAACACTTGAGGTGTGGCGAATCTCTGTAAGGTGAAAGAGTGTGGCGGCTCTTTGTTGTATTATTTTCTGTTAGTGTTAATACAAGATAGTGTATTGTCTCTCATATTCTGTGCTATTGGTGAATTCTAGTTACTTGTGTTTCTAGTTATTTCTGCATATTCAATTGCTTATATTTGGTAATCATACTGTGCTCTTTCTGAGGAGCAAGATCCTAGGAGGTGGAATTAGAACCGGTGTGTTTGTTGTTCTAGATTCCTGACAAAGTGCAGGTTAAAAGACAAATGAGACATTGTCTTTATATATATATATATATATAAAGGTAATATATTCAAATACATCCTCAAATAAGAAGTAAAGTGCAGGTTAAAAGACAAATGAGATGTTGCCTTAATTTGTGTGTGTGTGTGTGTGTGTGTGTGTGTGTGTACTCTCTACTTGATATAAAGCATTGTCCATAATATGGTTGTTGACTGCCAATTGATATGCTGCTAGTTTGATTTAAAACATAGCCTCCATAAGATCAATGAGCAAGGTTAGAGAGAGAGTAGAACATAAATTATATAAAAGGTTTCATATAGGCCATTAGGATTAAAACACGGTCTTTAAGATATGGCACATGCCAATAAATTGAAAATGATAATCTACATGGTTTCTACGTGGCTTTTAGACAAATTTAGCCTCCTAAAAATAGAATGCCACACCAAACATGTTCTATTTAATGCTATATAGGCTATAAAATCATAGGTCTATAAAATTACAATGCAGGGTAACAATACATGTAAACTAGAATTAAATAAAATGAGAAACAATTATATTGAATGCAAAACCAACCTGGTAATTTGTTGAATACCTTGTCTATCTCTTCTTTCCTTGAATTTATTTTTCCAAATTCTCCTCCTCTCTTTTTGATTCTTCATATGTGTGTTTTATTCACAAAATTCTCCTCTTATTTATAAAATAAACTTTCTTCTAAATTTTGCACTACCCCTTTGCATGCCAACTCTTGAATCTTCTAAGTTTCTCTTTGTTCTATATAAACATGCAAATTTAATCTACTAACTTTAGTTAATATTTTCTTTCCCTTTAGTTTACCAACTAATATCAAAACATGTTTATTTAACTAAAATAATAATAAAATCCTTTCTTAATTTTCAAATAAATATCATGAATAATTTTAATTTTAAGAAAATAATCTTTATAAAGATAATTATGTCATTAATTGCTTTTTTACTTAAAAGATAATTATTTCTACAATTATTATATCTATTAGCATTAATATTTATTTTTTGGATTTAAAATTCAAAATTCAAGTCAATTAAAATAAAGAAGTCTAATGCATACTAAACTAAACCCACACACACAATTATCACAAGAAATCTGCACTAACATTTTTACGTAAATGTCATTTAAAATCTATTGTACGTGTGTGTGGGGTCACTAGCATTTTCCACTAATATTCTCTCAATTATTTCATCTAGTTGGTCCTCTCTGATGATGCTCTCCCTCATCAAGCTATAAGAGTAGGACCTATCCTACATCCACCTCGCAATAAGTAGGTAATTAGTCTGAGTCATCATAAATATCATCAATGATGAAAAACTAACTAATATATATCTACATTATACAAAATATAATATACAGTTATCACATCATGTACTCTAATAATCAATATCACTATCGTATTAAAGTATATGTCATAAGGCTTAAATCAAAGCAATAAGAGTTAGATCTTATCATACTAATCAATGGATTAAAGTTTTATTTGTCATAGGGTGAAATCAGATTGTAACATCCTCCCCCCCCAAACTGGTCATCATCCCAATGACATTTATTCAAACAATAGTTTAGAATATCAAAATAGTCTAATAGAAATTAAAAACATAGTATCAAGTATCCATCATGCAAACAAATGTAGAAACAACTTATAAAACTCATCATCGTCTTCCCAAGTAGCACTATCTTCAGAGTATTGGTCCCACAAGACCTTACACTAAAACACCTCTCTATTTTGCAAACAAAGTTTGTGAGTGTCAATTAATTTGATTGGTTATACCATGACCACCCCAAGAACCAGAACCTGCAAAGCATTTCTATCCAAAACATGGGAAGGATCATATATATACTTCTTAAGATAACATACAAGAAAAAAATATGTAATAAAGCTAGGGATGGTGGCAATGTAAGCCTATACGCAATAAGATATACCACTTCTAACACTTTGAAGGATCCCACATATCTTGTTGATAGTTTTATTGTCTTTCCAAACTTAATTGACCTCTTCTACAGCTTAATCTGTAAGAACACTTTGTCACCAACAAAAAACTTCCTATCTGTCCTCTTCATAATATCATAACTCTTCTACCTATCATTGGTCTTAGCCAATCTCTACCTGATTAACTTAACTTTATCTTCCATTTTAAATAGCATCTCAGACCTAAAGACTACCTTGTCCTCTAACCTGTCCCAACTGATTGGTGTCCTGCACCTCCTTTCGTATAGTGCCTCAAAAGGAGCCATATTCAATGTTGACTAATATGAGTTTTTGTATGCAAACTCAACCAATGGAAGATAATATTCTCATTTTTATTATTGATCCATCTAATACATACATAGAAGGTCCTTTAAAACTTGATTCACTTTCTCAGTTTGACCATCAGTCTATGGATGGTATGTGGTACTAAAATTTAACTGTGTACCCAAAGCTAAGTTTAGAGTCGCCCAAAACTTGGAAGTCATCTTTGGATCTCTATCTGAAATGGTCTTCTCTAGAAACCCATGCAACCTATACACTTCCTTTATGAACCTCTTTGCAAGGGTAGATGCATTATCTGTCAAGTTATCTAGTATGAAATGAGCCACTTTGGTTAGTTTATCCACAACTACCAAGATCATATTGTGCTTATTATATGACATTGGTAAACCTTGAATAAAATCCACACTGATCACCTGTCACTTCCACTATGGTATATCATGCAGATATAATAATCCATCTAGGTGTACATGTTTATCTTTAACTCACTGACATTCCAGATAATGTGACACAAAATCTGCCACATCTTTCTTGATTCCCTTCCAGAAATATAAAGGCCTAAGCTTTGTCATGAGCTTTGTTACTCCAAAGATGTCCCAAATATGAGGCATTACGTAACTCTTTCATCATTGTGCTCTGCATATTCTTTCGATCTAGCACATACATTCATCCATTGAAATGAAGAAGACCGTCACTCTCAAAACTAAATCCTTTATACCGAGGATCTTGAGCATTATCAGACAATGATTTTCTGACCTGCTCATATTATTCATCTTCTGGTGAGAACTTAACCACTTGTTCTCTAAAATTACTTCTGATAGTAGCTATAGATGTTATGTACCCTCTGTGACTCAAAGCATCAACTACTCTATTCTCTTTTCCTTTGATGTACTTGATATCAAATTCATAGTCAGAAAGAAACTCTAGCCAATGTCTTTGATGAACATTAATATTTGGTTGGGTGAAGATATATTTGAGCCTCAAGTTATCAATCTTGAGCTCAAATGGATTTCCCAACAAATAGTGTCATCAAACTTGCAAAGTATGAATGCTTGATGCAAGTTCATGATCATGAGGGGCATAATTCACCTCATGCATTTTTCTTCCTTGATTCAAAATCCACTACTACACCATCTGACATAACGACTCCACCTAAACCCTCTCCTGATGCATCTGTGATCATTGAAAATTGGCCACTAGGATCAAAAACGTTCAACACTGGTGCTGAAGTAAGCCTTCTTTTCAACTCTAGAAATCTACTTCACATTTCTCTACCTAGACAAACTTTTGATTCTTCCATTGCAAGGAGGTAATTGGATTAGCTATCTTGGAAAACTTTAGAATAAAATTCTGCTAGCAACTTGATAACCCCATGAAGCTCCTTACCTTGTGCACATTTCTAAGTGTTGACCATTCCATAATGGCCCTTATCTTAGATGGATTTGCAGAACTATCATCTGCAAAAATAATATGCCCTAGATATTGCACTCTCTCTAGAATAAAATCCACACTGATCACCTGTCACTTCCACTATGGTATATCATGCAGATATAACAATCCATCTAGGTGCACATGTTTAGCTTTAACACACTGACATCCCAGATAATGTGACATAAAATCTACCACATCTTTCTTGATTTCCTTCCAAAAATACAAAGGCTTAAGCTCTGTCATGAGCTTTGTTACTCCAGGATGTCCCAAATATGGGGCATTATGTAACTCTTTCATCATTGTGCTCTGCATATTCTTTCGATCTAGCACATACATTCATCCATTGAAATGAAGAAGATCATCACTCTCAAAACTAAATCCTTTATATCGAGGATCTTGAGCATTATCAGACAATGCTTTTCTGACCTGCTCATATTATTCATCCCCTAGTGAGAACTTAACCACTTGTTCTCTAAAATTACTTCTGATAGTAGCTATAGATGTTATGTACCCTCTGTGACTCAAAGCATCAACTACTCTATTCTCTTTTCCTTTGATGTAGCTGATATCAAATTCATAGTCAAAAAGAAACTCTAGCCAATGTCTTTGATGAACATTAATATTTGGTTGGGTGAAGATATATTTGAGCCTCAAGTTATCAATCTTGAGCTCAAATGGTTTTCCCAATAAATAGTGTCATCAAACTTGTAAAGCATGGATGATTGATGCAAGTTCACGATCATGAGGGGCATAATTCACCTCATGCATTTTTAGCTTCCTTGATTCAAAATCCACTACTGCACCATCTGACATAACGACTCCACCTAAGCCCTCTCCTGATGCATCTATGATCATTGAAAACTGACCACTAGGATCAAAAACTTTCAACACTGGTGCTGAAGTAAGCCTTCTTTTCAACTCTTGGAAAACTACTTCACATTTCTCTAACTAGACAAACTTTTGATTCTTCCATTGCAAGGAGGTAATTGGGTTAGCTATCTTGGAAAAACTTCAGAATAAACTTCTTCTAGTAACTTGTTAACCCCATGAAGCTCCTTACCTCATGCACATTCTAAGTGTTGACCATTCCATAATGGCCCTTATCTTAGATGGATCTATAGAACTATCATCTACAGAAATAATATGCCCTAGATATTGCACTCTCTCTTGAATAAAATCCACACTGATCACCTGCCACTTCCACTATGTTATATCATGCAGATATAACAATCCATCTAGGTGCACATGTTTAGCTTTAACACACTGACATTCCAGATAATGTGACACAAAATCTACCACATCCTTCTTAATTCCCTTCCAGAAATATAAAGGCCTAAGCTTTGTCATGAGCTTTGTTACTCCAAGATGTCCCAAATATGGGGCATTATGTAACTCTTTCATCATTTTGCTCTACATATTCTTTCTATCTAGCACATACATTCATCCATTGAAATAAAGAAGACCGTCACTCTCAAAACTAAATCCTTTATATCGAGGATCTTGAGCATTATCAGACAATGCTTTTTTGATCTGCTCATATTATTCATCTCCTAATGAGAACTTAACCACTTGTTCTCTGAAAGTACTTCTAATAGTAGCTATAAATGTTATGTACCTTCTATGACTCAAAGCATCAACTAATCTATTCTCTTTTCCTTTGATCTAGTTGATATCAAATTCATAGTTGGAAAGAAACTCTAACCAATGTCTTTGATGAACATTAATATTTGGTTGGGTGAAGATATATTTGAGCCTCAAGTTATCAATCTTGAGCTAAAATGGTTTTCCCAACAAATAGTGTCATCAAACTTGCAAAGCATGAATGATTGATGCAAGTTCACGCTCATGAGGGGCATAATTCACTTCATGCATTTTTAGCTTCCTTGATTCAAAATCCATTACTGCACCATCTGACATAATGACTCCACCTAAACCCTCTCCTGATGCATCTGTGATCATTGAAAATTGACCACTAGGATCAAAAACTTTCAACACTGGTGCTGAAGTAAGCCTTCTTTTCAACTCTTGGAAAACTACTTCACATTTCTCTAACTAGACAAACTCTTGACTCTTCCATTGCAAGGAGGTAATTAGATTAGATATCTTAGAAAACTTCAAAATAAAATTCTTCTAGTAACCTGCTAACCCCATGAAGCTCCTTACCTCGTGCACATTTCTAAGTGTTGACCGTTCCATAATGGCCCTTATCTTAGATGGATCTATAGAACTATCATCTGCAGAAATAATATGCCCTAGATATTACACTCTATCTTGAATAAAATCCACACTGATCACCTACCACTTCCACTATGGTATATCAAGCAGATATAACAATCCATCTAGGTGCACATGTTTGGCTTTAACACACTGACATTCCAGATAATGTGACACAAAATTTGCCACATCTTTCTTGATTCCCTTCTAGAAATACAAAGGCCTAAGCTCTGTCATGAGCTTTGTTACTCTAGGATGTTAGGTTGTGGAGCTAAAAGCTTCACTGTATGCAAACATGGAGGAGGTTGCTGAGTTCCAGGGATACCGGCGTCGGTAGAGAAATTGACGTCGATCATGGGTGAACAGAAGGGCAACCGACATCGGCAGGAGTCAGCCGACATCGATCACCTCCAGGCAGACAGGGACCGACGTCAGTCACCTGTGCGGTTCTAAAACTGCTCATTGCACAAACAGTTAGTTTGTTGAATCGATTGTTTGCATGTAAAGGTTATTTTTGGTCTTGAGTTGCGAGTCTAATTATTGTAAATTAGAAGTCTAAGTTATTGTTTAGTATGGGATCTATTTATAGACTCATTGGCATGTATTGTAATTAAGGATTAAGGCAAGGAATAGATCCTTCCAATTGTAAGAACAGTTGATCTGCAGGTGGCAGAAAGATCAGGGAGAAGTTCTACATGGTAAGTAAGATAATTTGAGTTGCAGGTTGCTGCAGGTTCATGGGAGATCTACTTGAAGTACTTTGAGTACTTGTGTACTGGTAGGGTTATTACTGACTGGTTGGAGGTGAACACCAACTCTATGTTTGAGTTGTGTGTTGGCACCATTTTTGGTAGGAGAGTGAACTCTTGAGGGAAAGAGATATATACATCTAAGAGGTGTGGAAGATTGTGGCATCTTCATTGTATTTCCTTATGGAAGAGTATTAATACAAGATTGTGTATTGTCTCTCATATTCTGTGTCATTTGTGAATTCTAGTTACTTGTTAATTCTGTGATTAGTTGCTTATACAAGGTAATCATATTGTGCTCTTATTGAGGAGCAAGATCCTGACAAGTTGGAATCAGAGCTAGGTTTGTGGTTCTAGGTTTCCATCCCCTAACAAGTGGTATCAGAGCTTTTGGTTGGGTTACTAACAGGTTGTATCAGATCTGGTTAGTGTTTGTTGATTACAGGTCACTCACAGGGGTTTCTATTTGAGTGGGAGTATAACAATGGCAGAAAAAAGTAAGCTATGAATGGAGAAGTTTAATGGCAAGAACTATCAATTATAGAGGATGCAGATAGAAGATTATCTATATCAAAAAGATTTGTACTTACCATTGGGTGGGGTTGCATGCAAGCCCATGGATATGAAGGATGAAGAATGGGAGGTTCTTGATCGGAAGGCTCTGGGATCTATAAGGTTGAGCCTTGCATCATTTGTGATTTCCAACTTATCACAGGCTAAGACAATGGTAGAGTTGATGGAATCTTTAGCAAATTTATATGAAAAACCCTTAGCTTCGAATAAGGTATTTCTTATGAAGCAATTATTTAATTTGCAAATGTTGGAAGGTGGATCTGTACATAGTCATCTTAGTGATTTCCATGGTTTGGTAAACCAGTTAAATTTAGTCAATATTGTTTTTGATGATGAAATTAAAGCTCTCTTAATCTTATGCTCATTACCTGAAAGTTGGGAGAGTTTGGTAATGGCAGTTAGTAATAATGTGTCTGCTTCAAAAATCTTAAAAGTGGATGATGTTGTGAGTGTAATCTTGAATGAATAAATTCATAGGAAAAGCACAAGTGAATCATCAGGGAATGCTTTGAGTGTTGAAAGCAAGGGAAGGAAAAGAGAAAAGATCGAGCATGGGAGATCAAGGTCAAAGATAGGCAGGAGATCCAAGTCCAGGTATGGCAGAATAACCTGCTGGAAATGTGGAAAGAAAGGGCATGTAAAGAGAGATTGTTGGTTGGTTGAAAATTAGCAAGAAGGAACTAAAGAAGCAGATGTTGTAGATGTTGCAGGTATTGTTGCACATGATGCTCTGGTATGTTCTTTGGATAAAGCAGAATCTTGGGTTTTAGATTCTAGTGCCTCTTTCCATGCATCCCCAAATAGGGAATTTTTTCATGAATATGTCCAGGGAGACTTTGGAGAAATTTATTTAGGGGATGGTAAGCCTTGTCAAATGGTTGGCAAAGGGAAAGTGAAGCTGAAATTGCAAACAGGCAACACATGGGTGTTGAAGGAGGTCATGCACATCCCAGTTTTGAAGCAGAATTTGATTTTTGTTGGAAAGTTGGGTGATGAGGGTTGCATAGTAACTTTCATAGCGGACTCTTGGAAAGTTACCAAGGGTGCACTTGTTGTAGCAAGAGGTAAGAAAGTAGGTACGCTTTATCTATCTACTTGTATTACGGATTCTCCTTCTAGTTTATCTACTTCAGCTGTAGATTCAAAGATGTGGCTTAATAGGCTTGGTCACATGAATAAGAAGGGGATGCATGTTCTTGAGTCAAAGGGTATGCTTTCGTATTTGAAAAGCATGGATCGAGATTTTTGTAAGCAAAATAAAAAAGTGACGTTTCTTGAGAAATCCGATGTTCATGACAAGAACAGAAAAGCCTTGGTTTTCAAGGAGAAGATGACGGACAGAGATCAGCGTAAGGGGCTGAAGAATTCTGAGCAGAGCAAGGTTGATATGGACAAGGGTTTGATCCAAAAAGAACTCGCGGGTAGAAGTCATCGCTCACAAGTAAAATACAGAGACCAACGTCAATTAAAAAATCGGCGTCGGCATCCAAACAGGGACCGACGTCAGCTATGTGCAACCCGATGTTGGTGACTCTAGACAAATAAACACTGGTGTCGATCAGGGGGAACCAACATCGGCGATGAGGCAGTCACATGGAACCAACGTCGGTTGGGTGCAGACTAAGATGTGACCGACATCAATCACTAAAATGGATTTTGGGCAGACATCAAGTTGTCAAGGAGTCTCAAGCGCCCATATGGAGGACTTAAAGGGTATGTAAGCCTCAAATTTGTTATTTCCCTTCTTTACACTACTTGTTGCTCACTGATGGTCAAGAACCAGGAAGTTATTAAAGAAGCTGAGCAGGTAGATTCAGGAAATAGTGGGAGCTTGGCATGGATGAAGGATGTGATTCCTTGGAGAAGAACCAAACGGGAGTTTTTTGGTGGAGTTGTCAGCTGGAAGAAAGCACTGAGAGACAAATGGATGTTCAGGATAAAGAAGAGCAGGAATGGACATGTGAGATGGAAGGCCAGGGTATATGGTCTTGAGTAAGCTATAGGAAAATGGAGGTTTAACCATTGTGTTTCTCTTTACCAGGTTGGATAATATTAACTACATTATCCTGTTATTGTATTGTGTGCTTGTTGTAGGGTTACACATATAGGGAGTTGCTGAACTAAAGGTAAAGTTAGTTCAGAGGTGTGTCATGAGGAATCTGGGAGCAACAAGATTCTTTGGCTTGAGTGTGTTCTAGAGACATGGAAGGTCACAGGTTGATTTTGTCTCCAGATGATTGTGTGAAACTGGTTAGTACACTGATGGTTGGACAATTTTATGAATAGTGTCTTGATTCACATGATGAGGTTGAGTACTTGTTTACTAAACCTGAGATTTCTCAAGCAGTGGGAGTTTTCAGCAAGTTTGGAGCCAATCCGAGAAAGAAGCACTGGAGGGCAGTTCAGTGGATTCTCAGATATTTGAGAGGGACCAGCAGCAGATGCACATGCTATGCAGGGTCAAGTTCTTTTCTACATGGGTTTGTAGATGCGGATGTGGCAGGTGATTTGGATGACAGGAGGTGCACCACAGGATTTGTGGTGGTTGGTCTTCAAGAGTGATCTTGAAGAGGGATACAAAGCAAGGAAACAAACTAGATGATGTACAGGTATAGGTATAGGTGCAGCTGTTTATCTCCAAGTGGGAGATTGTTAGGTTGTGGAGCTAAAAGCTTCACTGTATGCAAACATGGAGGAGGTTGCTGAGTTCTAGGGATATCGGCATCGATAGAGAAATTGACATCGGTCATGGGTGAACAGAAGGGCAACCGACATCGATAGGAGTCAGCCGACATCGGTTACCTCCAAGCAGACAGGGACCAACGTCGGTCGCCTGTGTGGTTCCAAAACTGCTCGTTGCATGAACAGTTAGTTTGTTGAACTGATTGTTTGCATGTAAAGGCTATTTTTGGTCTTGAGTTGCGAGTCTAATTATTGTAAATTAGAAGTCTAAGTTATTATTTAGTATGGGATCTATTTATAGACTCATTGGCATGTATTGTAATTAAGGATTAAGGCAAGGAAGAGATCCTTCCAATTGTAAGAACAGTTGATCTGCAGGTGGTAGCAAGATCAGGGAGAAGTTCTACATGGTAAGTAAGATCATTTGAGTTGCAGGTTGTTGCAGGTTCATGGGAGATCTACTTGAAGTACTTTGAGTACTTGTGTACTGGCAGGGTTATTACTGACTGGTTGGAGGTGAACACCAACTCTGTGTTTGAGTTGTGTGTTGGGACCATTTTTGGTAGGAGAGTGAACTCTTAAGGGAAAGAGATATGTACATCTGAGAGGTGTGGAAGATTGTGGCATCTTCATTGTATTTCCTTCTGGAAGAGTATTAATACAATATTGTGTATTGTCTTTCATATTATGTGTCATTTGTGAATTCTAGTTACTTGTTAATTCTGGTTTAATTCCGTGATTAGTTGCTTATACAAGGTAATCATATTGTGCTCTTATTGAGGAGCAAGATCCTGACAAGTTGGAATCAGAGCCAGGTTTGTGGTTCTAGGTTTCCATCCCCTAACATAGGATGTCCCAAATATGGGGCATTGTGTAACTCTTTCATCATTGTGCTCTGCATATTCTTTTGATCTAACACATACATTCATCCATTGAAATGAAGAAGACCGTCACTCTCAAAACTAAACCCTTTATACCAAGGATCTTGAGCATTGTCAGACAATGCTTTTCTAACCTACTCATATTATTCATCCCCTGGTGATAACTTAACCACTTGTTCTCTGAAAGTATTTCTGATAGTAGATATAGATGTTATGTACCTTCTATGACTCAAAGCATCGACTACTCTACTCTCTTTTCCTTTGATTTAGTTGATATCAAATTCATAGTCGAAAAGAAACTCTAACCAATGTCTTTGATGAATATTAATATTTGGTTGGGTGAAGATATATTTGAGCCTCAAGTTATCAATCTTGAGCTCAAATGGTTTTCCCAACAAATAGTGTCATCAAACTTGTAAAGCATGAATGATTGATGCAAGTTCACGATCATGAGGGGCATAATTCACCTCATGCATTTTTAGCTTCCTTGATTCAAAATCCACTACTGCACCATCCGACATAATGACTCTACCTAAATCCTCTCCTGATGCATTTGTGATCATTGAAAACTAACCACTAGGATCAAAAACTTTTAACACTAAAGCTGAAGTAAGCCTTCTTTTCAACTCTTGGAAAACTACTTCACATTTCTCTGACTAGACAAACTTTTGATTCTTCCATTGCAAGGAGATAATTGGATTAGCTATCTTGGAAAACTTCAGAATAAACTTCTTCTAGTAACCTGCTAACCCCATGAACCTCCTTACCTCATGCACATTTCTAAGTGTTGACCATTCCATAATGGCCCTTATCTTAGATGGATCTACAGAACTATCATCTGTAGAAATAATATGCCCTAGATATTGCACTCTCTCTTGAAAGAATGTACAACTAGACAACTTGTTGTACTATTTATGCTTTCACAGCCATTGCAGAACTAATTACAGATGTTGTAGGTGTTCCTCTTCATTCTTATAATATATAAGAATGTCATCCAAAAAGACTAAGACAAAGTGATCTAAATAGTCCCTGAACACATTATTCATGAGATTCATGAATGTTGTTGGTGTGTTGGTCAACCCAAAAAGTATCACCATGAACTCATAATTCCCGTAGCAAGTCCAAAAAACTATTTTTGGAATATCCTCATCCTGAATCCACAACTGATGATATCCTTATCTAAGATCTATATTAGAAAAGACTATTGCTCCATGCATTTGAGCAAAAAGATCATTTATACGAGGTAGTGGAAACTTGTTTTTGATAGTGACCTTGTTCAACATTCTGTAATCGATGCAGAGTCTAAGGGTACCATCTTTTTTCACAAAAACAACTAGTGCACCCTATGGTAACACACTAGGCCTAATCAAACCTTTTGACAATAGTTTTTAGAGTTGAGCCTTCAATTCAATCAACTTAGTGGTTGTCATCATATATGGTGCCTTAGATTATGGTTTTGATCCAGATATGATGTTGATAGTGAAATCAAACTCATGTTTAGGAGGTAAACCTAGTAATTCTTTTGGAAACAAATCATAAAAATATCTAAGAAATGGCTAATCTTCGAGAGATGGTTCCATAGGTTCTTCCATCTCATTTATCTCGATGATAAATGCTTGGCACCCTTTTGCTTGAGCCCTTTTGAGTTGTATTACAGATATCTGCCTGAGCCACAACTCTCACTTCTCTCCTTGAATTTGTGTTTGATTTCCAAGATCATCCAAACACTCAAATTTCTTTAAATAGCAATCAACTTTGGCCTTATTTTGAGCAAGCTAATTGACTCCTAGGATCACATCATATGATCCTAGTGGTGCTACATACAATTCCACTATAGTTTAAAATTTAGGTAACTTAATTACTACCTCTACTAGACACTAATTAACCATGGCTTTTGAGTCATTCCCATATTGTACCAATTATGCATTTGCCATAAATCCAACTTTCTTAGGAAATTTGCTAAGCATTTTAAGAGTTATAAAACATTTAGTATCCCTTGTATCTATCAAAATAGAAATTGGATGTTCAAATAAAATACTTGATAATTATATGGGTGTTTCTTGAAATTATGCTTGTCGATTATCAATTGTTGCATGAATATGCTGTTGAAAATTGCCTTACTGAGTATTTAGACCTTTGTTATTTGATTTATTTTGAGGACATTCACGAGCATAATGATTTCCTCCACAATTAAAACAATTGCCTAGTGGTCATTTCCTGTTAGTTTGAGTGTTTCCCTAAAAGTTGCCCTTGGAGCCATTACCCAATTTCTTGTTATTGAATGCCCAATTGAATTTGGTATTTTAGGTTATTGGGCTAGCCCTTGAAGTTTCCTTTCCTCTGCTTCTAGTTCTTTTTTAACGTTAGCTTAGAATTCCCAAACTTTTTCTTTTTTTTCCATATCATGAGCAAGAGACTTCAGCTTTTGTTCCTATTTCACCACCTTCTCAAAAACCTGGTCCATAGTGGGAGGTCCATGCACATATACCTCACCACCGATCTAGGGTTTTAGTCTTATGATAAACTTCTTGATTATGAATCTCTCATCTATTTGGTACTATGGTACGTACTTCAAAAGTTTGGTGAACTGCTCCTAGTATTTATTGATCAATGAGTCTTCCTGCTTCAGATTCAAGAAATATGTGAGCTTCTACTCAAAGTAAAGTTGTGGTAACCATCTTAACCTGAACAATGTCACAAACTGATCCCAAGTTATGGTGGTGGAGATAATGTTTATTTCCATTTATTGGCCCACCAAGTAGCTGCCTCACCATCCAACTGGTAAGCTCACCAAGCTACTTGGGTGACTTCTGAGTAGTTTTGAATCTCAAAATACTTTTCCATCTCTGTCAGCTAGGCCTCAACTCCATCACTTAGAATAGTTCCATCGAACTTTGGTGGATTCACCTTTTTTCATGTCTTTAGACAATTTTAAAACTAACTGAGCTCTTATATCATGCAGGTATTCATGTTCAACTAGGTGCTCAATAGGTACTCCCTGACATTCTTCCTTACCTTGGCTGTCAACGTCTTATTTTAAGGATGTAATCTGATCCCTGGTATCATTCATGGATATGATAATATGATCTAACTTAGTTAAATGCTCAGTGGCAATAAGGTTGGGATCAAAGGGAGGATTATTGTCATTGACATACGAAGGACCCTCACCCAATGCTCTTATTTGGCCCATAGGTCCCAGGATCGAAACTTGGATCTGATACCACATGTGACAACCCCTCAAGTTGTACTTAAGAAAAAGTAATAATTTTTTATTTATTTTTTAAAAATTAAATAATTAACTTAAAATTCAAATTACAAAATCAAATAATATAATATATCTAAATTATAACCAATAACAATAGTACTTCTAATTCAAATACCGCATATAATATACATCTTATACAATTATAAGGAAAGAATTTACAATAAGACACAACTATGACTGGTCTCATAATACAACACTCATTGTTCAAGTATATCAAATATATAATATAATTACACTCCTTTAGACATACAACCTAATACAATAAACAAATACTAAGCTCTCTGGAGCTCAAGTCAATTTAACTCATGTATCGCTAATAATCACAAATATCATCTCTAGGTAGTACTGCAATGGGGAGGGAGAGAATCATCTAAGCACTTTACCACTCCAACCATGAACTAATGATCCCCCACACAATCCCCTATCATGAAATGGTTCTCCCTTCATGGATAGGTAGATAAAATGGTGTGAGAATCTAGTGAGATGTGCTAGTACCCCATTTGTTGTAAGATTTCTAATAACATGCAGTGTACCATAAAGAAATTCGTTCTAACATGATATCTTACAACATGTAAAATCAAACATATGAAATGACAATGTACATCTACATTATTTTGGCCAAATTTTCTCAAATAAAATATGATCATTTAGATCAGTCAATTTCATCACACACCATTTAATCAGACTATCTATTAGTGGTACTACCTAAGCTAGTGGAATTCATCTCATTATCTATTAGTATCATCAATATGGTTTCCAAAATAAATATATACAACAATATATATATATATATATATATATATATATATATATATATATATATATTTACAAGATTCATACAGATTTTCTCTTATAATAGGGATAGAATAATCTTAAACACCCATTTATTTCACCAATGTTTATGAATAAAAAAAATACGCTATTAGCATAATAACA
Organism: Torreya grandis; assembly: GCA_037957365.1. NCBI lineage: Eukaryota > Viridiplantae > Streptophyta > Pinopsida > Cupressales > Taxaceae > Torreya > Torreya grandis. The sequence continues at coordinate 7,154,956 of JARHVA010000064.1, forward strand.
CTACGGCAAAAATACTTTTGCATACAAGATCCATACTAAGAGTTTTAAACTTTTGGTCTTGATCCGATTCACTCGTATTTAATTAAAATCACGCATACTTTATTTAGAGATCCAATTCACTCATATTTAATTAAAAGCCCACATACTTTATTTAGAATGTTATATATAATAACACAGTATCAACACATAAAAAGACCTAGTATGCACATAAGGGTAATTACTCATTCCATTAGCTAATATGGGCTCTATATTTATAAGAAGACTAATTTGTCACTTAAAATACTTCTCGTAAACTAATACAACACTTATATAAACATCACTAAAAAGTGATTCCACCTAATTCATTAAATCAAAGGACCATTCATAATTAATGTCCATTTTTTTACATTATACATTCAATGCCATCATAATACGGGGCGTATATATGTTCAAGGCAATGTCAATGGCTTGAATGGCACCTACTATAATTAACAAGACACGTTCTATAAGTATAAAATTAAGATGCTAATAATTAATGAAACCCACACTTCAATAAAAGGAAATATGTAGTATTTCATCACAATGCAACTATCAAAGCACATGCAAACTTGCTTAGAATGGACACAATAGGTAGATTAAAAATGCATCATAAAGATTTACTACATAGGCTAATTAGAACGAAACACAAGCCAAAATAAAACATTGAATCTAGTTTTTAATGAGATGCATGCTTATTTATGATGCTAGATTTTTTTCTACTCAGCAAAAATTTATTTTTGTTTTGATAAAAGAAAATGTAGGATAATTAAAATCACCACACATGCTCTAACATATTGAACATATCTATAAAGAGAAACTCAATAAGATAAAGTGATTTAGAAGGACACAGGGTAAATAAAGTGCAACATCTGTAAAGTCCACAAGGCATGAGAAAATATAACCTAGAAGGAGATGATGTAATAATAATTTTAACTCAGATCTATAAAATATAACCTAGCATAACCAAAATACAACTAAGCCTACCTAAATGGGCAAAACGCAGGCTAAAGACAATAATACATTGGTTCGCTATTTTTAGATGTAACCATATCAAAGTTTAAACCTAGGCCATAAAGAATTAAAATGCAGTTGTCAATAGTGATATGCAGACCCACAAAAATCATAACACAGCCACATAAAAATATAAGATGAAATTGTTTGATTAAAGGGATCTAAACGTAGGTTTAAAATAATTATTACCTGACCATCACTAAATTCTATGTAGGTTCTTAAAAATGGAATGGGATGCTGAAAAAGGCAAAGATATATGCAACCAATGGGAAAATTAACACAGGTCTTACTTTAGCATGCAGACTTTTTTGAAATAAAAGTACAAGGTTCTAAAATCACAACGTTGTGTCATATAGTGAGACATTGGATTCTAAATTCAAATATAGCCTCAAATAAGAAGTAAAGTGTAGGTTAAAAGACAAATAAGATGCTACCATTGTGTGTGTGTGTGTGTGTGTATACACTCTCTACTTGATATAAAATGTTATCCATAATCTGACTGTTAATTGCCAATTGATATGCTGCCAGTTTGATTTAAAATGCAGCCTCCATGAGATCAATGAGTAGGGTTAGAGAAAGAGTAGAATGTAGGTTATATAAAAGGTTTTATACAAGCCATTGGGATTAAAACACAGTGTTCAAGATATGGTGTAGACCAATAAATTAAAAGCGCTGCTCTATATGCTTTCTACGCAGCTTTTAGACAAACATAGCCTCCTAATAATAGAATGTCGCACCAAACATCTTCTAATTAATGCTACATATGCTATAAAAGCATAGGTCTATAAAATTACAATGCAGGATAACAATACATGCAAACCAGAATTAAATAATGCAAGATAGTTATATTGAATGCAAAACCAACCCGAAAATTTGTTGAATACCTTGCCTATCTCTTCTTTCCTCGAATTTATTTTTCTAAATTCTCTCCTCTCTTTTTGATTCTCCATGTGTATGTTTTATTCACAAAATTCTCCTCTTATTTATAAAACAATTTCTTTTCTAAATTCTGCACTACCCCTTTGCATGCCAACTCTCTAATCTTCTAAGTTTTTCTTTATTCTATATAAAACATACAAATTTAATCTACTAACTTCAGTTAATCCTTTCTTTCCCTTTAGTTTATGAACTAATATCAAAACATGCTAATTTAATTAAAATAATGATAAAATCCTTTCTTAAATTTCAAATAAATATCATGAATACTTTTAATTTTAAGAAAATAGTCTTTATAAGGATAATTATGTCATTAGTTGCCATTTTATTTGAAAGATAATTATTTACATAATTATTATATCTATTAGCATTCATATTTATTTTCTAAATTTAAAATTTAAAATTCAATTCAATTAAAATAAAGAAGTCTAATGCATACTAAACTAAACCCACACACACAATTATCACAAAAAATCGACACTAACATTTTTATGCAAATGTCATTTAAAATCTACTATGCATGTGTGTGGGGTCACTATTATTTTCCATTGATATTCCCTTAATTGTTTTATTTAGTTGATCCTCTCTGATGATGCTCTCCCTCGTCAAGATCTAAGGGTAGGACATATCCTGCATCCACCTCGCATCAAGTAGGTAGTTAATTTGAGTCATTATAAATATCTCCAATGATGCAAAAACTAACTAATACATATCCACAATGTATAGAATATAGCATATATTTATCACATCATGCACTCTAATCATCAATATCACTATCTCACTACAATATATGACATAAAATTGAAATCAAAGTAATAGTAATCAAATATTACCATACTAATCAATGGATTAAAGGTTTATCTGTCATAGGGTGAAATCAGGGTATAACATATAATTTAAGTATAGGTCAGACCAAACTGACATTATTTGGTAAATGTCAAACAGAGTTTTTGGCTTAGATAGGGGTTGTTTAAGGCAATGAATTGCTTGGAAGAGTATGTAAGGGAGGAGTCAAAGTTTAAGGAGGCGTGTAGGAGAGGTTTGTTTAGGTTATAGGTGGTGGTATAGGGGACAACAATCTTGAGAAGTACCAATGGTCTAGCCACCCCTTTTTTGGTGCACCTTTAAGGTGTGCACTCAGAGACATTGAGACTTGATGAGTTTCTACAAGAGAGAAAGCATCATTAATTGATAAAGTTTAAAAATATTATGTGTATACAGATGGGATTCTTTACTTGTGGATTACAACCCCGTGCTCAGGGGTGCTGGGGAGGAAATACGTAAGGTTCTCCCTCTCTACCACCCCCTCCGACCAACATGTTTGAAGTTGTTATTTAATGACTTCTGGGTTCTTGTGTTTTTATATGCTCTCATTTTTGGTTGTTACACACTTATATCAATGTGATTTGATGTGATCTTTTTTATTGTGTGGTCATTATTGACCATCTTCTAGAATTATTTGTCTCTCAAAGCTTTTCTAGCTTGGTGTGATTTTGCTTCTGAATTATGACTCTTTTCACCTTTTTTTTTTGGTATGACTAGCATTGTGCTATATCAATTTTTATTAATATAAGGACATTTTTCAATCAAAAATTATAGTATTATCCATGAATTCAAAGTTTAGATCAGTTAACTTGTAAATAAGTTCACACTACCCCATTAAATCTAGGTGTTTGGTAAGACACAAAATTTTAATTTATCAAAATGTTTTTCAAATAAAAGTTTTCAAACTTAATTGACATAAAACTTATTATTTACCCATAAATGTATTTTCTAATTTTAAAAAGTAAAGAAAGTTGAAAAAATACCTTACTTAAAACTATTAAAAATAAAGTTATTCTAATTTATAAAATAAAAAAATACCATCTTAAATAATTTGTAGTGATAAATAATTTTTTTCAAATCAATTTTAAAATTTTTAAAAGAAAACCAGAATCTCTCCCTTGAGAAAGAATCACTCTACTAGGGTTTCATGGTTTACATTTTCTTGCTTGCTTTCTTGGCTCACCTTGCCCAAACCACTTATATTTTATGAGGTGAGACATGACAACACTTATATTTTAGTTGCCCCTAATGTTTCCCCCAACACTATTTCCATAAGGGAGGACCCATCATATTCGGAAGTTTGGATTATTCTTGACATTGATGGCCATCCATTTGGCATTCTCAACATCTATGCTCCCAATGATGGCCCTGATTGCTCCCTGCTTTGAAGGTCTTTGGTAGATGGGATACCTATTGTGAATGGCTAGTGTGTGGAGATTTCAATATGATTGAACACCCCCAAGACAGGGTTGGGGCCCTTCCCATGTGTTGGAGTGTCGGTGAATGTGAGGCTTAGTATTATTTCAAAAATAAATGCGGTCTGGATGACCCAATCCTCTAACGGTGGACATTCAACCCCACATCTTGGTTTATGTGGACCAACTACCAATCTAGGGATCACCACGTACTCAAATGGGTCGACTACTTTATGTTGCAAGAGCAAAATATTTTTTCCTTTTCTAGCATTGATGGTCAACATGTCAATGCCCACTCTAGTATTATTTTTTCAGACCACCCCCTATTTCTTGCAAAGTGGAATGGACTTTGGGGCAGTGTAATATCCCCTACCAATAGAGATATATGAAAGACACAAAACTCTGATACCAAAGACCAAAGCTCTGATACCACTGTAATATCCCTTCGAATATCAAAAACAAAACTCCAAATTGCTTCTCTGAATTTCTGCAAAATATCTTCAAATAGATGAATAAATCACAGTATAATTTCTTATTTATCTGCTCATAAGCTTACAATAGAGATCCCCTGTCAAGTATACAAAAAATGATCGAAAGTACGGCCTGAATAGTCTGAATATTCCGTAAACTGGACAAGAATTCTGAATCTGGTTCGTCTCGGCCTGTCGTGTAAAACACACAGTCGCCGACGACGGTTATACTGCCGTCGTCGGTCGATCCACAGTCGTTACCCCGCCGATGTCGGTAGTATGACGACCGATGTCGGTCTCTGTGAGTCCCTGTTCGCCGATGTCGGTACCTGAACTTCTTGTAGATGCGTACGGATTTCCACTGAGCTGTACGGAATTCGTACGGCCGCTGATATAACACACCCTGTATGCCTGATCCTGATCTGTAGAATTATGGGCTGACACAAAAGATCTATATCTGGATAATTCTTGAATCAAAAACCCAAAATAAAGAAAATACCTGTAAACCCTTGTGATAGCTTCTGAGTGAAGTTACCTCTCAAATACCTGTAATACTATGATAACTTCTGGGTGAAGTTATCTCTCAATTCGGCAATAGATCGGCTGATCTTTCACAACCTCTGAATCGCACACAATGAAGAGTTGACGTTCTTCACTGCAATTGGAATCCTGGAACCCTTGGTTCAGTCTTCACAGAAGAGTTTCTTAACAAGAATCAATATCAATAATAAGCTTCAATACAAACTCTCTCCCATGAGAGATTCTTATACACCTCTAAAGGTGTGCTTGCTAAAATTAGACTCCCTTAAATTAGACTTCCTTAAATTAGAACTAAGGTCTTAAAATTAGACCAAGTCTTAATTTAGAATTTGCATCCTCAAATTAGACTAAATCATTAATAATTAATAATTAATTAATAATTATTAATTAATTAATAATTAATTAAAATGAGATCAAATAATTAATATTTGATTAAATCAATCAAATATTAATATCTCCCTTAATTCATGTCCGAAAGAGCCCAAACGAATTCCAACCCATCTCTATCAAGACCCTCTATCCATTTCATTAGCCTACGAGAGTCACATAATAGGCTAATCATCTACTCCGCACATGTCAACTAAAAAGGGGACATGACAGGCAGCACAATGTGCCATGCAATCAATTTATCTTTAATACTTATATGATGAGTCATGTTGAAACAATCTGACTCATCGAGTGGATCTAGAACCTCACCCTATGACCCCCATATGCTGCCATCTAGATTGAGTGGTGAAATGAGGCCATTCTACACAACACCTACTTCCTCTGCCACCATGGCAAACATGTTACTCATATTTGAAAGCACTTAGAATAGGCCATGCTTAATGAGTTCTAATGGGTCTTTGTCTCTCTCGAGACTGATCCTTTTAATGTGTAGTTGCAATGGCTTGCAACCTCTCTCAAACACCACCTTAAGGTGGCAAACATCCATGCAGCTAGGAGTGCTCAACTCTGTGTTTGGTTGCACTAGTTAAAAATTGGTGACAAAGCCTCTAAGGATTTCTTTAAAGCACTGAAAGCTAAACAAGTTTGTGGGCAATTAAAATCCATTCAAGTGGCTCAATCCCAACTAACTTCTTGGTCTAATATATCCTTAGCTTTCCTTGAATACTATAAGTTGGTTTTTCAAGCTTAACTTTTCACAGCTGAATGATCTCAAGCCCTTCAGAAATGCCTCTTGCAAGATCAAGCTAGTAGATCAGCAACTTTGTGATGCCTTGCTCACCTTGAAGAAGCTCATAGAGGCTCTGCATTACATGAGCAATGATAAAGCCCCTAGCCTTAATGGCTTCCCATATGAGTTTTACAAAGCCACTTGGGAGTTTACTAGACCTAATTTACTGCAAGTTTACAAAGAAGCCTTACAAAATCAGTCTCTTCGACCCATGATCAACCAAGGTAATATCAAATTCATTCCTAAAGCTAGAGATCATGAGTTGCTTACCAACTGGAGGCTGATAACCTTGCTCAATGTTTCTTACAATATTCTTGCCAAAGATCTCACCAACCGTGTCCAACTCATTTTACCTACCATTGTTAGACTAGAGCAAACAAGATTCATTATAGGGTGTTATATTTTGGATAATCTTATTGCAGTCTGGGAAGGCATGGCTTGGGCTCATTCCTCTCTCCAGATAAATATTTTTCTTAAATTAGACTTTGAAAAAGCTTATGATAAGATTGATTGACAATTTATTATTGCCATGCTCAAGGCTCTTAGCTTTGGCCCTTATTTCATTTATACGGTGCAGACTTTGCTTTATGATGCCTCAACCCGCCTCGCTATTAATGGGCATAAAACTGAAGGGATTGAACTCCAAAATTCTATTCGCCAAGGTTATCCCCTTGCTCCACACTTTATGTGTTATCTATTGAAGCCCTAAGTTATCTCCTGGTTTCTAGAGTTTCTCAAGGGCTGGTTCGGGGCATTGTCTTGCCTGACCACACCTCCCAACTCATCAATGTGCACTTTGTAGATGACACCTTCCTCACACTCAAAGAACAAGAGGCCACTTTTAATGAAGCTATCTAATGCCTTTACACTTTTTGTCTAACTTCTGACTCTAATACACAATGGAGGAAAACCCAGTGTTTTCATCAAATTATAATGCCTATGCTTAAGTGGATTTGTAAGTATAATTGGAAATGGATTATTTGGGGGGAACAATTCAAGTTATTGGGCATCCCCTTTGCTTTTTATAGTTCATCGGCTGAGCTTTGGTAGTATGTCCTCAACAAGATTGAAAAGAAGATTGCATATTGGATCACTAAGCCCATATCTCTAGCATGCAAGTTTCATATTTGCACCAAGATCTAGTCGCTACACATGTCTACTATTAATCTTGTTGGGCTCCCTTTAAGGCCTCTTATGATGCTCTAGCCAAACTCCTCAGAGATTTCCTTTGGGCCAATTCTAATCGTGCCTAAAAAATTTCATTAGGTGGCATAGGATATTTGCTACCTCCCTCATGATAAAGGTGACATGGACATCATTGACATGTATCGACAAAGTATGGCCCTATATGCAAAGTGGGTTATTTGTTAGGTTATGGAGCTAAAAGCTTCACTGATGCAGACATGGAAGAGGTTGCTGAGAGGTTGTTGAGTTGTAGAGCAACTGACGTCGGTCTGATCAGTCGACGTCGGTCATATACAGTGAGAAGGCAATCAACATCGGTTAGGTATCGACCAACGTCGGTCATCTCCAGCCTGACAGGGATCGACATCGGTCGCCTGTGCGGTTTCGAAACTATCGGTTGCATGAACAGTTTGTTAACGAACTGAGTGTTTGCATGTTAAGAGGCCAATTATAGTCTTGAGCTATGGATCTAATTATTGTAATTAGGTGTCTAATTATTGTTTGCATGAGATCTATATAAGAGACTCATGGGCTGTATTGTAATTTGTGCTAGTTGAGTTGAGCAAGGTTAGCTCTTTCTGTGTGTGAAAAGAGTAAGGGTGTTCCTCCTAGTTCCACAGGGGTGCCGAGTGTGTATGATCAGGTTGGTCTGCAGGTGTGCTAAATCAAGGAGAAGATCCCCCAGGGTACTGGTTTGGAGAATCATAAGGACTTGGTGAGGCAAGGACAAGGGTTCTTCAAGGTGTAGAGAGATCTACATGGTAACAGGTGTGTGTGCGAGGTCAAAGGAGATCTGCAGGTGGTAGCAGGATCAAAGGTGACAACAACACATCAGAGAGCAAGAGAAGAAGGCAAGGAAGTTCCTTCCATAAGTAAGATCATTTGAGTTGCAGGTTGTTGCAAATTCAGGGGAGATCTACTTGGAGTACGTTGAGTACTTGGAGTGCGTGGAGCACTTGTGGAGTGCATGGAGCACTTGTGTACTGGCAGTAGTGGATATTGACTGGTTGGAGGTGAACACCAACTCTGTGTTTGAGTTGTGTGTTGGGACCGTAAGAGAGAGAGCTTTGAGAAAAGAATTATTGTACACTTGAGGTGTAGGAAGCCTCTGAGAGGTGTGAAGAAGAAGTGGCATCTTCTTTATTGTATTCTTTTCTAGATGAGTATTAATACAATTGGGTATTGTCTCTCATATTCTGTGTTGTTTCTGATTTCTAGTTGCTTGTTACTTCTGGTTAATTCTGCATATTTAAGTTGCTTGTGCATGGTAATCAATTGTGCTTTCGTGGGGTTCCTAACAGTTGGTATCAGAGCTAAGGTTGCAGGGAGCAGGTTTTGTGTTTGGTTACAGGTCACTCTCAGGGGTTTCTGATTGAGTGGGAGTATAGCAATGGTAGAAGAAAGTACACTACGAATGGAGAAACTGAATAGCACGAATGGTCAATTACGGTGTTATGAAAAGAAAGAGCAGGTAAAGAAGATTATTGGTTGGTAGCAGATCAACATGAAGGAACTGAAGAAGTAGATGTTGCAGGTGTTGTTGCACAAGATGCTCTGGGATGCTTCTTGGATAAAGTAGAATCTTGGTTTATAGATTATGTTGCCTCTTTCCATGCAGCCCCAAGTAGAGGGGTTGGTGAGCCTTGTCATAGTATTGGCAAAGGGGAAGTGTTGCTGAAATTGCAAGCGGCCAACACATGAGTGTTGAAGGAGGTCATGCAGGTCCCAGTCTTGAAGATGCAGCTAATTACTTCAGGAAAGTTGGGTGATGAGAGATGCACAAGATCTCTCACAGCGGATGCACTTGAATTAGCTGGTGGTAAGAAAGTAGGTATCCTTAATCTATCTACTTATATTACTGATTCTTCTTCTGTTACAAGAACATGACTTTGTAGGCTTGGTCACATGAGCAAGAAGGAGATGCATTTTCTTAAGAGGAAGACTGATGTATTTGATAAACTTAAGAACTGAAAAGCCTTGGTGTTCTTGGAGGAGATGACGGATAGAGATCAGTGGAGAAGGCTAGACATCTCTAAGCAGGGCGGTTTGGACAGGGTTTTGATCCATGGCGAGCTCGTGGGTAAAAAGTCGTCACTCACAGGCATACACAGGTATCAACGTCGGTCAAGGGTAATCGACGTCGAACAGACAGGTGTCGATGTCGGTCATGTGTAGACCAGAGGAGTCGGTGGTGTCGGGCAGGTGGAGACCGATGTCGGCAGGATAACCGGCGTCGGTGACGTGGACAGTCGCATGGAACCGACGTCGATCAGATGCAGACTATGTGGTGACCGAGGTCGGTCACTGAGACGGATTTTGCGCAGACAACAAGCTGTCAAGGAGTCTCAAATGCCCATGGGGAGGACTGAAAGTGTAAGTAAGCCTCAAATTCGTTGTTCCTCTTCTTTATACTCGTTGCTCACTACAGAGCAGGAAGGATCCAGGAAACAGTGGGAGCATGGCATGAATAGGATGCAGAACCAAACAGGAGATTTGGTAGGGCTGCCAGCCAGTATGAAAGCACTGAGATGAATGGATACCTTAGTTAAAGAATAGAGAGAATGGATACGTGAGACGGAAGGCCAGGTCATATGGTCTTGATGAAGCTGCAGGACAGTGGTACAGGTTTTGACAAGTCGATGACAAAGCAGGGCTTTAGTCAATGTCAGTGTAACCATTATGTTTGTCTTATCAGGTGGATGATGATTGCAACATTATCCTGTTACTGTATGTGGATGGTATGCATGCTGAAGGTTCAGACATACAGGGTTTTGCTGAGCTAAGGGTAAGCTTAGTTTAGTGGTTTGCCATGAAGGATTTGGGAGCAACGAAATTCTTTGGCATGAGAGACATGGAAGATCACAGGTTGATTTTGTCTCTAGTGGGAGCTGATGTGAATCAGGTGTTGGCGAGGTTCAATATGCAGGATGCAAAACCGGAGCACACCAAGGGCTGGATAGTTCAATGTTCGAAATCACATGAGGTCTGATATAGACCTGAGTTTGCCCAAGCAGTGGGTGTTGTTAGAGAGGTAGGAGCCAATTCGGGGAAGTGGGTTCTCAGGTATTTGAGAGGGACCAACAACAGGTATACATGCTATGCAGGGTCAGGACTTCACTACATGGGTTTGTAGGTTCGGATGTGGCAGGTTACTCGGATGACAGGAGGTGCACCACAAGATTTGTGGTGGTTGGTCTTCAAGGTTGAGCTTGAAGAGGGATACAAGCCAGGAAATAGATTAGATGGGGTACGAGTACAGGTACAGTGCAACTATTTATCTCCAAGTGGGAGATTATTAAGTTGTGGAGCTAAAAGCTTCACTGATGCAGACATGGAGGAGGCTGCTGAGAGGTTGTTGAGTTGTAGAGCAACCGACGTTGGTCTGATCAGCCGACGTCGGTCATATACAGTGAGAAGGCAACCGACATCGGTCAGGTATTGGCCGACGTCGGTCATCTCCAGCCTGACAGGGACCGACGTCAATCGCCTGTGCAATTTCGAAACTGTCGGTTGCATGAACAATTTGTTAACGAACCGAGTGTTTGCATGTTAAGAGGCCAATTATAGTCTTGAGCTACGGATCTAATTATTGTAATTAGGTGTCTAATTATTGTTTGCATGAGATCTATATAAGAGACTCATGGGTTGTATTGTAATTTGTGCTAGTTGAGTTGAGCAAGGTTAGCTTTTTCTATGTGTGAAGAGAGCAAGGGTGTTCCTCCTAGTTCCACAGGGGTGCCAAGTGTGTATGATCAGGTTGGTCTGCAGGTGTGCTAGATCAAGGAGAAGATCCACCGGGGTACTGGTTTGGAGAATCATAAGGACTTGGTGAGGCAAGGACAAGGGTTCTTTAGGGTGTAGAGAGATCTACATGGTAACAGGTGTGTGTGCGAGGTCAAAGGAAATCTGCAGGTGGCAGCAAGATCAAAGGTGACAGCAACACATCAAAGAGCAAGAGAGGAAGGCAAAGAAGTTCCTTCCATAAGTAAGATCATTTGAGTTGCAGGTTGTTGCAAGTTCAGGGGAGATCTACTTGGAGTACATTGAGTACTTGGAGTGCGTGGAGCACTTGTGGAGTGCGTGGAGCACTTGTGGAGTGCGTGGAGCACTTGTGTACTGGCAGTAGTGGATACTGACTGGTTGGAGGTGAACACCAACTCTGTGTTTGAGTTGTGTGTTGGGACCGTAAGAGAGAGAGAGCTTTGAGGAAAGAATTACTGTACACTTGAGGTGTGGGAAGCCTCTGAGAGGTGTGAAGAAGTGGCATCTTCTTTATTGTATTCTTTTCTGGATGAGTATTAATACAATTGGGTATTGTCTCTCGTATTCTGTGTTGTTTCTGATTTCTAGTTGCTTGTTACTTCTGGTTAATTCCGCATATTTAAGTTGCTTGTGCATGGTAATCAATTGTGCTTCCGTGGGGTTCCTAACATTATTCAGGTTATTGAGGATAATGAATCTTGAAAAATTCTTCTCAGACATTGTATCTCCATGGGCTCTCCCTATGGTAAAACCACTTGGCAGAATATTGGCTTCCAATCCCTTCTCATCACTACTATTCCTGTCAAGATTACTGGCTCTTTTATGGTCAAAGCATATGGAAGGCTTTTGAAGCAGTCAAACCCCACTTGAAGTGGGTGGGGGATGGTTTTCACATAGGGTTGTCTTTTAATGAACATAACTTATGGTGGTCCCCTGGCTGAATTACCTTGTATTAAAGCTCTATGATTATTTCAAAAAGGGATTTGCACTATCTGTGATTTGGTTGCCTCCAAAAATTGGATTCCCTACCTTGAACTAAAATTCAAGTTTCAGTTAAACAATGTGGACTTACCTTTTATTCTTCACATTTAGGAATTTCAACGTGATGTTATGCTACATAAACTTGGCCTGCAACCTCCTAGGGCCTAGTGGAAAGACTAGAGGTGGAACTATGATACACACTTCAAGAGCTACTCCCCTAGGATTCTTTATAAGGGGACGAGTTTGTTCTCTCCAACTTTAGACAACCTCAACAGGTGCTAGAGCCTCCAGTGCTCTCCCAGGACTTGGCTTGCACGTTTGGATTGTGTGTGACATCTTGCCCTATAGCCCAAGCTGGCTCATTTTTTATGGTGTTTAATCTATCAAGGATTCCCCCTCGATGAGATGCTACTCCACCTTCGCATTCCCCAACCCTTATGTCTGGCTTGCAAGCATCCAAAATCCTTTAAATATTTGTTTTGGTTTTGTCTAAAAGCTTAGTCTGCTTGGCATTGGATTCATTCGTTATTTCAACCTTATCACCTTGAGCCTTTCTCTCTCTCGGTAACAGGGGATCTTCAAGGATTTTTCTAATTCGCTGGCCTCTATTGCCTTTCTCTGGGAATTCTTCCATCCTATTATTCTCTTTCAGCTATGGAAAGCTAGGAACAATGTTATTTTTAATCACGAGGCCTGTGAAATTTTATTTTATGTTAATGAAAAGGTTGATGTTATTTCTTTGATCTATTTGTAGATTCAAGACTTAGTGAAAAGATGGCTCTAAACCTCCACCTCCTGTAGGAGCTCCTCGACCATTAGGGGAGTGCCCCTTGCACCATGAGCAAAGTTCCACCTAAATACCCGCCCCACAGTGCACCACCTCCTCCTCTAAAGAATGTCGAAGCAGAAGTTGGTCCAGAAACAGGGGCCATTTTTCTCTTCGCCCTCCCCCAGGGCATGGCTAGAGTTCTCATGACAAGTTTGATGTTGGTCTTTTATAGCAGCCTCCGACAAACAATTTTGTCCTTGTGCAGCCGATTGATAGTTGGCCTATCACTATTCATGATGACCCTTGGATAGCTGGAATGCTCCAAAGATACCTGACATGGAACTACCTACTTGGTCGTGCTTCGCAAGGATGATCTTCCACCTTCACCTCCTTGAACGATGATCTATGTGTAAAATTTTACTATATAATTATTTGTAATTGTTTAAATTATGTCTTGATTGAGAGACTAATTTTATTGTTTTAGAACCAAATTTATTCTTTGACATAAAATTTGAACCGTGATATGTCCGACTACTTTATTTTATAACCTTCTATAATTATATATTTTTATTAATATAATATAAACGTTCTAATAATAAAATTTTAAAATATATAATTTACAACTGAAACCCAACTTTATTCTTTCTATTTTAAATATATCTTAAAAAACTATATTTTAATTAAAAAATAAAACAATTATGAGACATTATCATCCACATCAATCAAACAACCACCACTTTAACGTAAAATTGCATTGCAACTCAAACCCAACTTTATTCTTCTATTTTAAGTATATCTTAAAAAATTATATTTTAATAAAAAATCAAACAATTATCGCACATTATCATCTACATCAATCTAACAACGACCACTTTAACACAAAATCGCATTCCAATTTTTTTATTTTTTTTTAAATAATATCAAACGGGAATTAAATGTGTCAAATATGGAAATTATAAAGTTAATATCCCACGTGTAAGCACACCAAAACAACACGTATCATGCCCAGTTACGGGGATGCGTTCTGAATCGACGGCCGAAAATCACTGGAAGCTTGAAGCTTCGGGAAGCTACTGGACAAGTCTCGCAGATTCTAAACGCTAGACTGGCGACTATAACTGCCGCTTCATTTCCACCTCTAAGCAGTTTTTGATCCACAAGTATAAGCAAAACATTGTCTTTATTTTGGCGACGTCAATATTTTGGGGACAATTCGATCATATTTTGCATTACGATCGAGAAAACAGACGACCTAGTTTCGAATCCTCTCCAAGGTATGGCTTCGGTGCCTTTATGCTTTTTGGCTTTCTTTTATTTAACTCAAGAATGCAACCAGTGGCGCTTGTAGTCTGGTTTATGAAAGTGTTGCACTCAACCCTCTTCCATATCCCTTTCCACTCTCACACTTATTAATCACTGAAATGTATGATTCTTTTTAAACAATCAAATTGTCTGGATTGAAGTATACTGTTCCAGAAACTTCTTTTGCTGCGAGGAAGTTCTCTTTTAAGTAAATTGTTTAGTTAAAAGATTGGATCATCTCCAATTTTAGCGGAAAGTTCATTTTTTCAGCAAAATGGTTGGTTGAAATTTTGGATCATCTCCAATTTTAGCGGAAAGTAGAGAGACATCTGATGGTGATTCTTGTGGAAAACTCCACCAATCACCAATTGAACCGAATTATTATTATTATTATTATTATGATTTTACATATTTTCCACCAAAATTTCTCTTCTTGAGAATTAGAATTGTTATTAGTTATTTTTAATTTAATTTTTATTTTTTACTTCTTATTTTCCACCAAAATTTGGCTTTTTTTTAAGGAAAATATGGTATGATAAATCTCTGCAAGAATTATTATTATTATTATTATTATTATTATTATATAATTTTAATTTTATTTTTTAACCTCACTTATTTTCCACCGAAATTTGGCTTCTTTCAAGTAAAATATGGTATATCTCTGCACCATTCTGTTTTTTTATTATAATAATTTAATATTTAAATTTTGGGGTAGAGATCTTAAATTCTCTAATTTATGAGTTATCCTGAGATGCGCCAATTTTGGCTTGCTTTCTGAAAGCAAAAACAATGGGCGTTCTAACTTCTGATTCTAACCTGTTTCTGGCATTATCGTTTTATTTTCCTTACAGGAGGAGAAGGTATAGACTACTGTGTTTGAAGATCGGATGATATAAAATGAATCCGGAGAAATTTACAAACAAAACTAACGAGGTCTTAGCAGCAGGTATAGAGCTTGCTCAAGAATCTGGTCATGCCCAGTTCACTCCAATTCATTTGGGCATTGTTCTTATAGAGGACCCAGCTGGGCTCCTAAAGCAAGCTATTTCATCCGCTACTGGTGGAGATCAAGCAGTTGAATCAGTTAAGAGAGTACTTCGTCAGTACCTGAAGAAACTCCCCTCCCAAGATCCTCCTCCAGATGACAATCCTCCAAGCACTGGTCTGATCAAATGCATCAGGCGTGCTCAGTCTTCGCAAAAGAAGAAATCAGACACCCATTTGGCTGTAGATCATCTTATACTTGGACTACTGGAGGATCCTCAGATTACAGATTGTTTTAAAGAAGCAGGTGTGAATGTTTTGAGGATTAAAACTGAAGTTGAGAAGCTGAGGGGACAGGGTAAGAAGGTGGAGACTGCTTTTGGAGATACCAATTTCCAAGCCTTGAAGACCTACGGGCGCGATCTCGTGGAAGATGCTGGGAAGCTTGATCCAGTCATTGGTAGGGACGAAGAAATCAGAAGAGTTATCAGAATTCTGTCTCGCAGGACGAAGAACAATCCTGTGCTCATTGGAGAGCCTGGCGTTGGTAAGACTGCTGTGGTGGAGGGTCTGGCTCAAAGGATAGTTAGAGGAGATGTGCCAAGGTAAGTTTGTTATTTTAGTTTTGTTCATGGTTTTCTTGGTGTCTTTAAAGGAAAAAAAAGAGGTTGAATGAGATCATTTTGAGGAGTCTATGGTTTGTGGTATTACAATTCAATAGAACAGGACATTTTTAATTCATTGCAGCAGTCTAGGAATTGGGAGAAGCTTCGGTAGAAATCGCACAAGATGGTTGCAGGTTATATGCCATTTACATCACTGCTAACAAGTGCATTTAGGTCATAATCATTGTTGCAAGCGGTTTAATAGCTATTGAAATCAAATTTATCATGAAAACTATCATTACCCATGTTTTATACACTACAAATGTCTGTAATGTGTTTAGTGGGAAAAGTCGGGAGGACATTTAAATTATTAAATCTTCTTGTGCGTCATTGTTTGTTCTTACCTTGCTTGCCTATGCATAGGCGATGTGATGTTAGATTACTTCCCCGGGTCCTCAATTTTAGGACATATATATCGACGCAACTTTATTCAGTTTACGACTATATACCAGAACAGAATAAAAGTGGACGGAACACGGTTACATTGAGTTATATGTTTTGAATATATCACACATGTTATGTCCTCAACTGTGATAAGTGCTCTTACTCGGATGATATTTTTTCCTCAACTAACATAAGTGCTCCTCCCAGTTTATAATTTTTTTTAGCCTAAGTGCTCTTCTCAGTTTATGGTTTTCATATTTTTTCTTAACATTAAGTGTTCTCAGTTTGTAATTATTTTTAGCTAGTGCTCTTCTCAGTTTATATTTTTCCATCTACCCGATTTGTAATGATAAGCTTATTTTGGGTTAAGCTTGGATCACATTTTAAAATTTTGTAAACATGGTCACAGTCAAATGCACCCATAATTTGTTGTATCACAACCTTGTAACCTGTCCACAAGAGTCATGGGCTGGTTTACTGGGTTGTGGCGTTTGACTTCCTTATTGAATTGTGGATGATTCTAACCTTCGTCATGCAGTTAGGGTGTCCCCCATTACAACTACACTACAGCCCCGTCGACTTGGTATAGGAATTCTTGTTCTCTGTTCGATTCTTGGGGAAGTGTTGTTCTGTGTCGGTGAATGTTATACAACTCTTTCAATTACCAAATCTTAATTGGCTATAAGTTTGTCACGCATATCTATTTCAGCAATTTTCTATTCTTTGATCTATGTTAGCCTGTCATGGTATCCGCCTTTGTCCCGAGTTGCAGGCAGTCGTATCTTGGCATGGGTATCTGATTCTGACCATTGGCCTGATTCTAATTTTAATTTCAAATGAAGTTGGACGATTTTGAGACTTAAATAACCATGTTAGAGTGGAGGAGAGGCCAGCATCAAAAGATACACGTTTGCTAACTGGTTTGGGATGTTTCTGTAATATGCAACTCCAGGATGCGATTAATGAATTTTCTTTTGGTTGCTGCAGCAATTTGCTTGATGTAAGATTGATAGCTTTGGACATGGGAGCCTTGGTGGCTGGTGCCAAGTATAGGGGCGAGTTTGAAGAGCGACTCAAATCTGTACTTAAAGAGGTGGAGGAATCACATGGAAAGGTCATTCTGTTCATTGATGAAATACATTTGGTACTAGGTGCTGGTGAGTAAAATTTCACTGTGTAACTTCGTCTTACGATCTTTTCTCTCTTCTGATTAAATCTGAATAGCTGTCATTTCAATTGGTCGTCTCCAAATTGACAAAAGGATTTGTTTTCAGGACGCACGGAGGGTTCAATGGATGCCGCTAATTTATTTAAACCAATGCTTGCACGAGGCCAACTTAGGTGTGTTGGAGCAACTACATTGGAAGAATATCGGAAGTATGTAGAGAAAGATGCTGCATTTGAGCGGCGGTTCCAGCAGGTTGGTGCTTTATTCAGGTTATTAGAACATTTCATTTGCTGGTTTGCATCATCTTGGGATCTTGTTGTGAATAGATTGACTGTTTCACTTATTTTGGCAGGTATATGTGGCTGAACCTAGTGTGTCCGACACTATCAGCATTCTGCGTGGTTTGAAAGAAAAATATGAAGGCCACCATGGGGTGAGGATCATGGATAGAGCTCTTGTGGTTGCCGCCCAGTTATCAAGCCGTTATATACCAGGTAAATTCTTCACATCGGATATTCATACAATTGAAGTGGTTCCAACAAAGGTTATTTGGGTGCTACTTAAATATGAGATATGATCTCCATGAATGGATGGGGTTTTTCATCTTTCCTGGTAGATTGTGTAAAGTCAGTATCTTAATTTGATCTATTAAAAAACATTATTTGGGTGCTACTCAAATATGAAGTTTGATCTCCATAAATGGATGGGTTTTTTCATCTTACCTGTAGACTGTGCAGAGTCAGTATCTTAATCCGATCCTTTAAAAAGGGATGAAGATATGGGCATTAATTCTACATTCTGCTTAAAAGGTAGACTTTTTTGGGGCTTCCCAAAAGTGATTGATTCTTATTTGATTGTCTGGACTCTGAACAGATCGGCATCTTCCTGACAAAGCAATTGATCTGGTTGATGAGGCATGTGCAAATGTGAAAGTACAACTAGATAGTCAGCCTGAAGAAATAGACGCTCTTGAAAGGAAAAGAATTCAACTAGAAGTTGAGTTGCATGCTCTGGAAAAGGAAAAAGACAAAGCCAGCAAGGCTCGGTTGGTTGAGGTTAGTAATGAGGTTTATCCTATTTACAAATTGTGTGTGCGTCTTTCTGATTACATAAAAGTTTTTATCAATTGTCTTGTTTATGTGTTTCTGATATTTACATGGAATGATTGGAGTCACAATGTTGGGATATGCATTCACTTACATATTGACTTATTTCTTTAGGTTGTAAGGTAACTCACTGCTCTCATTTTACGAAATTTACAGGTTCAGAATGAGCTCAATGATTTGAGAGATAAGTTGCACCCTCTCAAAATGAAATACCAGAAAGAAAAAGAGAGGGTGGATGAAATCCGACGTTTGAAACAAAAGCGTGAGGAGTTGCTGTATACTCTGCAGGAGGCAGAACGTAGGATGGATCTTGCAAGAGTTGCTGATATACGATATGGAGCTCTTCAAGAGATAGAGGCAGCAATTGCTCAATATGAAACTAATGTGGAAGGAAATTTAATGTTAACAGAGGTTGTAGGACCTGAGCAAATTGCAGAGGTATGGATAACCTTGAAGTTCTGAATATTTTTTATGTTCTTTCCTTTGATATTTTTACCATTTGTAGGTATATGAGTTCAATTCAAAGTTGACCCATATTTGTGGTATCTTGTACCTTTATTGCAAGATTTCATTGGTATATTAATATAACGAAATGATATGCAGGTGGTGAGTCGTTGGACTGGTATTCCTGTTACTAGACTTGGCCAGAATGAGAAGGAGCGGCTGCTAGGCCTGGCAGACAGGTTGCATAAAAGAGTTGTTGGGCAAGATGAGGCAGTTAAGGCAGTTGCAGATGCTGTGTTGAGATCACGTGCTGGGCTTG
This sequence comes from Torreya grandis, assembly GCA_037957365.1. Taxonomy (NCBI): domain Eukaryota; kingdom Viridiplantae; phylum Streptophyta; class Pinopsida; order Cupressales; family Taxaceae; genus Torreya; species Torreya grandis. The sequence continues at coordinate 7,174,417 of JARHVA010000064.1, forward strand.
GAAGACCACAACAACCTACGGGCTCTTTCTTGTTCTTGGGGCCTACTGGTGTTGGTAAAACAGAACTAGCAAAAGCTCTTGCAGAGCAACTGTTTGATGATGAAAATCTGCTGGTAAGAATTGATATGTCTGAATATATGGAGCAACATTCTGTTTCCAGGCTCATTGGTGCTCCTCCTGGGTATGTATAAATCATAGGCTTGTTTAAGATTGGTTTACTGAGTATGTTCTTTCTTTATTATTTTATTTACTGAATAAAAGTGTCAATATTGCTGCTGAAATCAATTATAATTTATGGCAGATACGTGGGTTATGAAGAAGGTGGACAGCTCACTGAAGCAGTTAGAAGACGACCATATAGTGTTGTTTTATTTGATGAAGTTGAGAAGGCACATGTTTCTGTCTTCAACACCATGCTTCAGATGCTGGACGACGGGAGACTAACAGATGGGCATGGCCGGACTGTTCACTTTTCCAACACTGTCATTATCATGACATCCAACCTCGGGGCTGAGTATCTGCTTGCCGGGCTCTCTGGACATACAACCATGCAAGCTGCAAGAGAGAAAGTAATGCAAGAAGTAAGTTGAATTAAATTTTGGTTGTGTACTACATCATCCTTATCTGGTTTTCATTGAAGTTGCTATGATACTAAATTTTCTTTCGCCTTGCTTGCAGGTGAGAAAGCACTTCCGGCCAGAGTTATTAAATAGACTTGACGAGATAGTTATTTTTGATCCTCTTAATCATGAACAGTTGAGGAAAGTCGCTAGACTGCAGATGAAAGATGTAGCTGTTCGGCTTGCAGAGAGGGGAATTGCTTTGGCAGTCACGGATGCAGCTTTGGACCTTGTCCTTGAGGAAGCCTATGATCCTGTATGTAAAACTAGTTTCAAGATTTTTTGTGTTTCTATATTTTAAGTGATTTATTAAAATTACAACCAAATTCCTTATCTTTTTGCAAGTCAATCTAGGAAACCCCTTGCGCCGTTGAGGCCTACTAGCTAGTAATGGAAGGTGAAGTTTTAATCCACACCATCCGATTTTGTAAGGCAACAAACGATGAACATTAAACAGAATCATGATCAAAGTTGGGTTATAGAAAAGGCACTTTCTTCAGAGTTAGTGTGATTCTGTGACTTTTTGTTATAGGCTTTATACCAACTTTTTCTTGTTGCTAGCGGAGCAATACTGAGTTATACTAACTTGTTAGTTATACTAACTTGTTAGAATGGTTACCTTTAAGGAAAAAATTCATGTCGACTGACCATGATGAACAGGACTTGCAAAAACAATGAGAAATAGAGATATAGGGATGTTTACTTCATAAATAGCTGCAATGACGTCTGTTGGGATTCAGGGTTCTGTAAATTGAATATGTGCTCTTCTTTTTGAAGGTTTATGGTGCTAGACCACTGCGGCGCTGGCTGGAAAGGAAAGTTGTGACCCACCTGTCTCAAATGCTGATCAGCGGAGAAATTGATGAGAACTGTACTGTTTTCATAGATGCAATGGCCGGGCAGGAAAGTTTATCCTATCACGTGGAGAGAAATGGAGGACTTGTTAACCCAAACACGGGGTTAAAATCGGACGTTTTGATTCAAATTCCTGGTAACACAGTCAAATCCGATGCATCTCAGGCTGTTAAGAAAATGAGAATTGAAGAAATAGACGATGACGAGACAATGGATGACACTATGTGATATGCTAATCCCTGTGTTTAGGTCCTGAGAATGAACTATGATGTGATCAGTGTGTTGGTTGTTGGTTGATAGTTTGTAGCTGGGTCTGGGGTTGAGGAAGCACTATTTCATCAGTTAATGTGCTAAATGTATAGGGGCCAAAATATTTTAAACTGAAATGCATTTTGGCTATGGGGTTCTAGTGTGCCCAACTGTTTAGCTCTCTTAATAAGAGCCACTGTAAATCATGGAATTACGTTGCCTCTTTAGTTTTTAATATAATTAATATAAGCCGCTGCTATTTTTCAAAATTCTATTGGCATATGGAAACAGTACAGTAATCGTGGTGATTTATGTTATTTTTATAAGTTGTGCTCTTTAGTTTACGTTTTCTACCGTGTTTTTATCTTATGATATCTGACCTGGTTTCATTCTAGTTAAATCACACTTATATCTTATTTTTGTTTAATTGGATAAGCTATTGCCAGAAATATATGGCATTGGTGCTTCTAAGTATAAAGATCAAAAGATCAACAGAAACGGTTTTGCATGGAATAGCAGAAGTTTGATAAAGAAAATACTGTGGAGATATCCATTGTATTTCCAGACGTCCAATCTCAGGGCTTTCATTTTTGAGTGTTGTATGGGCATTTCAAGATTTACATATTTTATTAGATTTTTTTAGGGTTTTCAAGAGTTCTGAGATTGTTTTAGCGTGCAATGATATACCATATATTTTGATGCATGGATGCAGTACTCGTCATTATTAGGGAATGGAAATCGTTCATATTCTTTTACACTCAAAACCCCTAACCCCTATTTATGCTCCTCTTTTCCATAATGAGTCTGGGGTTTTAATTTTTTAATTTTTTGGGTACCAATGAACGAAAGCAAAATTTTCATCCACCGAATTAGATAACCGCTAGCTTTTATGCATGGCAGAGCCATGAATGATCTTATTTAAACTCCTCTTAGACCGTAAATTTGGAAAACGGTGTTTGAGAACAGAACCATTTATCATCAACACTGTCAGACGTCAAAACTAGAGGAGAGATAAGAGCATCCAATAGTAGCACGGTCCGAAAACAAAATAAGCTGATAGGATCATGGAGGGCGGGGCATTCTGATCATGTTATGTATTATAACTCGTAGCATCCAGATCAATGTCAGAAAACCCTAGCATACTTTTCAAAGAGAAGAACCCTAGCATGCTTTCCAACCAAATCCCTGGGCCAAAGAATTTTAAAGAGACTTGAACAAAGCCCATTCGACATCTCTAATTATAGAGGGATGGTTGGTTGGTAAGAACACGAGTTTTAGAGTGTCATTTGTCAAGAATGACAAAGTAAAGCACGTTTAAATTCGCTCAAAGTGAGAGTTTGCGTTCCGATGGATTTTTTTATCAAAATCACGAACGTCCAAGCAAGTCAAAGCGCATAAAAATGTTGTCAAGGTTGTACATAGCCGCCTTACTAAACTCCTCTTTGAGATCTCCTCAGCATTGCGATCATGGATTGTTGTGGTTCCTTGCAAGCTCAATGCTTTTGCTCGCTATGCAATACTCCATTTTCTTTATAAAATGAGTTTTTTCGGTGGTGTTTCAAAACATAGTCAATGATGAAACATCGAGGGTTAAAACATTTATTTGCGAGTTTTAAAAAATCACATGATGAGAAGTTCATTTTCTTTATAAGAGTAAATATATTCAATGATAAAGCATCGAGGGTTAAAACATTTACTCATGAGTTTTAAAAAATCATGTGATAAGGAGTTGGTTTAAATTCGTTTCAAAGTTATCTTAAAGCCTTGTAAACGACTTGTTTTGAGAAATTAATTAGATAAAAAAATATCAAATTTATCTTTAAAAGGGGGATCTCGAGATTATTACTAGGTGGAGACCAATTATCTTGTTAAATGTCTTATAAAATTATTGTCAAAGCATTGATGTCGACCTTTTTTAATTTGTTAGATTAGACTAGAGCAAATATGATATATTAAAAATGGTATATTTTGGACAATATAATTTTTTTAGTTTGGAAGAGAATGGAATGGGTTCATGTTTTTTGACAATGAGTTTTATTTTTGAAATTTGATTTTGAAAAAACTTATGACCACTTTGAGTGGCCTTCTTACAATGTGAAAAAATCTAGGGTTTTAGAGTTTTTTTCTTGATTATATAAACTCTCTTCTTTGATGCCTTGTCTTGTTTAACCATTAAAATCTAAAATCCTTGGCTTTTTTCATTCTATTAGATAGTGTTGTTTGTTAGTACTTGTGATCTACATTTTGATTGATGAAGTTTTTGGATGTTTTTTAATTCACAAAGCAAATTAAAACTTACTGAAGGAATTCTACTTTTGGATAGGAAGACCTAGTGCATCAATGGCCATTTTGTAGATGACTACTCTCTTACCGTTGCAAAAGATGAAGCTTAGTTTAAGGGAGCTTTGGCTTGCCTCAACATTTTTTTGCAAACTCTCTCACTCAAGCTTCGAGTAGGGTCAAAATACATTGTTATTGGTAAGGTATGATGCCAATGTTGAATTGGTTGAATAACTTCCATTAGAAACAGAGCAACATGAATGAGAGCTTCAAATAATTGGGCATTCATTTCGTTTTGATAGCTCTTTTGTTGAGTTGTGATAATATGTTATAGAGTTGAAAAGAAAATTGTTTTTAGTATTACCAAACCTTTGTCTTGAAAAGGAAAGTTTAAAATCTGAAATGAATCAACATGTATGAGAGCTTCAAATGATTGGGCATTCATTTCGTTTTGATGGTTCCTTTGTTGAGTTGTGATAATATATTTTAAATAGAGTCGAAAAGAAAATTGTTTTTTGCATTACCAAACCTTTGTCTTTAAAAGGAAAGTTTGAAATCTATGTTAAAATCCTATTTGTCACTCATGTTTACTATTCTTATTGGGTGCCTTATGAGGTTTTCTATAATAAACATTTGTTAATTTCTCATAGATGCTTTATGGGTCAATGTCAAACAAACATGGGGTTTCCATAGAGTTGCATGGAAAGTTTGTTGCCTTTTGCAAGACAAAGATGACATGGGCATTATTCACATATATAGATAGCGCGTTGCTCTGTGTGCCAAATGGGTGGTTATCTCCATTGAAGGCTCCAAAGTATGGAAAACTGTGCTTCAACATATCTTTGTTGTAGGGTTCCCTTGCAATATGACTAGTTGGAATAATGTTGGGCTAATATTTTTTTCATGTCACCCCCACCCTTCTTAAAATTGAGGTGTCCTTTGTGGGAAAAAGTATTTGGAAAGCCTTCAAAACAATTAAATTGTTTTCCAAGTAGGTTGGCTATGATTTAAGTCTAGGTCTTCCCTTCTTAAAGTTAATTTATTCTATGTAATATTGCATCTAACTTTGCAACATTTTTTGTAATACTAGGAGGGTATTTACGTAGTTTTCTATTTGCTAAACTTTGATCGCAACAAATCTTACATCAATTTTTTTGATGAACCGAGCTTGGGCTACAAAAAACTGAATCTTTTTTTGCAGGGCTTTTCCAAACCAAGTGGCTTTCTCTGAGTCTTGGAATCGAAAATTCACCTTGTTCATTACATTTGAAAACTCACAATCATAATTTTATATTAATTATCATTTTTTTTTAATTCCCTTCAAATATTGAATTGTTTGACTTGCACTTTTTTATATTTTGAATTATCATATCAATATATCCTTTACTTGTTGGAGAGTCATAATTACATGATTATTTTTAAATATGAACTCTAGAGCTTGACTAGTCAAAACCCCTATAAAATTTCACTTATCTTCTTCATTCGTCACACAATTAACCTACAACTTCATTTCATAGGTTAGTAAATAAGTTTGGGATCCATTTAAATATCATATGGCGTCAAAGTAACTAAATATCCTATAGGAATCAAAATGTTTTCTACGATAACACAAGATATCATTGGTTTGCTTGATGATGATTTTTTTAAGTTTCTGCAAACTTGTTGTAAATGTGCTTAGAGTCTCAGTAATCTTGATTTCAATAGTTGTGTTAACTTCACATCCAATTTATGTATTATTCCTATTTAAAAAATTTGTTGTTTCTTCAAACCAACTCTTTGTCGTAGCTACTTCTCTTACTGCTTTCTGACTCCTATTCTCAAATATTAAAATAGGTCCGGGGATACATTCCTTTGGAGTGATAGAACACTCTACAATATCTATTAGACCAATTCATAAAATTGACTTGAACCTAAATTTCATCATTTCTTCTTCAACATACTACCCTCATTATTCTACATATAATCGTTGTCTCCATAGATGCTCTTTAAATTTATTATTAATTTGTTCTAACTGTCTTATTGCAACCTTTTCACAATTTTTTTGTTATGTTCCTTCCTCTTATTGGGTCAATTTCCAATTCTTGGGTGGTTCCTACGTTATCTTTTATTGTTGCATTCCATTCCTTCTCTTCTGGTGTTCTTTGACCTACAAACTTGGAATCTCTTTTTGGAGGTCTAGTTCCTCCTATTTTTTTTTTGTATTTCATGTCTAATCCTACTTGTAGCTACTCGTGGTCCTTTGTCTTTTAATTTTTTTATAACTCCATATTTTATGTTGTTGCATCTCTCTTTGAATCCCCAAAATTAATTTCTCATTTTTTTTGTGTTATCCATTCTTTGGGTTTAGGTTTAGGTTTCTTGGTTTAAATTTTATTCATTGAGTTGCCTCTAGTTTGCATTCCCATAATGCCTCGAGTGACTACTCCATATTGGATAAAATCGACACCATGGTATTTTTCACAACCAACATTTTCAACAAAACAAGGTTTAATTAAAAAAACTTGCCTCTTATCCCTCTAACAAAGAAGTCGTGAAGTAACTTGAAATTGAATATACCCCTAAACAACAAATTCTATAACGTACCCGTCAATTGTAGTCTTTAACCATTGGTCAATCGCACGGGTCCACTCAGTATCTATGTTGCACAATATGTATATATTTTCTTCATTCCACACAAAACTTTCTATTTCTCATGGTCTAAAGCAACAATATTCAAGTCTAGATAGCCATGCTACTAGAAATTTAGAAAACTCGCACCAAAATCTTTCATAAATTAATTTGTGGATGTGCTCAGAAATGATCTCCTCCACAAGAACTCCTATTCTTATGGCTTTTTACTTTGTGAGCTTATGTATCTTTGCGTCTCAATTATCAAGGTCCCTTTGAATAGGTAACCATTTCAATATGTTCATGCTCTCGAAAATAGAACCATTGTAAGCAACAATTAGTGGATTCACTCATCATGACATAGTAATTGTTGTAGTTTGTGAATGTTGTGATGAGACTCTGAATGATTAACAAAATTTGTAGATAGGTTGAGGCTAAATGTTGTACATGTTATTGTGTCATGTTTTATTCTTGTTTTCCTTTAACATATGTGCATTTATTAACATTTTTATTGTTTATAGAATTCAAATATGAACAATAAGAAAAAAATACACTCATTTTAAAGAAAGACGCATCAATTGAATTAAGATTTATATACATATAGTGAAAACTTGAAAACATATTACTAAATCAAAGAGCACCATATATTGATCTATATTACATTATAAACCCATCTCTTACAAAACTAGAGTATATATAATGTTGCAAAGAGATTTTGACTCTTCGTTTTCATGACCTTTAATTTACATGATCAAAATAACTATTCAACTTCCATATGCTTCATTATCTTACATGAGACCATATTTCATCAAAAAATTGGTATGTTATACATTTTTCACCTTTTACCTTTAAAAATTGTGTGAGACTTATAATTAACACCTCCATACTAATAATTCCACAACAATATTATGATGTGATCATGTGTTACCTTTTTGTATTTATTTTTCATAGCCCAATTTCATGTGTTGAACTTATACATGTTGTTGAGCATAGCTTTTTCAGTAGATCTATTTTTTTTAGTTTCATAGATGTATGATTAGATTCATTTAATTTAATTTAGTTTAATCTTATTTTGACTATAACCAAAATTAAGGTAAATATAATGAAAACAACAATCAATATGCACAAATATTTCTACAAATGTGGAGTGGTACCAGTCATGATATCAACCAACACTAAGTTGTCTCCAACTCTCTCTTGGCCTCCTTGGCGACCCCTATAGTAACACTTTGTAAAAATATACTAAAATTATGCAATTCTAACCTCCTGGCCCTTGATTGATATAGGAAATATGTGTCAAACATCCTCCAAAGTCACAATCATCTCCACTATCAATGTGACATCTCCACTGTCAAGAGAAATAAAGTACAGGAATCACGATCCTACCTCGCTCCAAGAGCTGACTAACAGAATTGTCCAAGATCCAACTAATAGAATCGAACACACAAACTATAAATGCAAAATGAATAAAAGCAGAACTCTATTGTTGAGACTGAAATCAAAATAGAGCAGAATTATAATACTATTGCATTTGTAACTCATTGAAAATAACTTAGATGAGAGGCATATTTATAGGTGCAATGAAGGCATAGAGTCAATACATTTGACAATGTGAACATAAGACAATTGCCAAATAGTTTGTGTGATCCATATGTAATATGTCAATATTGGTGGGTAAATGTCAAGGATATCTTCACCCATCAATTTGATTACAATTTTCACATGTGCATGTGCACATTAATTACCTCATTATGACATCTACGTGACCTCAATATTACACATAAGCAAGCTAAATATATGTGTAGGAATAATCTATAATAATAAATACATAAAAAATAATATCCTACATTAACACCCCCTTTAAGCGTAGCTTAGATGGGTAAACAAAATTGGGTCCTGGAAACATGCCTTGATGAGATACCCAATCATAATGGAACTCTCACAAAGTGGAGGAAAAGGAGAAAACCCATAGGAAAAAACTCCCCCCTCCCAAAAGAGAAAAGAAGAAGAGGACTAGAAGGCCCCTCGTGAAGATGATGCTGATATAGCCCGTACCCCAAGAAGAGTGTGCAAGTGAATATATTTACTCTCCGTAAAAGATTTGGTGAAGATATCAACTATCTACTCTATAGTCTGGAAAATTTTGAAATTAATGCCCTGTCCATGAATGAGCTCCCGAATGAAGTGCATATGAATCTCGATGTGCTTGATCCGCTAATGTTGGCCCGGATTCTTACAGATCTAGATGGTGCTTTGGTTATCACAAAAGATGATTGTGGGTCGCTTGAATTGTATACCAAACTCAGTAAGAATCCCCTAAAGCCAAATAACTTCAGTAACAACATTGATAGCCCCTCTGTGTTCACTCTCAATAGATGATAAAGCATTAGCATTTTGCTTCTTGCTAGAACAACTAATTGGCCTTGAACCAAGTGAGAAACTATATCCTGAAGTAGACTGACGATGTTGAATATCGCCAACCCAGTCTAAATCTGTGTACCCAATCAAGTTAATATCAATGCCTGCTCCATAATGAATCCTAAAATTGTGATTACCTTGAATGTAGTGGAGAATTCATTTGACTGCACCTCAGTGCAACTCATATGACATTTACATAAACCTAGAGACCATGCCCACTGCATATGAAATATTAGGTCTAGTGTGAGTCAGATAGATGAGGCTGCCAACTAGTTGTCGATACAAGGTAGCATCAACCAATGGAGAAGAACACTTAGTCTCAATTTTGATTCTAGAAAGAAAGGGAGTCAGAGCTGGATTACAAGCATCCATGTGAAATTGTGCAAGCAAATCAAGAGCATACTTAGATTGTGTAATGGTAATTCCTGAGTCAAATTATGAAATATCAGTACCAAAGAAGTAATGCAATAAACCCAAGTCAGTCATGGAGAATCTATCATGCAGAGTAGTTTTCATTGTTGTAATAGAGGATGAATAACTCCCTGTGATCAATAGGTCATCCACATATAGAACCAAAATCAAAAGTGAATTATCTTGCCACAAGATGTAGATATTCGGATCAAAATTGCATACTATGAGAAGAAATGATTCCATCTTGGCATACCAAGTCCGAGGGACCTGTTTGAGGCCATAGATAGATTTTTGAAGTTTACACACTAAGGAATAATCTTCCATGAAACCTTTTGGTTGCTCCATATATATCTCCTTCTCAAGGTCACTGTGAAGAAAGTCACTCTTCACATCCATCTGATGAACATCCCAATGATAAGTTGCGGCAATGGAAAGAGTGAGTCGAATATAATTCATTTTAGAGACTGGAGCAAATGTTTCAGTTAGTCTATGCTAGGAACTTGTGAAAATCCTTTTTCTACCAATCGTGTTTTGAACTTATCTATCGACCTATCTATTACAAATTTTATTCGATAGATCCACCTAAATCGAACAAGTTTCCTCCCCTTAGGAAGGGGTATTAGATCCAAAGTGCGGTTCCTAATTAAATAACTATACTCTTCATGCATAGTTGTATCCCACTCAGAAATGTTAGATGCCTCATGAATTGATTGTGGATCAGAAGCACAAACAATGAAAACATGTGGAACACCCTAAAATTGTGAACAAGTCCATCTGAGATCTGATGGATCCCCAACCCAATCATCTCCACTCTGTAGAGTTTGTCTAGCCCAAAGAGAACTTGAAGTCAGAGAATCAGGAGGAGATTCTTCAACTTTAGAAATATGACTATGAATGGAATGAGGTGAATCTCAATCACTATTCTCATCATCTGAACTAGAAGAAGAATCTTCCAATAGGTATTTGATTTGGATTATCTGAATCATCTGAACTGTCATCATATCCTAGAGAGTCCAAAGAGGAGAGAGAAGTGTCGAGTGTGGAGTCTAATGGACCCTCTTAAAAGCATACACTCCTCTCAATGAACAATTCCTGTGTGGTAGGATGAAGAATCCTATATCCCTTAACCCCTGCATACCTAACAAATATCCAAGTCTTACTCTGACGTTTCATGGCCTTACATTTATTCTTAGGAATGTGGGCCATAGCTTGGGATCAAAATACCCTAAAGTGCTTAACTTCAAATTTTTTATTGCTTCAAGCTTCAAAAGGAGTGATCCCTTTCAAAGCTTTGTGAGGAACATGATTTTGGATATAGAAAGCACAATTAATGGCTTATGTACAATATTGTGGTGTAAGTGATTTAGAGTGTATCATACAATTTGTCATTTTCTTCAAAGATCTATTCTTACGTACTGCAACACCATTCTACTGAGGACTATATGAAATTGTTCATTATAGATCAATCCCTTTTGAAGTACAAAATTGCTCAAAGCAATGACTAACATACTCACTACCATTATCAGTGCGCAAAATCCTAATGGTTTTCCTTGACTATTTCTCAACAAGAGCATTGAAATCCTTAAAATGGTCAAAGACCTCAGACTTTTGTTGAATAAAATACACCCAAGTATACCTAGAGAAGTCATCTATGAAGGTAAGCATGTACCTAGCCCTGTTGAATGAAGGCTTTGGAAATGGTCTAGAAACATTATTGTGAATTAGCTCCAAAATTTGAGTGGCTCCCCATGATTTGCCTTTGTCATATTTCTCTTCAAGATGTTTGCCAAGCATGCAACCTTCACAAACACCATCAAAAAAATGAACACGAGGCAACCCTGTTACCATATCTTGTCGACTGAGTTGTTCCAACATAGGCTAGATGGCCAAATCTCTCATGCCATAGTTTACTCACCCCATTAGAATGAGTGAGTAATGCAGTAGAAAGGTAATCAATAGCAAAATTTGAGGTGTACAACCTCGATTGGTGAATTGTTTTTCCAATGGTCACTATAGTATTACTATGCAACTCCTTAATGACAACAGAATTTGGAGTAAACTCAACTTTCTTCCCTGATTCAATGTGGGTGCTTTGATAAATAAATATAAGATTAGTTGACAGTGATGGAACACATAAGATATTTTTAAATGTTTCATCATTAATTTCAACAGATCTTCTCCCACAAACTTCAATAGAAGTGTCATCACCTATTAGAATAGATAACATAGAACATGGCTCTAAGGATGAGAACAAGTCTCGTGAAGAAGCCATGTGATGTGAGGAACCATAATCAATCACCCATGTGGATGGCTAAGATGCAACTACAACAAGGGCCTTGCCCTTACTACTTTTTTTTATCTTAGAAGACTCTTGTGTTGATGAGCTTGATTTGACTAAAGCAGGGACATTGATGTTGTTTTTCTCAAGCATCTTTGTTAAATAATCAATCTATTTTTTCATACATTTTTTTTCATCATGCCCAGTTCTCTTATAATAGGCACATGTGATCCTCTCTTTCTTAGATTTTCTGCCTGAAGAGGTGGATTCATATGATACTTTTGGTGATTTTTGACCCTTTCGTTGCTCTTGGTCATTCTTGTTTTATTTTTTATGTTTATTAATTGAAGTCTTCGATTTGTCATGACTCAACAAAGCATGTGATTTGGAAGACTTCAATGTCCCCATTTGGATGAGCTTGTCTTGCTCCCTAGTGAATTTCTTGGCAAAATCATCTAAAGATGGCATACTCTAAGTAGTTCTTAGGACACGTTTTGTAGTACAAAAGGTAGAGACAAAAATTGAGTAGTCAAGGCCTAATTTGGAAAGAATAAAGATGATCAATTGTTCATCATTTTTCTCTATGCCACACAATTTTAATTGCAACCTAAGTGATTTAAGTTTGGTGAAAAAGTCTTCTATAGTGTCAAAACTTCTTGGACTCAAACTAATGAGCTCATTCTGTAGCTCATGACCCCTTATTACATCATGCTTCCCAAAGAGTTGTTTCAAGGTGTTCCAAATCTCATGTGGTGATTTAACAGATTCAATGTGAAAAAGTAATTCAGGAGGAACAAATAAACATAAAAGACCATACGATTCATCACACCTATTATACCACTTAATTTTATCTGCACCAAAATCTAGTTCAAATTCCATATTCATGGTTAGCCTATGTAAACCTTTACTTTTTAGAAAAAATTGTACTTTAGATTTCTAGTCATGATAATTGAATGGAGTGAGAAGTGGAACCAAATTGTGATCCATGATCCAATGCAAGTAGAAACTGAATGATCAATAGAGAAGGCAAGGCACAAAACAACCCCCCCTGAAACTATCAGAAAGAACTCCAAATTACAGAGGTTTGACACTTTATGTTTTAATGTGTATACAATCAACACTTTAGTGCGCATACAACTGGCACTTTACGTTTTAATGTGTATAAAATCACACTTTAGTGCATATACAATGGGCACCAATTTTTTTGCACAATAAAGCCCATCAAATCTTAAGATATTGTGCAGGGCTAAAAACAACCATAAACATGAGTATAGAGTTGATTCTTGAAACTTTAACTCATGTAACAAGGACAAATGATGTGTATAGTGAAAATAAGATACTATACAGTAGATCTACACTTAGATACAATGAATTTTAGATACAAATCCATACAATAAACCACAAAGATATAGCCGATATTGTCACAGTGCACGATTTGGTGTAGTATTCACCATCGTGCAATAGACACAATAATATGACTATCTGAGGTTGTTGAATGCACAATACAGTGTAGTATTTACTATTACACAATATAGACAATAACAAAGTGGCTGACGTAGAAATGAATGAAATCTTTGCATTAAAGACAAATAACAATGCACACTCATAAAAAATGGATGTCAGACTCAGTTGAGAATGCATCCACAAATGAGAAATCCATGCAATGATTATATAAGTGACAGTGCAAGATCATAAAAATTAGACATCGAGCTCAACCAAAAATGCGTTAATGAGGAGAACAAAAGTGTGAAATTGTGAGTCAAGCAAAGAAAGAGAGGAGAAATTTTGTTTTGCTTGTGAGGGGGTTTGACTACCTGCCAAAACCAGACCTCACCATTCATCTTTGTGAGATAGATGAATGTTATAAAACAATGATCAATAACTCCTTACATTATGATTTTTCACAATAATATTGTTTTATTAAAAATAAAATTAAAAAAGGTAATTTTTGTAATTTTTTGAATAGTATCACAGTCAGTAAAACTATGATAACTTCCATAGTTCTTAATGAATTTATGAATTTCAAAATAATATAGAAAGAGAAAATAAAATCGCATAGAACCCAAAAAAATTTATGAGCAATTGTTTACCATTTTATCACAATAAAAAAAAAGACCAATTGTTTTTATTAAAAAAAATGGAATTGCAAAAAAAACTTCTTGTAGATCTTGCCTCCTTATCGAAAAATGATTTAGTCTTATATCCAACTATCTTGAATGCTCCTTCCAGATTTACAAAGGTTACTTATATATTCAATACAGTTGCAATACTTACAAATACTGATGAAGTTCATCAATTAGAGAAGAAAGGATTGTAGATGATACACACAAATCTACAGGGTTCTCCTTTACAATCTCATTTAGAATACAAAATTAAAAACTACTCAAAATTTCAATAAATTAACAACAAATGGTGTTCATTACCATAAAAGAGCTCTGATATCATGATGAAATTTTCTAAGATCCAACTGATGGAATCAAACACACGAACTACAAATATAAAGCAAATAGAAGCAGAACTCCGTTGTTGAGATTGAAATCAAAATAAAACAGAATTATATTAATATTGCATTCATAACTCATTGAAAACATCTTAGATGAGAGGCATATTTATAGATATAATGGAAGCATCGAACCAATACATTTGACAATATGAACACAAAACAATTGCTAAATGGTTTGTGTGCTCTTTGTGTAATATGTCAATATTGGTGGGTAAATGTTAACAATATCCTCGCCCATCAATTTGACTACATTTTTTACATTTGCATGTGCACATTAATTATCTCATTATGACACCTACGTGACCTAAATATTACACCTAAGTAAGCTAAATACATGTGTATGAATAATCTATAATAATAAATACATGGAAAATAACATCCTACACTAACACTGACAACCATATAAAATCACATATAAAAATCCATAATCGGCCTATATGACCCATCCCATTAGTGTCTATAAGGGCTTGATCTTGTGGACTAAATCCTTACTTGGAAATCTAACCCAAACTCTATTATGTCTCCACTCTTAGATGTGTATCAAATGTTGCAACCAAAAACATATGAAAAAAACACATTTCATTGGCTCAAACCAAAAATGGAAATAAAAACATGCTAAAAAGTTGTTAGAAAAAAAAAACAAAAAATAAAACATTTGGTAATAAATAAGACACATTCGACCATGCATGGGACACAATCCCCAGTATAAACAATGGAATTGTTGGTTCACAATAAGGAATTAGCAGTTCCCATGATGGAGATTACTCATCTCCATTGGGGGAATTGTACCCATTCAAGATTTAGCGAGTTTTGCCTATACATCTTGCCATTTGGACAATTTGTTATTGAGTTTCTCCTTGACTTTATGGTCTGTATCTTACATATATAGAGCTCACCATTGGGGTATACCCTTTTTTCCATCGCATTGATATGTAATGGCATATTTGTTGCCCCTTCCTATCTCATCCTCACATAAAATTATTTATACTTATTGAGAATCACACAATGTTATATATTCTTTATGATTTGACTATGGTATGACTCTATATTATCTTATTATTGGCAATATGGCGAAGTTTTTTGTTTCAATGACATTGCTTTGAGTTATATTTTATTATTGACTATACATTATGACATTTTACGATGATTATATATATATATATATATATAAAAGTTATTTTTTAGAAATTTTAATAATTTCGTCTATTTTTTGTGATGATATATGATGCACATAACTTTTTATTTTGAAATGAGTGATTTTTATGATTAGGTTCTCCAATTTCTCACTTAAAAAAAGGGGAATATATTTACAAAATTTTTAAACATTGAAAAAAATATTTTAAAAATCGAGATAAATATTTTTAAAGTTGGGTGAATTGAACAAATTTAATTAAAGGCACCAAAAATAACTAATATGACATATATCTATTTATTTGATCAAGAAATAGAAATGAGCTGTTAGAACTCTTTAATAAGTCTTAGCTATTGTTAGGACTTATCTAAAAAATTCTAAATGAAATAAACCAAATGAACAAAATTAGATTTTGTTTTTAAGTTATGACATGTTTCGCATAAAAATAAGCGTATTTGCTCCCTATGATCATTTTTCAAATCATTATTTTCAAGTTATCATATTCACATAGATTTGATTTGAAATTTAATACTTGTTGAAAAATTTCCTTTGTTGCTAGGTATACTAAAGTTTATGAGTATCATGACTGGGAAAGATCGTTCAAATGTTTCATCCTTCATTCCCTAAGTAGGTCAAGGTACATGCTTCAATTTAGTATTTTTATTTACTTTGATGCACACATACATTCACACTACATAAATCCATCAAAGTAAGGCATTGTGTAGACACTAAATTATGGTACAAGACTTATTACTAAAATATTTTAAATATCATTTTGTGAATATGATCTAAGAGTTTAATTTAGATACTTATTGGAACTTTTCAATTTTTTGGATCTCTCTATTTATTTTCTATATGGTCATGTTTCTATTATCTCTTATATTTTATCACTCTTATATATTTTATGATTTTAGGGATCCCCTTCTCTCTTCTCTCCGATTCTTCTAATTGTTTTGTATCATTATTTTTCCTGTTCACTAAACCTATCCTATATAAATTTGGTGGTCCTTGTGAATTGTTGATTCCGTCACTTTTCTTTTGTGGTCCCTTGGCCCTCCTTGTATTTTGCTTGCATGGGCCTATTTTTCCAAATTTCTCTTTCCTCATTTTGAGTTGTATGCCAACAAGTCTATAGTTCAAATCTTGGGAAGTCTATATATACAAGGAATTCTAGAGGCATTTTAGTAACAAGTATCATAATTATTTATCATTCTAGTATTTGCACACTAAACAAATGTTTAATTATACTCTTAAGGACTTGCATCAAGGCTTAGCTGCATTTTATTCCAAAACAATGGTTTTATGTGAATGTGCATATATTTACATAATACTCAGGGAGAGAAGTCAAAGTTCTTTCTCTCACAATTCCATTCACATTACACTAGAACTACATACCTATTCCTTTTTTTTGCTATCTTGCGCCTAAATAAATGTTCTTAATTGCTAAAAAAAATCCTCTAAACATATGTACAGACATCCTAGATCCCAAAATTCACACATTACCTTTCATAGGATCGACCAATACGGGTCAATATTGGCAGTTGATCTGGACTCCTATGTGTCGATCCTAACCTTTACCCACAACAATATTTACTTTTCAAACTGATACACTCCCTTACAAGTTGGTCTGTATTTTTAGGATAAGTAGTGTGAGGATTTCCCCTTTTGGATTGCTATAAAGGCACATCTAAGACACCTAGTCTACCACTTGGATAATTCAATACTAAGACACACTTAGACTATTTCACACTAAGAAAAGCTTCCTTATTCTTCTCAAACCTTATTCTAATCATTTGAAGTAGTCTTTAGCCAAGTCAAAAGCATGTTTTATCCAAGTCAAGCAAAGTATTATCAAGTATTCAATCCATATCAATATGCATTCATGTTGCAAAAGAAGAAAAAGTATACAAAGCACTCTAAGTGGGATAATTATGTGGGATTGATTTCCCGCTTCAAATAATTGGGTATGTAGGTAGCGATCAACCATCATTGGGGTGAGTGGGGTTAGCTCAACGCATTACACTCCCCCTTTCTCTTTGAAGATTTTTATCTATTGCAAGCCCTATTAAGGTTTAAACTTTGAATAAGTTATTTGTAGGTCATTCATGTGCATCTGAAGACCAATTTTTTCACACACAAGTGTGTTTCTAACTGTCACAGATGATTGTGCCCTAATTAGCCTAATTTTATACAAAGAACGTAATTGACTAGTAGATAATAGTAGTGTCTTTCGATCTTGTCCCCTTTCTGACAATCTTGACGCTCATTAGTTATAGTCACAGTTCTTGTGGCACTTACAAAGTCAGTCTGAGTTGATCAATTCTAGTCGATGTTCAATTTCACACAATCAGATCACATATAGTAAACAAAAAGACCTTCGTATTGTTCATAGTTAGTTTTCTTTCATTCATTAAAGCTTTGTTGATTTTAGCAATTTATTTTCATTATGATAGTTATGTCTTTTTACAGCTTTCCTTATCTTTCTATTCATTTTATCTTAATTAGAATTAATCACTAAGTTAATTCAAAATTATGATAAAACAAATGCCCATCTAGGGCTTCAAGAAGAAATATGTTTTACAAGTCATTAGAGTTTCAATTTGGAAAATTGAGTGAGGTTATTGGAGATCAATCCTAGGTGAGTGTCATTTTCAAGTTAAGTTGGACTTCTCTATCCCTTCGTACAAAGCATCCCAACATGTTTGACAATGTTTAGAGTGGGATCAAAACTCTTGGGAGGCTGCTTTGTTTGTTGTTTATTTTTTTTGGTCAAGTCTTTCTCACTTATGGGTACACATTTCTGTCATCATATCATGATGACTGTTTGTCACTAGATCTTGAAATAAGATACATAGGCCTCCAAACCATGCAGGGTTTGTCATGCCCTATTTCTTGCATCCTCATGTACCTTGTAGTGGATTTGGTCACTGATGGTTGCATACCATTATTGATATTCAGTTGTAATTGTAATAATATTTTCCATGACACCAAAGGTTTTGACACAAGTGTGATTGTTTGCTTTTTTTTGATCTTGGTAGTTATGATCCACCTATTGTGTTGAGGACCTTTTTATGGTTTTTATTGAGATGATTATATACCTTTATTAATATATGAGAGTTTGGAATATGAAAGATAGACCTATTATCCTCATCATATGCGCATGTTGACTATAATCACTTTGAGTAGCTTTTTATAAGAAATATTGCTAACATTTATGTTATAGTTATGAATTATCCTTGGCATTGTTTTGACCGCATTGAAAAAAATATCTCTCTCTCTCTCTCTCTCTCTCTCTCTCTCTCTCTCTCTCTCTCTCTCTCTCTCTCTCTCTCTCTCTCTCTCTCTCTCTCTCTCTCTCTCTCTCTCTCTCTCTCTCTCTTCCTTTCTCTTTCTCTCTCTCATTGATGTGATATGATTTGAGATGTAGTCGTAGCTATCAAGGATTAAGATATGTTTGTGATTAGTCATGAGCTTATTTGGATGTTCTTTGATTAACTTACATGGTTATTGTTCATGTTTTCTATAAACACAAAACATGATTATGAGTTACACTTCTTATTATATTATTTAACTCTGTAAGAACTAACCATGTAATTTGTTTTGAGTTGGCTTTGGATAATTTATGCAGTCTATTATGGTAAATTAAACTATCATATCCATGTGCATTATTGGTCACTAATCTAACTACACATATGGATACTAATATTAGGTGTACTATTGTGTTGTTCGGGAGAATTAGGGGCCTAGGGCACTATGTTGGCTCTCATATAGATCCAGAGTAGAGAAAGAGGCTATTGGGTCATGGTAGACTCTCCTCCCACATTATTCAAAAATAAATATACATATTTTCAATACTTATGACTGAAATTTCCTCCTAATAGATGGGTATCTTGCTTAGAAGATGAACATATGTTTTCCTCTAGCGGATGGATATTCTAATATGAATTTTATTACTCATTTCCACTTGTTGAAGATTGTGTTGGAGTCATAATCTAAACATATGTTTTCCTCTAATAGTGTTATGAGTTGTATTCCATGTTTTCACTTGTTTTACTGAAGATGTTGGAGTCACAAGTAAAGCAAATGTTTTCTTCTAAATAGATGGGTACCCTATTTTTTAGTTGTAGTTCTTATTTTCGCCCACTCTGTATAATCTTCCAATAAGTATATGAGTATCACGATTTCAAGATAATGTCATGGATACTATTGGTTTTCTTCCTATGATCTATTTATGATACATACACTTTTGATAATGTGACTATGGCAAGGCTCCCATATTGATACAACCATATTATGGATGCATTGATTTTATTATATTTTATCTCATGCGAATGTTTTGATGGGTGTAATGAGTGTGCATGGGACAGGGGTTCAAGGGCATAAATAGGGGAAAAGAGGTTGAAAATTAACCCATGGATTGCACCTATTCCAAACTTGTCATAAAGGCTTCCTCTTAATAAGTGTATTAGTAAGTTCTTATGTATACCTTGATTGCTTTGTGTTTCATGCTAAAAAACGTTTCTATTGATTCTATCAATAGTAGAACTTGTACCATAAATTAACTTGACTAAAATAGTCCTTGCATGATTAACCATAGGTAAGTGGACCTAGAGGGAAATTTTTTCTAAACTTGGATTTTCAGAATTTTTTGAAAGCTTAAAGTTTCTAAAATTTTAAAATCATTATTTTCTCTTTTTATTAGCAAAAAATGAGGTAGGATAGATATAAGAACCTTTGAGAAATTGTAAAAGTGATTAAACCAAGGATTCAACTTTTTTAGGCATGTCTAAGGGAGAAGTGGAGTTGCAAGCCTAGAGTAGACACTTGTCCCTCTTTGATAGGTTACAAAATACAAGCACCTTCTCCTACTTAAGTAGAAATATCTATAAATATTCTTTATTATTATGACTACAATAGAATTTGAAAGGCTTGGGAGCAAAATTACAAGAAGTCGTAAGGAAGGATAACCTAGGGGGAGAAGATTCAAATTTTGTTGGAGTTGAGGTAGGTTGTAAATATCCTTATATATGAATGTGCAGACATTGTTTTAGTAGATATGTTTCTCTGCTTTTACTAAATATTTTTATAAGATGGGTATCTGGCTTAGGAGATGTGGTTTCTAATTTTACTTGTCATGTATAATTTTCCTCTAAGCAAATGGGTATCTTGTTTTAGATAAGAGCAGATGTTTTCCTCTAGTAGATTTGTACACTACCATGAGTTGTATTTCCTGATGTATTTGACTTGCTTCCTAATAGTTTTATCCAAGATACTAGAAGTCATACTAGGTTGAGTTGTGAATCAATTTACTTGGCCAAAAATTAAAGCTTTGTTGTATTAAATTATTCATCTATATCTCTGCAAATCTATGACTATGTGTTTCTATGTTTGGGGTCGCCTCTTAGCTTGAGGGTTGATGAGGGTCATAAATCTTTGATGACATCATATCGCTGGAAGGTGAACACCTTCCCTTCTACTTGTTGAGTTGTTAGAAAGAAGAAAAGACTTAATTCATGAATGTTTGTTGGAGAAAAGAAAGAAGTCGACTATCTTTGATTGTTAGATACAAGAAATAAACATGATTTATGTTCCTTATTGTGCATGTTGGGATTATGTTTCTTGTTATATTATGAAAATAAATATGTAATGTTGCTATTGCAAAGAGAATGAAATGCTCATGTTGTGTATTTAAATGTTAAACTCTATACTGAAATTGTTGTTATAAGACTATGCCTTCACTAGAAAGATTTGGCTTTGAATATATTCTTTTATATGTATTGTTCCTCCTTATGAAATGAAAGAAAAACTTGATTTTTTTTGAGTTGTTATTGAAGGCTTATGAAGAATTTCTTGTAAGAAAAATGAAATAGATATGGTATCTGCATCTGTCTATTTATATCTGAGTACGACAATTACTCTACAAATTTAAATACTACACATAGAGAGTGGAGAAAGTTAAAACTAATAGTCGTCCCAAAGGTGCAAGTTATTTCAAAAGGGGTGTAATTTGTTGTTTTGGTAAAATAATTTTTTTTAAGTGAAAGTGTAAATTCGCAGTCGTACCTTACTCAAAACCTATGATCACTAGCCCTGACCCACCCTTTGTACACGAAACATTACGCAACAATAATCTTATGTCTATTGGAGGTGATGTTGGAAAATGAGGAAGGCTAAGGCCATACAAAACATGAAAGTGGTGAAAGATTTCAAGGTGAGTTGGGAGGTGATCAAGGTATTTCTTAAAGATTGGGAGAAAAATATATGATGTAGATAGGCGAAATCTCAAGTCATTGTGATGCAACGACGGTTAAGTATCCTAATTAAAGAATGCCTTAGATTGTGCAACACACAATTACACAACAAAAAATCACATACCGACAACAAAATTTATCACTTTAAAGAGATTACAAGGGCGATCATCAATAATATAATGTTACAACACCAACACACACAACCTCACAAATAACTGTAGGCTTACAATAGTCCAATACTGCAGTGTGGTCCTAAATGACTTAACCAAGGGGTTAAAGTACATAAATGAGTCCCACTTGACAGCCAAGTCTATCCAAATCCAAAAAAAAAAATGGGCTTCGTTCTAACCCCCTTAGTTCTAACCCCTATATATACTTTTTGAATGGGCTTAAAACGAAAGAGGTTTGAACTTTAATAATCCCTCTCAAAAGTACATATAAATCTAATTACAACACTCATTACAACCACACCTTAAACTATTTCTCCCAATTTAAAATCCAATCTTTTTTCAAATATAAAAATGTATTTATATAAATACATAATCCACCCAATTTATATTAATAATCAACCACCCACTAAAAATAATTAAATGAACATAAATCTCAATCGATAATATATATTATACTCTATACATATTGTATATACAATATATATTTTATAGTATACTATATTATAATATTATATATAATAAAAAATATATAACTGTAATAATTATTATATATATAGAGAAAAGTGAAGAAAGTTAAGAATATAGGTCAATGATTCCAGAGCGTGGAGAAGCGAAGGGCGTCCAACATAATCCATCTTCAAAAAAAGTGAAAATGATGTGGTCAAGGGAAGAGCGAAAAGCAGAGATTATACCTTTACTTTACTTGCCGTTCAAGCGAAGAAAACACAGGAGTATGTAATATTCTATTCACATTTTTTGTATATCATATTCTTTTTAATGGTTTATGTGTTTTGTTTTGTTTTGGGTGCGGGATTTTGCAAGGATTGATTCTGAGTTTATAGGATACTTAGCAACTCAGTTGTCGGTGGTGCTTCCTTCGTGAATTGTACTTCTTTAATGCTGTAAATTTTAGTGTATATATCGGAATTTGAGTTGAAAGCTTGCGTAGAACTTATATTTCCATAGGGGCACTGGGATTTTTGTTTACAGCGTTTTGAAACTGTAAGGATTTCATTAAAGACAAGGTTTTCACAATCCAAAACATTAAGAAATTGAGCTTTTGCTATTGAGTTTTTTCCAAAAGCTAAATTTCTTGCTGTAAGGTCTTGTTAGCGAATGTTATGTCTCACAGCAAAATGTATGATTTGTTGAAGTATACACTAAATAGCATTTGAAGTTTGTGTCCGTGGTCGTAGCAATCTTTATATTGAAGGATTCACTTCGAGAAAGCTATGTTTTAGCAAAAGGTTTACTTAACATTTTTAGTGTGCAATTGGTATCAGCTGAGGTGGTTTGAAACCTGCATCCCCTCGTCTGTCACCTTAATGGAAATAATGAAAGATTGTAACTGATTTCTCATATTAACCCTATATATATATATGACCCCCTCCAATTTTTACCGCCTTCCGGTCAAAATTTGGCTTACTTATTATCTTTCCGTTGTTCTGGTTTTAGATTCTCATTGAAAATGGCAAAAGCATATATATATATATATATATATATATTGGCTTACTTTCCACCAAATTTAGTTTTCTTTTGGAAAAATATTGTGTATCTCTGCTGGATTCTGCTTCTATTAAATTATTATTTGTTTTTACTTTTTTGGGTTGGAGATTGAAGTTCTCCAATTTAAGAGGTACACTAAGCTAATTCTGATTTGCTTTCTGCAAGAAGAAAAAATGGGCATTCTTACTTGTGTTTCTAACCTGCTTCTTGCATTACCCTTTTACTTTTGTTACAGGAAGAGAAAGGTATAAAAAATTGGATAATATAAAATGAATCCGGAGAAGCATACAAAGAAAGTTAACGAGGCCTTAGCAGCAGGTATAGAGCTTGCTCAAGAATCTGGTCATGCCCAATTCACTCCCATTCATTTAGCCATTGCTCTTGTAGAGGACCAAACTGGCCTCCTAAAGCAGGCCATTCCATCGGCTGCTGGTGAAGGTCAAGAAGTGGGATCAGTTCAACGAGTCCTCCGCCAGTACCTGAAGAAACTCCCCTCCCACGGCCCTGCTCCAGATGACAATCCTCCCAGCACTGCTCTGATCAAATGCATCAGGCGTTGCTCAGTCTTTGCAAAAGCAGAAACGAAACTTCCATTTGGCTGTAGATCATCTTATACTTGGACTACTGGAGGATCCTCAGATTGCAGACTGCTTCAAAGAAGCAGATGTGAGTGTTTTGAGGGTTAAATCTGAAATTGAGAAGCTGAGGGGACAGGGCAAGAAGATGGAAACTGCATTTGAAGATACCGATTTCCATGCCTTGAAGACCTATGGGCGTGATCTTGTGGAAGATGCTGGAAAGCTTGATCCAGTCACTGGTAGAGATCGAGAAATCAGAAGAGTTATCAGAATTCTGTCTCGAAAGACGAAGAACAATCCTGTGCTCGTTGGAGACCCTGGTGTTGGTAAGACTGCTATAGTGGAGGGTCTGGCTCAAAGGATAGTTAGAGGAGATGTACCAAGGCAAGTTTGTTTATTTGGTTTTGTTCATCCTGTTGTTAGTGTCTTTAACGGGAATAAAAAAAAGAGGTTGAATGAGAACATTTTGAGGAGTTTCAACATTTAGGTTGGTTTATTGTATTACTATGTAATAACACACAATATTTTTATTCATCGCAGTCTAGGATAGAGAAGAAGTTCCTTCAGAATTTACACAAGCTGGTTGCACTTTATATGCCATTTACATCATTTTTTAACAAGTGCATTTAGGTCATAATCTTTGCCGTAAGCAGTTTAATTACCTTTTACATCAAATTTATCATGAAAACTATCAATACTCATTTTTTACACATTAAAAATGTTTAAAATGTCTCTATATGTGTGATGCATTTCATGGGAAAGCTCATGTCAAGGACATTTAAATTATTCAAATCTTCTTTTGCTTTATTGTCTGCTTTTCTCATACTTCCTTATTCATATGCACTGCAATATTGATTATTTCCCCAAGTTCTCAATTTCAGAACATATATCTCTATGCAACTGTATTCAGCTCACTTCTATATACCAGAATAGAATAAAAGTGGATTAAAAGCAGTTGCATCCAGATAAATGTTTTGAAAATATCATACATGCTAAGTCCTCAACTGGCATAAGTGCTCCTCTGTTTATATTTTCTCATCTAACTTATTTCTAAAGGTTTTCTTTATTTTTGTTTGGTAAGTCAATGATAAGCTTATTTTGAGTTAAGCTTTGTTCAAAATTTTTAATTTTGTAAACATGGGTCATAGTCAAACACACCCCATGATTGTTGTACCACAACCTTGTAACATGATCCAGAAGTAATGGGCCTCCTTGTTGAGCTGTGGGCGTTTGACCTCCTTACTGAATTGTGGGTTATTTGTGGGTTATCCTGACCTTGGTCATGCACTTAAGAGTTTCCCTTATTACAATCACAATAATTCTCTTGGACTTTGTAGAGGAGTTCTTGTTACCTGTCTGCTTCTGAGAGGTATTATTGTTTGGTGTTGGGGATCAGTGAATTGATCTCATGTTAAACAAAATCCCATTTTTATCCCAATTTATTAATTAGGATCCTTCCAATGTTTTTCCGTTAACTTTTCAACTACCAAATCTCAATTGGCTATAGGTTTGTCAGGCATATATATCTCTGCAATATTATATTCTTTGATCTATGTCAGTCTGTCATGGTATCAGCCTTGGTCCTAAGTTGCAGGCAGTCATTGCTTGGCATGTCAACCTGATTCTGTCAATTGGCCTGGTTCTAATTTTGATTGGACATGTCAAAAATTGATATTAGCATTTCTCCTTCCAATTGGAACATTCATGTCTTTGTTCATTTCAAATGAAGTTGGATGATTTTGAGAGTATTTAACTATGTTAGGGTGGAGGAGAGGAAAGGATTAAAAGATAACGTTTTCCAGTTGGTTTGGGATGTTTTTGGACTTTGCACGCTAGGATGGGATTCATTAAGTTCCTCTGGGTTGCTGCAGAAATTTGCTTGATACAAGATTGATAGCTTTGGACATGGGAGCCTTGGTGGCTGGTTCCATATATAGGGGTGAGTTTGAAGAGAGACTCAAATCTGTACTGAAGGAGGTGGAGGAATCACATGGAAAGGTCATTCTGTTCATTGATGAAATACACTTAGTACTAGGTGCTGGTGAGTAAAATTCGTTCTGTGTAATTTCCATCTTGTGTCCTTTCTCTTTTCTGATTAGATCTAAATAGCTGTCATTTCAATTGGTTGTCTCCAAATTGACAAAGGGATTTGTTTTCAGGACGCACGGAGGATTCATCAATGGACGCTGCTAATTTATTTAAACCAATGCTTGCTCGAGGCCAACTTAGGTGTGTCGGAGCAACTACATTGGAAGAATATCGAAAGTATGTATAGAAAGATGCTGCATTTGAGCGGCGATTGCAGCAGGTTAAGGTGCTTTATTCAAGCTATTAGAACATCTCATTTGGTAGTTGGCATCATCTTGGGACCATGTTGTGAATAGATTGGTTGTTTTACTGTTTTTGGCAGGTATACGTGGCTGAACCTAGTGTGGCTGACACTATCAGCATTCTGCGTGGTTTGAAAGAAAAATATGAAGGCCACCATGGGGTGAGGATCATGGATAGAGCACTTGTGGTTGCTGCCCAATTATCAAGCCGTTATATACCAGGTAAGTTCTTCACATGGGATATTCATACAACTGAAGTGGTTCCAGAAAATGTAACATTATTTGGGTGCTACTTAAATATGATGTTTGATCTTCATAAATGGATGGGGTTTTTCATCTTACCTGGTAGATTGTGTAGAGTCCAGATTTTAATTTGATCTTTCAAAAAAACATTACTTGGGTGCTACGCAAATATGAAGTTTGATCTTCATAAATGGATGGGTTTTTTCATCTTACATGTAGACTGTGTAAAGTCAATATCTTAATTTGATCTTTTAAAAAATGTGATGAAGTCGAGTGCATTAATTCTATATTCTACTTAGAATGTAGACATTTTTGGGGCTTCCCAAAAGTGATTGATTCTTATTTGATTGTCTGGACTCTGAACAGATCGGCATCTTCCTGACAGGTAAGCAATTGATCTGGTTGATGAGGCATGTGCAAATGTTAAAGTACAACTAGATAGTCATCCTGAAGAAATAGACACTCTTGAAAGGAAAATAATTCAACTAGAAGTTGAGTTGCATGCTCTGGAAAAGGAAAAAGACACAGCCAGCAAAGCTCGGTTGGTTGAAGTTAGTAATGAGATTTATCTTTGTTTTTCGCAATTTACTTTTGTGTCTTGCTGATATAAAAGTTTTATCAACAGTCTGATCTTTATATGATATGACAGGCGATGATTGAAATTACAATGTTAGGTTATGCACTCACACGGAAGGGAGCTTATTTTCATAGGATTAAAGGTGACTCACTGCTCTCCTTTTACCAAATTTGCAGGTTCAGAATGATTTTGATGATCTGAGAGATCAGTTACACCCTATCAAAATAAAGCACCAGAAAGAAAAAAAGAGGGTGGATGAAATTCGACGATTGAAACAAAAGTGTGAGGAATTGCTGTATACTCTGCAGGAGGCAGAACGTAGGATGAATCTTGCAAGAGTTGCTGATATACGATATGGGACTCTTCAAGAGATAGAGGCAGGAATTGCTCAATATGAAACTAATGTGGAAGGAAATTTAATGTTAACAGAGGTTGTAGGACCTGAGCAAATTGCAGAGGTATGAATAATGTGAATTGAGCATTACTTATATTCTTTCTAATATCTATTGATATTTTTTATTATTTGTAAGTATATGAGTTCAATTCAAAGTAGGTTGAAAGATCCCTTTCCCGGAAAGACTGGGAATGTATATGCCAAGGACTGAATTGCAGAACAGGGTCCAGAATAGCTCAGTATGAAGGATCAGCAGCTACAGAAGTAATTCAACCCTCATGCTATGGACAAGGATGTACAATACAACTTCAAATGCTTGGGTAAAAGAGAATTCCACGTAGGCTGGAAATTTAACTCATTTGTCTTTATATGCCCTTGTCTTTATCTCCTCTTTGTCCAGCGCAGGAATTTCTGAATAATCTTTTGTCTTACTACCACATAAGAATCCCTTGTCCATTGTTTGTCCTTTTCTCAGATTTGTCTTTTATACTGCTCCACGTCAGAACCACTTTCTAAGAGACCTGCGTCCTCCTTGACTCCCCACGATTTGGCGCAATCTTTTACTTTTGAGGACTATTGAAATTTTAATATTACCCAAGCTCCCTCGATTTATATTATTTGCCTCATATGTTTGGCGCTATGTGAGACTTCTCTTGCTTTGTGAGCAGCCTATTTGCTTTTTTAATATCAGCTTTGGGTAATAACACGTCTCCTTTAAAAAATCGGTGCCTTTAGAAATAAATCGGCCTCCTTTAGATATAATGACGGCTGGTCAAAAACCTTCAATCTGGTTTGTCTTTTAGCTGTTATATTATTCCGTCTTCTTTCACCGCTTTGACTTCCTGCAGCCTTGTAAATCGGTTATTAAGAGACAAGAATGCCTTGCTTTATCGAACCGCACTGTTACAATCCTCAAATAATCGGCCGACTATTGACTAGGTGGCTGTGCAATTTTATTAAAATCTTCAAATAATAATCTCATTCCCAATCGAATGATGTAGAGATAATTAAAATCTGAACCTCTCTAGATTGAAACAAATTGAAGACTTCCACCACAAACCCCAAACTGAATAATCTTTTGATTCTTTGAAGCTCCAAATCTGACCAATAAGCTCGATGTGAATTCCATCACGAATCCACCTCCAAAAAGAGCTAGGTTTTCGTCCAACCCTTTTCCAATTTGCTGAGGGTTTTTGTCCTCAAAGATTTAGCTGAATCTGAGATTCAAGCCCTTGCAACAATGCATAAGAAGTAATAACTTAACAATGGATGCCAAATGCTTTGCCCTCAACTTCTTTTAAAGGCTCCAAGGAATCTTCTAGAAGAAGCCAACTTGCAACTAACTCCAAATTCTAGAAGAAACTTATTTAATAAAACGACCTTTTTAATATTTTATTATTTCCATTTTTTAAAATTAAAATAATTAATTAAAGTCATCCTTTTGAAATAATATTAATTTTTGGACAACTTAAATTAATTAAATTAATTAAATCACTTTATCATAATTTTGGGGACATTACAGTCCTCCCTTCCTGGAGATTGCTTGTCCTCAAACAATCCGCCCCTGATACCCAACACCAACTTCCGAGATCGCATATCAATCTCAGAAATTTGCAAACTCTACTATCTGAAACACTATGCTGCAATATATTTGTGAATAATTTCTCCTTATCTCTCCTAGATAGTAGTGCGATAATTCTCAACATGTAATTAACAAACTCACCATCACATACCTTAGTCTTCACAGAAGACCGCTGCGCTAATCTGATTATCATGCTCTCCAAATCCCCATAAAGATGATGACTCATAATTGGAAGTGAAAATGTCATGCAACATATAGAATCATTTACCTCATCATTCATAAAATGAGCCTCCATCCTCTTTGTTGTCGCTACACTTGGAGCACCATCTGCTAAAGCTCTCAATACAAACTTCTTCCCATCTGCTGTGAACTCTAGCTCCATCTGTTGGAAATCCTGTATATATCTCCCGAGTGACTGTAGCCATTGAATGCCCAAAACAATATCAGATTCACCAATCCCAACCACATAAAAATCATTAGTAACCACATAATCATTCAATTGCACACTCAATTGAGGAACCTTCTTAGTACAACTCATTTTAAAGCCATCAACCAACATAACCCTAAAACCTGGAAATTCCTCAGCTTGCAATCCCTTCCTCACAACCAATCCCTCGTCAATGAAGTTGTGAGTAGCTCCACTGTCAATCAAACAAGTGATCCATTGTCCCTTAAGAACTCCTCGCACTCGAAAAGGATGATACTTAGGAACTCCCGACAGTGCCACAATAGTACCATGAGCTATATCTCCTGTGATTGCATCATTGTGTGGTTGCTTGTCATGATCACTACCTGAACTCGTGTCAACCTCCTCATCAAAATCGGAATGGACCTCTATGTAATGCACCTTGCCTTTCCCAAGGCAACGGTGGCCAGGCTCCCAGGGTTCCTTACAGGTGAAGCATAAATTTTTCTTGCGCAGTTCATTTTTGGATTCCTGTTCAGGTTTCGGTGGCGGGTTCTTTTGCTGATTGAAACCCTTTTGTTTTGACTGAAATTCATTGAAGGTCTTTCTCTGAGGCTAGAAGGGAGGTGTAGTCTCCAAATCAAGGGCTAGGCCAATGGCGTCATGTAGCGTACTTGGCTTATGAGCCTTCACTAAACCCCCCAATCTGTCACTCAAACCCTCGACAAACAACATAGTAACCCGCCTCTCAGTCATATCAGGAACCATGACTGCTGTTTTTTGAAACTCATTGATGTAGGCCTCAACATGTCCAACCTGCTTCAGCTGAGCCAAATCCCTGTAATAAACCTCAACATCCTTCCGGTCAAAACTTGCAATCAGTTTATTGACAAACTCCTCATATGAGTGTATCAAGGCATGATCCTGTGATACTAACCCATGGTGCCACCAGTCATATGCTACATCCTCCAGATGCATAGTAGCAAATTGTATAGCCTTATCTTCCTCCATAGGTTTCAAAGATAGGAACGTGTCAAGTTTATGCACCTATGATCTGGCACTTATCTTCCCACTTCCATCGAAGGTCGGTAAAGGAACCTTATTCAATGCTTCTTTGTATTCCTTAGGTTGAGTGCCTTGACTGGTTTGTCTTCTGAGCCCCCTATCTTGCCTCTCCAATCTGAATCTGGCTTTATCTTTCCGCTGGTTCATAAACTGATTCAGATTAATTAATTGCCTCACATCAGGTGGAAGAGCTCTGTACTTGTCGTAGGCCACCATAACATCATCAGTGATGTGTATCTCTTCCTCCAACTCCGGAATTGCTTCTTCTTCAGTTTGTCTTGTCACAAATGTAGGACGCAAAGGCTGATCAGACATTGTGCTCGCTGCCCTAAAAACATTAGAGTCTGTTCTACCTTGAGCTCCTTGTCCAGCATCGCTTTTGCTATGTTCACTACTTGATCTTCTTGATCTTGCATGATCCACTCTCATTTGACCCATGGCTGTAATCATACGACCCTGAAATTGTTGTAGCACTTGCACCTGTTGTTGAGCAAATGTGGTCAATAAATTCTCAAGTTGATTATTCAAATCCCTAGGTGGGATTCCACCTCTTTCATCCATCCCTTCTACAGCTGAAATAAAATCCGGCCCTTCTCGCTGGCCTGACCTACTTCTGGTGAAATATCTGTGTGATCCTATCTCTCTAGAGTGCTTAAAATCAAATCAACTAACATGCAACCGCTTAGATCACCTTCAAACTGACATGCACAGGGAATACCACACACACTGGCAAGAAGGGTGCGCTCTGATACCACTGAAAGATCCCTTTCCCGGAAAGACTGGGAATGTATATGCCAAGGACTGAATTGCAGTACAGTGTCCAGAATAGCTTAGTATGAAGGATCAGCAGCTACAAAAGTATTTCAACCCTCACGCTATGGACAAGGATGTACAATACAACTTCAAATGCTTGGGTAAAAGAGAATTCCACGTAGGCTGGAAAGTTAACTCATTTGTCTTTATCTCCGCTTTGTCCAGTGCAGGAATTTCTGAATAATCTTGTCTTATTACGACATAAGAATCCCTTGTAATTGTTTGTCATTTTCTCAGATTTGTCTTTTATACTGCTCCACGTCAGAACCACTTTCTAAGAGACCTACGTCCTCCTTGACTCCCCACGATTTGGCCCAATCTTTTATTCTAGGGACTATTGAAATTCTAATATTACCCAAGCACCCTCAATTTATATTATTTGCCTCATATGTTTGGCGCTATGTGAGACTTCCCTTGCTTTGTGAGCAGCCTGCTTGCTTTTTTAATATCAGCTTTGGGTAATAACACGTCTCCTTTAAAAATTTGGTGCCTTTAGAAATAAATCGGCCTCCTTTAGATATAATGACGGCTGGTCAAAAACCTTCGATCTGGTTTGTCTTTTCGCTGTTATATTATTCTGTCTTCTTTCACCGCTTTGACTTCCTGGAGCCTTGTAAATCGGTTATTAAGAGACAAGAATGCCTTGCTTTATCGAACTGCACTGTTACAATCCTCAAATAATCGACCGACTATTGACTAGGCGGCTGTGCAATTTTATTAAAATCTTCAAATAATAATCTCATTTCCAATCGAATGATGCAGAGATAATTAAAATCTGAACCTCTTTAGATTGAAACAAATTGAAGACTTCCACCACAAACCCCAAATTGAATAATCTTTTGATTCTTTGAAGCTCCAAATCTGACCAATAAGCTCGATGTGAATTCCATCACGAATCCACCTCCAAAAAGAGCTAGGTTTTCGTCCAACCCTTTTCCAATTTGCTAAGGGTTTTGTCCTCAAAGATTTAGTTGAATCTGAGATTCAAGTCCTTGCAACAATGCATAAGAAGTAATAACTTAACAATGGATGCCAAATGCTTTGCCCTCAACTTCTTTTAAAGGCTCCAAGGAATCTTCTAGAAGAAGCCAACTTGCAACTAACTCCAAATTCTAGAAGAAACTTATTTAATAAAGCGACCTTTTTAATATATTATTATTTCCATTTTTTTAAATTAAAATAATTAATTAAAGTCATCCTTTTGAAATAATATTAATTTTTGGACAACTTAAATTAATTAAATCACTTTATCATAATTTTGGGGACATTACATAGGTGTAACCTAGTACAGTGGTACCTTTCTTGTAAGATTTCATGGGTATGTTAGTATAATTAAAATGATGATGCAGACGAACCTCTGTTTCTGCAGATCAATAAAACAACACTTATTACAAATATTAAGCACAAGGAGAATAAATGCAAACACTTATTTTCTAACAGCAAAAATCGCAACTCATCTTTATTCTTCAGAAGATATCACATCAGCTCTCAGTCTCCTCTAATCTCTCTGAATAAAACTAACATGCACTTATAATAAAAAACCTAAAAAGGTAACAAGAAGTAAAACTCCTCTTTTGACTTTCCAACTCTAAAAATAGTTAATCAACTACAGTTGTTCCCTTAGCTCCAGAAATATCTCAACCTTTTTCAGGCAAGTGTACAACATGTATAGCGGTGTTCAACTACAACATTTCTATTTACAAACAATTAACATAATCACATGTGAGTGTTCCCAAAATTCTTGGATTTTGTTTAGATTCAGGGCCCACCAGCAATGCCCTACATCATTCTCCCTTGTTAAGATTTTTTTTGAATCTCCTAGTTCAGAACTGGTTTTACATGTCTTCCTTCGTTTCTTCCATAAATCTTACCTGGATTCTTCTTGTACAAATTCAAAAAATGATAGGATCATCCTTCACTGTAAATCCACATATGTCAATACTATGTCTTTTTGCTTGCACACTTACAATGGCCATCTCAAAAAAGGCTCTCTCTTCCTCCTCTTTCATCTATTTATATTCATCTCCATGCTCTATGAGAGCAATCTTTCTTGCAACTTGCAAATCAATCTCAACAAATTTATCTTCATGCATGCAATCTTTTACATGCCTATCTTCTTCAAAAGATCTTCCATTATCTTTCTCCTCCTCTTGATGACACATCAAGACTACATCATCATCTTTCTTCTCTTCATTTTCATCGTCATGCTCTATGGGATCAATTTTTGCAACACGCTGAACATCTTCAGCTGCACTATCTCTATGCATGAAATCTATTGTCAATGAACTTCTTTCTGGGGTCTTCTCAACACCCAAAAAAAAACTTTTCCACGAGATTCTTTCATCTCTTCCAAGGTCTTCTTGCTCCAAAAAATATTTTTCCTTTTCATTCCAACAATGAATGGTGTGATCCATGCCATCTTTTTCCTCTCTTTTTCTTCTCTATTATATTGAGAAAGATATGTTCTCACAACCATCTCCTTCACGTCTATGATGACTTCCAAAATGTTTTTCTTTTGCTTCTTCATCCTCTGCTGCTCCATTTCTCTTTCCTCCTCCATGTCCCTAAGCCTCAAGGTTGAAACTCTCTTTCTTTAAAGATATTTGTTTGCCATTCTATCAATTTCTTCAATCATTCTTAATCGCTGTCCAAATTCTATCTCTGCATCCATAGCCATTGCCACAACTCTTTTTTGAGCTATTTTGTACTTTCCTCATAACAGCTAAGGCTGTCCCACAAGTTCTCCTTTCCCAGCATCTTTGGATGCTCTTGATACCAACTAATGCAGACGAACCTCTGTTCCTACAGATCAATAAAACAGCACTTGATACAAATATTAAGCACAAGGAGAATAAATGCAAACACTTTTTGCTAACAGCAAAAACTGCAACTCATGTTTATTCTTCAAAAGATATCACATCAGCTCCCAGTTTCCTCTAATCTCTCTGAATAAAACTAAAATACATTTATCTTAAAAACCTTAAAAGGTAACGAGAAGTAAAACTCCTATTTTGACTTTCCAACTCTAAATATAATTAGTCAACTACAGTTGTTTCCTTAACCTTTCTCAGACAAGTGAACAAGATGTACAGCAGTGTTCAACTACAACATTCCTACTTACAAACAATTAACCATAATTGTAAATGAGTGTTCCCAAATTTCTTGGCTTTTGTTTAGACTTGGGTCTCACCAGTAATGTCCTGCATCAAATGATATGCAGGTGGTGAGTCATTGGACTGGTATTCCTGTTACCAGACTTGGCCAGAATGAGAAGGAGCGGCTGCTAGGTCTGGCAGACAGATTGCATACAAGAGTTGTTGGGCAAGATGAGGCAGTTCAGGCAGTCGCAGATGCTGTGTTGAGATCATGTATATATATATATATATATATATATTCTTTTATTAATGGAATAAAAGTGGTCAATATCGTTGCTAAATTTTAATCAATTATGGCAGATATTGTGGTTATGAAGAAGGTGGACAGCTTACTGAAGCAGTGAGAAGACGACCATATAGTGTTGTTCTATTTGATGAAGTTGAGAAAGCTCATAATTCTGTCTTCAACACTATGCTTCAGATGCTAGACGATAGTAGACTAACAGATGGACAAGGCCGGACGGTTAACTTCTCCAACACAGTCATTATCATGACATCCAACCTCGGATCAGAGTATCTACTTGCACAACTCGCTGGACACACATCCACGCAAGATGCAAGAGATAAAGTAATGCAATCAGTAAGTGCAATTAAGTTTTGGCTTTATGTAATACATCATTCTGATCTAGTTTTCATGGAAGTTGTTGTGATACTAAATTTTCTTTGACCTTTAATACAGGTGAGAAAACACTTCAGGCCAGAGTTATTAAATAGACTTGATGAGATAGTTGTTTTTGATCCTCTTAAGAATGAACAGTTGAGAAAAGTTGCTAGATTGCAGATCAAAGATGTAGCTGTCCGACTTGCAGAGAGGGGCATTGGTTTGTCAGTCACTGATGTAGCTTTGGACCTTGTCCTTGAGGAAGCCCATGATCCTGTAAGTAAAAGCATTTTCAAGATTTTTCTTTGTTTCTATTTTTCCTATTCTTCTACTATCAGAGATTTTAAGGAGTAAATACCACAATTAATGAGTAAGCACATTTTAACAACATAAATGTCAACTTCACAGTAAAGGGTCCTGGTCCTAGAGCATAAACATTTTAGTATCTTAATCTATGCTTGCTTCCATTGACCTTGCACAAAGATAGGATGATCATAATGAAAATTATTGAAAGACATTGAAAGGGTTTAGTACAACTGGTGAGGATGATGGTTTGTTATACCATTCGTCAAGGTACATATAGCTCAAGATATTTGACACGGAGAGTCAAACAGATAGGGCCAGGATCATTCCATGGCTGACTTTGACAGATTGGATGCC
The DNA here is from genome assembly GCA_037957365.1 of Torreya grandis. NCBI lineage: Eukaryota > Viridiplantae > Streptophyta > Pinopsida > Cupressales > Taxaceae > Torreya > Torreya grandis. The sequence continues at coordinate 7,210,101 of JARHVA010000064.1, forward strand.
ACCTACACATGGCTGCTAAGCTGAAGGAATGCTCAGATTTTGGTGTACGCGTACTCATCAGTAATCAGCTATATGTAATACAAAACATGGGCAGATATACCAAAATCTATATAATTCTGAACTTCTCAGTTAATTTTTTCTTAATTGAAAGACAAATTCAACAAACTCAAACAACACAAATTTCAAATATATATTAAAATAACACCCATATTCCCATCTTTTGACCAGTCTATCGATGAAACCCTTGCACATTAATTATCCATCCCCATCATTTGACAAGTCTGTCAATGAAACCCTTTGCACGCAAAGGCCTAGTAGTTAGTAATAGAAGGTGACGTCTACATCTTTGCTTCTTAATTATGAGATAAACTACATTGATATATATCCAAATTTTCAAGGCACCAACAGTGAACATTAAACAGAATCATCATCAAAGTTGGTTTATCGAATGATGCTTCCTTGACTGAGTTAAACTGGTTACCTTTATAGAATAGAAATTATACTATTGTCCGACTGCCCATAATCAATTGGACTTGCAAAAACAATATGGAGAAAAAGAGATATAGGGATATTTACTATGTAATTAGTAGCTTATGGTGTGTATAAAATTGGGGTTCTGCAATATTAGTTTAATGCAAAGATGTCTGTTAGTATTTAGTGTTCTGTAACCGAATCTATGTTTTCTCTTTTGGAAGGTTTATGGTGCTAGACCACTACGGCGCTGGCTGGAAAAAGAAAGTTGTGACTCACCTCTCCCAAATGCTGATCAGCGGAGAAATTGATGAGAACTGTACCGTATTCATAGATGCAAAACCTGGGCAGAAAAGTTTATCTTATCACGTGGAGAGAAATGGAGGACTCGTTAACCCAAACACGGGGTTAAAATCAGATGTCTTGATACAAATTGCTGGTAATACAGTAAAATCTGATGCATCTCAGGCTGTCAAGAAAATTAAATTTGAAGACATAGATGATGACAAGCCAATGGAAGAAACTATTTCATAATCCGTGTTTAAGTTGTAAGGGCATATTGAGTTTGTAATTTGTGCCATAATGAACAAATGTGATGAGTGTGTTGTTTAGTATTGTTTTGTTATCAGAAATACCAGTAGATATTAGCTAGGTATGAGAATCCATCATTTCATCAGTTAACATGTGTTGTCACCAACACAAGGAATTTGGATTGTGGTGTAATGATTAAGGCAGATGCATTTGTTTTGAGCAACCCAGGTTCAAATCCCACCAGCGATCAGGCTACCCAATACGGAGGGGACTACAACCCCTATTTATGTTCCAGACCGGGTGTGGGCCCGTTCATCCCACAATTAAATGTATCAAAAACACAAGAATTTTGGGCTACTTTTTTCTAGTGGACACAAAGGAATTTTGAAACATGTCTCTATCTTGTGTACTGATGCATTTGTTTTGAGCGACCCAGGTTCAAATCCCACCAGCGATCAAGCTACCCAATACGGAGGGGACTACAACCCCTATTTATGTTCCAGACTGGGTGTGGGCCCGTTCATCCCACAATTAAATGTATCAAAAACACAAGAATTTTGGGCTACTTTTTTCTAGTGGACACAAAGGAATTTTGAAACATGTCTCCATCTTGTGTACTCTCCCTAACATCTTTTCTAGTGTGTTTATTTGTGCATTTCTCTTGGTTTAAATAAAATCATGCTTTGAATTTTGGGGTGGTGCGAGTGGAATTGCACCAAATTTAATGATTTAATAGAATTGAATGCCAAGTTAACGCCTTTCTTGAGGGGAAAATCAAGAGCTAAATTTATTTCGAAAATTAATCATCTTTCTCATTCAAGGTTATCCCGAATTCGTACAATTTACAGGTTTTCGTGTTGATTCTTTTTTGCAAAATTATTTTCAGAGTTTTGAGGATAAGTCTAGGGCATTAAAAGCTAGCTGGTAGGGAAATCAAAGATGCAATGTTCACTTCTCAGGTATGCAGTCAAGGAACATATAATGACTTGTTCTTTTATTTTAGAGATGCTCCCAAGCGAGTAACAATCAAGAGGATTTTGAGGTTGAGGTACTAGAGGCATATAAGATTAGAGCACCTTATTTGCATTGATTTGATATAAGATTAGAGCACCTTATTGGATATTTGTCTCCGTTGTGAGGAAAACAATGGGAAGCAAGCTATATGCTCCTAGGCATGGAGAAGTGATAAAAGCAATTGGGTTTTCTATTAGGCAAATGTTGAAGCTTCTAGATTCAAGGTTTAACTATAATGCATGTTGGGTTCAAGAATTGCAAAAGATAAACCATGTCACAGATGTGTTAAATGAATGGTCCACATATCTTGATAGTTGGAGGACTTGTTTAGATCTAATGACTTATTGGGTTCTTATGTTTAGAACTCCTATTATAGATGCCATGATGCTTTTAAACAAGCTATATGAAAAGGACAAGACTGAGTTAGTGGATGTGATTTGGGTTCTTCTCAAAGATATCCTGGAGAATGGTCAAGCACCAAACATATGAGAATTGATTTCTCATAATTTGATTGGGCAATTTCATGAATGTAAACTAGGAGGTAACTTTTACATGGTGTCTTTTCTCATAGATTGCATTTGTTTAACTCACAAGCATCTCATTTAGATGGTCGATAACGTGTTTTACAAGCACATATATTATAATTACTATATTCTAATTTGCAATTTACTTGTTCCTAAAGCTTATCATTTAATTTATGGAGTAGAGTGCCCTAGAATCTCTAAGACAATGATGGAGCCCCATAAGTAAGTTGTGAGTTGGATTTTTTACAACGAAGGAACTCTAATTAGGGTTGAAGATGCCTTAGATGCACCCCATGAGTTACCTTTCTATGCACTTGACTGGATGGTGCTTATGAAAATGTGTTATTAGATGTCAGTTAGGCTTGCTTGTGTATTAAGGGAAACAAACCCAAGGATTTTTCCTAAATTGCTTATAACTCAAGGTGGTCATGTATTTTATCAATTTCCAGTTGCGGAGATAAAGGGAAATGAAATTCATGTTTTTAAGCTTCGTAAAGCAACTTTCAAGGAATGGGATCCACACTAGAGAGTGCAAAAGTATTTATAAGCTTGAAACCCAAAGCTAATATTTAATATGTGCACGAATTACACATATTTAGAATTTCACAAAGATGCAGTAGACTCGAAGAAAGTCATGATAGATTGATCAAGGTGAAGTTATCAAGTGTAATGAAATTACTCAGGTAGATAAATAAAATTCACAACAATATATGGAAATATGAAATATCGAGAGTAGATCAACAACAATAGATTGCAATAATAAGAGCATAATAGAGAAAATTCACACCAAAGATTGATAACAGAGCAAAATACTTAAAACATATGACTAAGCCACTTTAAGGGAACAACCTCAACCTTGAAATAATGATGGAATTCATGATATGCTGATATATTATTAGCCAATACTTTATATATATATATATATATATATATATATATATATATATATATATATGCCATGGATGCTCCATTGCCCTACACTATTACCAACATGAAGTTATATAAATTATCGTATGACAAGGTAAAAGGCTATGCTAGCCACAAGTCAGTGACACCGATCCCAATACATGCTAGTGGTTAAGGGTGTAACATGTCCTTCCCCTTCAAACCAATTTTGGATGATCACTAGATGCTTCTACATGGAAGCTTCATTCTCCTATGTTGCATCTTCATTGTCCAAATTTTTCCACTTGATCAGATACTTTGTAATCACCCTCGTCCACAACCTTTTTATGTGTGTCTAGAGGATTTCCTCAAGTTCCAAAATGATTCTTCCCTCCTCATTAAGTTTTGGTAGTTTGGTTTGGTTTGAAACTCTTTGTCCTTTAACCTTCAAGTAGGAAACATAAAAATTGGATGTATCTTTGTTGAATGAGGCAATTTTAGTTTGCATGCTATACTACCTATCTTTCGCAAGACATGATAGGGCCCACAATGCTTAGGTGAATACTTGTTATCCTTCTCTTGTTATTTCAAGGACATTTGCTTATATTACTATGATTACACAAAAATTCAATATCCTACTTCAACATGTATGTCCATGTGGTGCCAATCAACTTGTTGCTTCATTTGGTTGTGTCATTGCTAAATTCTCTCTGGGACTAGAGAGTACCACCTGGTGTTAAATGTGGTCTTCAACTGCCTGAACCTTTGGTTGAACCCTATGCATAGACAAAGAGATGGATGGTAGTTAGTACCCATATAATGCCAAAAATGGAGTCATTTTGGAAGAAGTACAGAAAGAAATGTTATATCATTATTCTGCTAGTAGAAACCATTGAACCCATCTCTCTTGTTTATTTGAAGCAAAACATTAGAGATAACTTTCCAAGAACTTGTTGGCAACCTCAATTTGGCCATCAAATTTGGGATGTTATGATCAGCTACGAGCAAGCTGAGTGCCCAAACAAGAAAATAAATTAGTCTAAAAATTACTGATAAACATAGGATTAAGATCACTTACTATGATCCTTGGGGTCTCATGTAGCTTTTGAATTGTATCCATAAAATTCGGTGCTATCGTACTTGTTGCAAAAGGACATGACAAGTCAAAAAGTTGAGCATATTTGGTGACTCTATCCACGACAACCATGATGAAAAATTTCCATTCAAACTTGGGAAACCTTGGGATGAAATCCATGGATACCTCCTCCCATCTATGTTTAGGAATTGACAACGGTTGTGGAAGACTTGAGATCTTAATTGACTCACGCTTATTTTGTTGACAAACCATGCATTTTGCAATAAAATTACTTACTTCCCCTTTGATAGCTTCCCAAAAAAAATGTCGCTTGATTCTATGATAAATCTTCAAGAAGTGTGAATCCCCACTAACTGGTGATGCATGTAGCTCTGCAAAAATATTTTTCTTAAAGAGTGCCCTCGCTTTGAACAAACATAATTTGAAGGGTGTGGGTTTATAGCATCTTTTGATTTTCTTTATATCCCCTTTTAATTTCGCACCTTTCCACATAGAAAACATAATGGAGTCACATGGTCATGTAGTCTCAAAGTGTCATTTTATTATCGAGGTGGCCACAATGATCCTCATGGATGAGTTGAACTTCACAATAATTCCTTATATTTATTGTTATCCACAATCAAATATTTGTGTCCAAAAGGAAGACATGTGACAACCACACAGACTCACAAAGTAACGAAGGCCACACAATATAAATTTCACTTTGCAATAAATAGGGCCTTCGTGGATGCGTTCACTTATACATTTTGATTAAAAATATGGTCGAGTCTGCCTAAGAAATAAAGACCACATGGAATATAATAAAGTGACCTTGGATTTTATGCATATGAAAGTGGTATTAGGTAAATTTAATATAGAACCTATAATGTAGGCATAAAAGTGGTCATGGATAAACATTATTATAAGATAACTTAGACCTAGGTATATTAAATTGGCCACAGGTAGACTTTAGACTTTGCAAGGGTTATTGTGCAGCGTATTAAATCAAGTCAAGACCTAGTTGGGTCACAATGTAAATGAGACCTGGAATGTGTTGCAGAAGTAAAATTGGACCACTAGGGATAAGTTCTAAAATTACACTCTATCTACTTAAGGTGAAAAAGCAACTCTGTGACCTTATAGAAACCATGAACAATGGCCAAGAGAAAAAGATAATCCTTGAGGCACGGACATCAAAAAGTATACTGTAAAGGACACATATTTGATGAAAACCATAAAAAACCCCATGGTAGCGGCCAAAACACTTCTCAACATCTCTAAGTTTTTTATATTTTGAACATAAGGATCCCCAAATGTCATTGGACATTTAAGACTCCAACATACTGATAGGATCCTACTCCACCAATAAGAGTATATATGATTACCTCTTGTATTAGCAACTAAACATGGAATTTAACCAGAATGATAAGTAACTAGAAATATGAAACAACACAGGATATGAGAGACAATACACAATTGTATTAATAATCACTCAGAAGAAAATACAATAAAGAAGATGCCACTTCTTCCACCTCAAAGGCTTGCCACACCTCAAGGACTTCTTCCCTCTCTCTCATGGTCACAACAATCAACTCCAATACATAATTGTTGTTCACCTCCACCAGTCAGTAACAACGCTGCCAGTACACCAAGCACACAACCGTACTCCAAGTAGATCTCCCTCTCCTTGCTGCCACTTGCAAATCAAGAGACCTTACTCACCATGTAAATGTCTCTACACCCTTGAAGAACCCTTGTCCTTGCCTCACCAAGTCTTTATGATTCTTCAACCAGTACCCCGGTGGATCTCCTAGTAGAACTTGCACAACCTGCAACTCTCCCTGATCATACACACTCAACACCCCTTTAGAATTAGGAGGAGCTACACTAGCTCTCTCTTCAAGCTCAATGGCTTTCTAGCACATTTTACAATACAACCCATGAGTCTATTATATAGATCTCATCCAAACAATAATTAGACTTTTTTAATTACAATAATTAGACATGCAACTCAAGACTATAATTAGCCTTTACATGCAAACTCTCGCTTCACTTAACTGACTGTTCGTCAACAGCAGTTTTGGAACCGCCATAGGCGACCGACGTCGGTCCCTGTCTGCCTGGAGGTGACCGACGTCGACCGACCTCCTGTCGATGCCGGTGGTCTTCAGCTCACACCTGCCGATGTCGATTGCATTCTGCATTGCACTCTGCCGACGCCGGTCTCTCTAGAACTCAACAACCTCCTCCATGTTTGTAACAGTTGAAGCTTTTAGCTCCACAACCTAACAATCTCTCACTTGGAGATGAACAGCTGCAACTGTACCTATACCTGTACACTGTCTAATTCATTTCTCGGCTTGTATCCCTCTTCAAGCTCTATCTTGAAGACCACCCACCACACACCCTGTGATGTCTTTTCTGTCATCCAAGTAACCTACCACATCCGAACCTACAAATCCATGTAGTGAAGTCCTTGACCCTGCATAGCATGAATCTCTGCTGCTGATCCTTCTTAGATATCTGAGAATCCACCTTCCCTGAATTGGCTCCAAACTCTCTGACAACTCCCACTGCTTGGGAAAACTCCGGTCTACCCCAGACCTTATGTGATTTCGAACCCTGTTCTAAGCTCAGCTTGAACTGTCCAGCTCTTGGTGTGTTTTCCGATTCTGCATCCTGCATATTGAACCCCGCCAACACCGTCTTCACATCAGCTCCCATTGGAGACCAAAAAATTTGCATGTCTCTTATGCCAAAGAATTTCACTGCTCTAAATTTCTCATGACATGCCACTGAACTAACCTTACCTTTAGCTCAGCAAAACCCTGTATGTATGAACCTGCTAGCAAATCACCCACATACAGTAACTGGATAATGTCGCGACTCATCATCCACCTGGTAAGACAAACACAATGGTTACACTGACATTGACTGAAGCCCTGCTTTGTCATCCACCTGTCAAACCTGTACCACTGTCCTGCAGCTTCCTCAAGACCTTATACCCTGGCCTTCCGTCTCACGTATCCATCCACTCTCTTCTTTAACTTGGGAATTCATCTGTCTTTCAATGCTTTCTTCCAGCTGACAACTCCACCAACAAACTCCTGTTTGGTTCTTCTCCAAGGACTCACACTCCTCATCCATGCCAAGCTCCCACTGTTTTTGGATTCTACCTGCATTGCCTCTTCACATCTTCCTGGTTCTCGACCATCAGTAAGCAACTAGTAAGAAGGTGAACAACGAATATGAGGTCCACTTACCCTTTCAGTCCTCCATATGGGCGTTTGAGACTCCTTGACAGCTTGCTGTTTGCCCAACATCCGTTCTAGTGACCGATCTCAACCATCTCCCAATCTGCACCCGACCGATGTCGGTTACTTGCGACTGACCCTGTCTGCCGACGTCGGTTCCTTGACTGACGCCGGTGTACCCCTTGCCGACGTCGGTTCCTAGATGACCGACGTCGATACCCGCTGCTCGACACCACCGACTCTGCTGATCTGCACATGACCCACGTCAGTTCCTGTCTGTTCGACGTCGGTTCCCCCTGACCGACGTCGGTACTTGTGTTCGCCTGTGAGTGATGACTTTTTACTCGCGAGCTCCTTTTGGATCAAAACTCTGTTCAAATTAACACAGCCCTGCTCAGAATATTTCAGTCCCCTCAGCTAATCTCTGTCTGTCATCTCCTCCATGAACACCAAGGCTTTCCAGTTCTTAAGTTTGTCAAAGATATCTGTCTTCCGCTTAAGAACATGCATTCCCCTCCTACATATGTGACCAAGCCTACAAAGCCACATCTCTGCAACAGAAGGTGAATCAGTAATATAAGTAGATAGATAAAGGATACATACTTTCTTACCACCGTCTAATTCAAGTGCATCTGCTGTGAGAGTTACTGTGCATCTCTCATCACCCAACTTTCATGAAGAAATTAGACTCATCTCTAAGACTGGTACCTGCATGACCTCCTTCAACACTTGTGTGTTATCCATCTGCATTTTCAGCTTCACTTCCCCTTTGCCAATCATTTGACAAGGCTCACCAACCCCTAAACAAATCTCTCCAAAGTCTCTAAAGACATACCCATGAAAAGATGCTCTATTTCGGGCTGCATGGAAAGAGGCAAAAGAATCTGTAAACCAAGATTCTACTTTATCCAGAGCAACCTGTGCAACAATCCCTGCAACATCTGCTTCTACATGCTGATCTTCTACCGACCAACAATCTTCCTTTACCTGCTCTTTATTTTCATCAATCAGACCATTCGTGCTATTCAATTTTTCCATTCGTAGCTTACTTTCTTCTGCCATTGCTATACTCCCACTCAATCTGAAACCCCTGAGAGTGACCTGTAATCAACAAACACTAATCAGATCTGAACCACCTGTTAGTCAACCCAACTTGAAGCTCTAATACCAACTGATAGGATCCTACTCCACCAATAAGAGTATATATGATTACCTCTTGTATTAGCAACTAAACACGGAATTTAACCAGAATGATAAGTAACTAAAAATATGAAACAACACAAGATATGAGAGACAATACACAATTGTATTAATAATCACTCAGAAGAAAATACAATAAAGAAGATGCCATTTCTTCTTCCACCTCAAAGGCTTGCCACACCTCAAGGACTTCTTCCCTCTCTCTCACGGTCACAACAATCAACTCCAATACATAATTGTTGTTCACCTCCACCAGTCAGTAACAACGCTGCCAGTACACCAAGCACACAACCGTATTCCAAGTAGATCTCCCTCTCCTTGCTGCCACCTGCAAATCAATAGACCTTACTCACCATGTAGATGTCTCTACACCCTTGAAGAACCCTTGTCCTTGCCTCACCAAGTCCTTATGATTCTTCAACCAGTACCCCGGTGGATCTCTTAGTAGAACTTGCACAACCTGCAACTCTCCTTGATCATACACACTCAGCACCCCTTTGGAACTAGGAGGAGCTACACTAGCTCTCTCTTCAAGCTCAATGGCTTTCTAGCACACTTTACAATACAGCCCATGAGTCTATTATATAGATCTCATCCAAACAATAATTAGACTTTCTTAATTACAATAATTAGACACGCAACTCAAGACTATAATTAGCCTTTACATGCAAACTCTCACTTCACTTAACTGACTGTTCGTCAACAGCAATTTTGGAACCGCCACAGGTGACCGACGTCGGTCCCTGTCTGCCTAGAGGTGACCGACGTCGGTCGACCTCCTGTCGATGCCGGTTGTCTTTAGCTCACACCTGTCGATGTCGATTGCATTCTACACTGCACTCTATCGACGCCGGTCTCTTTGAAACTCAGCAATCTCCTCCATGTTTGCAACAGTTGAAGCTTTTAGCTCCACAACCTAATACATACTCCAAGATCCAAAGGTTAATATCATAACATGTAGTGGTGCCATAACTCAACCACGAACAATGAAAGCACCAAAGTATAAAATCCAACACACACAACCATCCTTGGTCATAAATTATCCTGATGGTCTTGTTAATGGTTTAAAATGTCCGATTGAAATCTACCCATATATCGACCATAACATGGGATCTCTACTTAGTGTGGGATTGCTCCTTGAAGAGAAGCTCCAAAGGCAATAGGTATTTGCTTCCTAAACTAGTAATAATCTACCTAAACTAAAGTGCATAAAGGAAAATTTGGAGGGGGAAAGAGTTAGAAGAATGCATAAAACTAAATGGTGATGCATTAGAATGGAAATATGAGGATCCCTCACCTATATAAGTATGATACTATCAATATGAAGAAATGGAAATGAACACAACAAAGAAATAAAGTGAAAGGGGAAAGATGCAACCCTTAACATGGAGTTGCAACAACAATAAAAAAACTAAGGGGAAAACAAAATTGAACCACAATAACTTTGTCACTTGTATAAATCTTGCACAATCACACTTTATTCCAATGAGGGCTTGATATTTTCTTACATAGCAAAATAATAGAGGCTTGGATCTAAACCTTGAAATTCAGTAAACTTAGTAAGTCTAGGAAATCTATCCATCTCTCAAATAAACTCATACAATATATAGAAGAAGAGAGAAGAGAAAGGAGAGGGAGGGGCCATCAACTTTCAACTTCCCACTACAATAAGTAGAAAAGAATATAATAAGATTATGTATTTTATCCCCTGCTAAACAACTCTATCCATATGTGTTTGTTGTAACTTATTTCCTATTTTGAATAGCTCAAGAAATCTTCTTCATGACACCCATGCTTCCTTACATACTTGGCATACCTTTGCTATGACTTAAGCTACTTATATATATTTAAAAGAAGAGAAGCTTTATTTTGAAAATTCAAATAAAGATGGGCTTTTATGGATGCTTTTGAATTTATAAAATATTTTAATAAATCCTTGGGTAGCTTAGGCTCTCTTTTTAAAATAAAATAAGGCCTTTTAACATACTCATGTAGCCTTTTCTATTTAAATACATGAGCTCCTTTAATCACATAGGTTTTTTAAAAATTAGTGGGGGTAACCCACTAATAAAAGATTTTGACTCTAAATCAAGCTTATCATCTTAGATAAATATTTAGGATGAGAGATAAATAGAGTCTACTGTGGAAAATTCTTAACATGTCTTACCCTAAAGTTAATATTGCAAGAGGTGATGGATGTCATCTTAGATAAATATTTAGGATGAGAGATAAATAGAGTCTACTGTGGAAAATTCTTAACATGTCTTACCCTAAAGTTAATATTGCAAGAGGTGATGGATGTGATACATAATTTTCAAGGTGAGCTCCAATGCACTTGGAACTCCAAAAGGGACCTAGTACAAAAGAGGTTGAAAACCTATCTGAATCTTTAATCTATTGCACTCAGGAGTTATCCTACTTCTCAAGAATTGGTTAGTGCATAACATTACAAGCACAATCTAAGAATGACCAACAAGGGGGCATGAGGTCTAAACTACACATAACACCAATTATGATCAATAATTTTTAATTGATGCCACTGTTGATGGGTGGGCCGTATGAGACATTTTCATTGATATTGGAGCAGATGTGAATATTCTCACCAAGGAAGCATGGTGCAAAACTGGGAGTCCAATGTTGAAACCTTCTCCTCATGTCCTGTTCATGGCTAATAAGACCTGAGCACAACCATTGTGGATTTTTAAAAATGCATCTGTCAACGTAATGGGGGTGAACTTTAGCACTGAGTTTGAAGTGATTGAGCTGGCTGAAGAGGATAATTATGTTGCATTGATTGGTGTACCTTGGTGTTATACTAATAATGTTGATACCTATATTAATAATTGATACATGAGCTTCAATAATGGAGATCAGTGCATGGGCACACCCTTGGATAATGATCACGAGACCGCATATGTAGAAATTTTGGACATGGATGAGGAAGTCAACCACATCTACAACATCACTACACAAGGGGTGGAACATTTAACCTTCATGATGATGGATTCCTCACTTTGGATGATGCAAATTATATCTGTGACATCACACGTGTTCTTACGATTATTGGGTCCTAGAATATTATAAGATGACTAAGCACAAGTGTAGCAAGGTGAATACAAAACCCATGTAGTTTATTGTGCACAAATGTTTTAAGGACACTAAGGTTAAAGCTAGTCATGCTCAAAATATAAAATTATTGGTACCACATGGCACACCAAAGATGAAAAGGGTGTTTTAACTTAGCAAGGAGAAGATTGTTTCACTTCCTCGGTATGATGGTTCGATAAGCAATTCCACCTATGTGATTGATCTAGAGGGTTGTTTACTAAATGAGAAGGAATGTTTACTCTTTTTGGTCTATACGCTAAAGAGTACAATTTCACACTGGTGGAAAACACATAAACCTTCACTACCTACATGAGCTATTATAAAGGAGGAAATCTACACCCATTTTGAGTGCAATAACATTAAGTGTGGATTGCACAACTATGGTGGAGATTTGACCCCGAAGAAACATTTGCATAATTTTGAATAAATATGGACAAAAAGTGTGCACCATTTTCTTATCGAGTTATTGGTTCATAATTTCTATGGTACCTTGAAGACTTGGTTGTACACATGGTACATCATTAGCGAGACACGAAGAGAGACGACCAAATGGGAAATGATGAAGAGATATTTTGTTCACACTTTTTTCCTTTTCCCGTCTAAGCTTAAGCTTTCTAATATTTTACAATGGGTGCATAAAGCTATTATGAAATATGATGTTATCATGGAGGAATGCATGTAGAAGATGCACAATAAAAAAGGTCTTGCTCTACCACAAATGTATGAGGAATGCAACAAAGCTAATGAATCAAATGACTAAGAGGTATGGTTAGAGTGAAATTGGTAGTTAAAACAAAATAAGGTGAAGGTTGTTCTCAAAGTAGATGAGGAGTGACCTAAGCATAACTCAGATGACTTGAATGTGGATACCTCTTTTGGAGAGCGCAAGGTTATAGACGTGCAAGGTGACACACACAAGTATAAAAATGGACCCCTAAAAACTAGGAAGGTTAATATAGGTACTGAGGATGAGAAAAATATTTCTAGATATATGAGTAGTTGGCATGGATAATTGTATTATCTTTGACAACATAAGTGTTTCCTACAATTGTTAGGTTGAATAATCTTACGAGGTGATTGAGTGCAAGTGTGTCAAGGTGAATACATAACCCATGTAGTTTATTGGGAAGGTTTGAGGGACATTAAGGTTAAATCTAATCATGCTCCAAGCACAAAAGTTTGGGTGCCATGCATATTTTTAAATATGAAAGGGTGTTCTGACTTAATAAGAGGAAGATTGTTGCAATTCCTCAATATGATGGTTCATAAATCACTTTCACCTATTTGAATAATATAGAGGGATGATTACCCAAGGAGAAGGAATGTTTACTCATTTTGGTAGATACCCTAAAGAGTACATACACACATTTGTAGGAAAAACATATAACTTCACTACCTACATGGGTTATTGTAAAGGAGGTAATCTACACTCATTTTAAGTGCAACAACATTAAGTGCGGGTTGCACAAATTTTGGTGGAGATTAAAATTTGGATAAGCATCTACATAGTTGTGAATAAATATGGACAAAAAGTGTGCATTTTATTCCTATGAGGTTATGGGTTCATTATTTTTATGGTACCTTAAATACTTGGGTGTGCACATGGTACATCATTAGTGAGACGTGAAGAGATATACCTGAATGGGAAAAGATGAAGGCAAATCTCATCCACACCTTTTCCTTTTCCTCATCCAACCCTGATATTTCTAAGACATTATAGTGGATGCACAAAGTTATTATGGGATATCATGGAGGAGTGTGTACAAAATATGCACATTGAAAAAGGTCTTAGGCTACCATGAGAGTTTGAGGAATGTAGTGAATATAGTGTCTCACATGAACCGAATGATGAGGTATGGTTAGAGCGCAATTAGAGATCTAAAAATAACAAAGGGAATGTTCTTCATGACGTATAGGAGAAGTAACCTAAGGATAACTTGAACCTTTTGAATGTAGAGACTGATTTAAAATTATCATTTCATTAAATATAGACTATAAGAATATGGACTTATAGTATTGTCGTTTATGGATCTATAATTGTTTAAATTAGATTTTTATTTTTATATTATTAGTTTTTAACTAGAATGTTATTGGATTCCAATATTGCTATTATTGGTTTTAATTAGTGTGATATTAGATTTCAATGTTTCTATTATTGGATTTCAACTAGTGTGAAATCAAATTTTAATTATATCCTAATTAGTCCTAATCACATAGCCCCATAATTTTCATAGTACTACCTAATAGTTGTCATAGTACTATCTAATATTTATCCAACTTCTACCTCATATTAATCAATCACATCATGACATGTAATATTCAAAAATATTATTGCACCAATGTAAAACATATTTATACAATTTAAAAGCATTGGACAACACTTTTTATTGACAAAAAATTGTCCAATTGCACCCTTGTCAAATCAAAGTGGTTTCTACATACATTTATCTAAATTTGAAAAGTTCACGTTTAATGTACCTTTGTGAAACAATTAATCACTTCAGAACCACATTTTATGTCTTAAATCAAGGTTCACACTTATTTCCATGCCAAATACATATCTCCATGACTAATGGACTTAGTGTAGTCTAAGGTGTAATCCATAAATTTACATGTCCACAGAGGCCCCTTGTAATTTAAAGTTAAGATGTGCTCTAGTAGAGTCTATGATTCAATGACCTTGTGATCCCATTCTAATCACCACATGTATTCACTTTGTTATCACAAGTTTGTTTAAAAAATTGTATGTACTTTAATGGTTTTTTGAATTTGATCATGGTATGTTGATATATTGTGTGCAAAAAAAGACAAACATGTGGAGAGATAAATTGGATTTAAAGTTTCAATGGGTTTGCACAGTTTGTTAAATCCACCTCAATGAGAACAAAAGAGACCTCTATGACTCTGTGACTCCAATGCCTTGTGATGATTTCCACATGTTCTCTTCTTATGTTGTAGACTTCTTAAAAGTAATGTGTGTTTTATTAATGTTTTAACATTGGTATATTTATTTATTCTCTTTATGGAATCTATGAATTTGAAGGAAATTTAAAATGAAGATAAAGGTTCAATGGATTTGTGAACTTTGAATAAAGTCACTTGAAAGTTACAGGACGTGATGAACTTGAGACAACGAGAGATTGTCACGTCCACATGCATCTGCACCTTTCACCTTTACATTTTTCATGACCAAATTCCAAGTCTTTGTCCTCTCTTATCGTTTATCATGTCTAGTTAGAGTGATGCCACATCAATAGAAATTTGATGCTAGGAGGGATGAATTTAAAGAATAAACCAAAGCACCTAAACCTAAACTTGATATAAATTACTTGTGGATCAACAATTTATATCTCTCTTATTTTTGCATCACCAAATATTTTTGTTGTGTGCTTAAAACACACATCAACAAGTGTGAATGCCCAAATTTATGGTTCATTACTAATGATGCATATCCCCTAAACTTAAGTAGAATAATGCTAGTTGCACTTTGAAAAATATTTTGATTACATAATAAAAAATTAATATCAATATATTCCTAGTTCAAAAATTATGAAAAAATGATTTTTTGAAATAAATATTAATCTTCCACTCATATTTAATAAACAATACTACATTATTAAGGTTTTAATGTACTTCCAATTGTATGGCAAATAATTTGATAAAATAAGTATCAATATTTCATTCATATTAAAGAATAATACAACTGTAAGGTCTTATTGGACATGATTTATAGTATAAATTTCAAAAATGCACATCTTGGGCCAAGATATCACATATTAATTTATGATCTTTAATAGTTTTACCAAGTTAACATTCATTACATGTTTAAGCTATTCAAGATATGATTTAATGGTCTCATGTCCTTTATCAGATATCTTAATCGATCTTCCTTTCCATGTTTTGTTTGGTGTCCATGCCCATATGACACTATTCACATCAATCTTGTATTTTAATTTCATTTGATTTAGTTCATGTTTTATTTGGCCTTAAATAGTCTTGATACAATGTTACACCTTTTTCTCTCCCTGCAAGTTTTTAATATTGAATTGTCACCTTTTTAGCCACATTATTTCCTTCTAGTTTAAGGCAAATATCTCCATATGCCATTTCCATCCATATATTTTCATTTTCATTTTCTAGCTATAATAAAAGCATCCTTTCCATATACACCCATCAATGGATTGAATACTTCTTTATGTCTTCCAAAAATAGTCCCAATTTAAATATCATTATTACTTGGGATATTTTGAATAATCTAGTTCTTCCATGTGAAAATTTACGAGTCCCGTTATTTTGGTCATATACATCTTTGTCTTAGATTTTTTATGGTAAAAAACAAGCATCAAACATTCTACTACAATTTAAAAACTATATATCCAAAGTGACAAAACATTTTCCCAATATAGAATCCAATATTCTTTACTTCCACCTATTGTACGTTTTCCCCAATGTTCAATATATGCTTTTATTCCCTTTTTTAGATCTTCTATTTCTTTGAGTTCTTTGAAAGATGCTAGAGGAGGTTTCCCTTCTGGAAAGTTTGGCTCACCATTATATTTTGTATGCTTTATTGGGATTGGATGAAACCCTTGCATAGCCTTTAATGTTTTAGATTAAGGTAAAAGCAGGTTTTGAAGGGGCCCCGAAACCCTTTACATCAAAAGAGAGATAAACCTTTAAGCACAACCAGGTTTCTAAAAAGAAACTCGAAACCAGTAAAAGCAAAATCAGGTTTAACAGGAACCTGAAAACAACAAAAAATAAACTAGATGTAACAGCTAACAAAACACGGATCGGACCGTCAACAGACATGATCAGCTCCCTACAAAACCTCCCATACAAATGAGATTTTTATTATTATTTTTACTCGAACGAAGATTCATATCTAGAGGGGAGACCAAAGGCTTAGACTTCTTCCTCTTAACTGCTGTCCATCCCTCCTCTACCTTAGCTGCCTCAGCAATCCATGCCTCAAAAGACAGTGATCCATGAAGCCCAGGGGACACATATGGCTCAGCAAAATCCTTATGAAAACCAGCCAAAGTTTGGCTCCTAGGAATTTCCTCCAAAATAGGGGGAGAGACCAAAGCCTCCTCAACAACTGGCTCAGAAAGATCACTAATCCCAGTCACCACAGGACCTTCGATAGAATCTTTCACCAGTGAATCCTCCTCAACCATCGGCTCGAAATGGATACTATCTTCATTCTCAGAATCAACCGGAGCTTCCATGGGTGGTTTAGCCATGTAATGTTCGGAGAAAACCTCAGACCACCAAGTAGGTGGACGTCTGGATTTTGACTTTCTAGCCGTACAACGAGCAGTAATATGACCCGTCATGTGGCACTTTCTGCACCGAAAAGGTAAACCCTCAAAATCCAACATTTGTGTCCAAGAACCCCTTGGGGAATCCAAACAGATCGCCTCAGGAAGGCCCTTTCCACCCAACCATAAGTGTGCGATGAATGGTAACAATCTGCAAATAAAAAATCTCCTATAGCATTTTCGATGGTTTTAAAAACCAATTTATGCCAAAGATGTATTGGTAGATTATGGAGCCGAACCCATATAGGGAACTTGTTAAAGGTTTTTGTAAGAGGATTATCCATATCGTTTGGCCATGAGATATTTGCCCTGCCATAAAAAGTTATTGTTGCACAAGATTATCCTTCTGTCCTCGGATCTAGCTATAAAGGCAGGAATATTTCAACATTGTCTTCAATAAGTGGCAACCAGGTCCTGGAGAACCATGTAAATCTACGAGAGAGGGCCAAAAGCCACGGAATCGAAAAATAGCCATGAGAGGAGAAATCTATATTTCATCAACTGTTTTATGTTACCCTAGTGGGTTTTAAAGCACTTTGGCAATACACAGGATTGATGCATGAGGCAAAGCGTCATGTAGATCTGCTTTGCAGTTCTTCCCCCAGTTCATACCCTAAACCAAGAGTGTAGGCAGAGCGCAAAACCGTGATATTTCCTGAAATAACTTTTGGGGCATTCAAATTCATAAGCAAAAAAAACCCCACCCGATTCCGTAGCCATAAGCTGGCCGCCAGGGTCTCGACAGTCGATTTCAAATATTGGGGGAGCACGCGCACAGGGAGCACAGGAGGCATGATTAAGGAATAGCCTTTAATGTTGCTTTTTATTCTAGAACTAGTATGCCATCCACAACATGGAACTTAAACATACTATATTTTCTAATACCCACTATTTTTTGGTTTCCATCCAAAAAGTGTGACTCCACAAAGGCCTTGAAATCATCAACTTCCTAAATAAGGTAAATAGTGAACGCACTTAATCCCTCTTAGTATTTTTTGCAGGCATCCATGATATGTAGTAAAGAAAATATGTCTAATTTCCATAATGATGTTGCTAATCTGTCAAATTTACCATACATATCCTCATGAGTGTGTCCCACTAGAAGGAAGCTTACATACACAATGCTGAATACTCTTCTTGCTGTCAACATGGATGCATATACAAATAGGATATGATTCTTGTTGTCACTCAAAGCATTATCTAGTTGCAAGTAGATGTTTGGTGGCTATTTTTTGAAAGAAGTATTTATACTAACATCACTAATTACTATATTATAGATTTTTTTCTTATACCCTTTACATTTTTCATGCACTTCATTTTATATTAGTGCATCATGTAATGTATGTTTTGATGATCCATTACTATATAGTAAATCCTTATATTTATTAGAGACCCCTTCTTAGAGCTTTCTAAGACACAAAGCCAATGATGTGACTATGTCGTTTGCTTCGTGTTCAATAAATGGTAGGTCGAAGTGGAAAAAACCCCAATCTTTTATCTGTTTATGAGAATACCACTCAAAGTAAGTAGGAGGTTTATAACATTACTTATTGGCTTTGATTTATTTCATGTCCTTGGTATGGAAGTTTTCATTTTATCCATTTCATGATGCATAATTTTCAAGAATCCTTGAGGTTATTCCTCTGATTACAATCTATGGGAACAATAATGTGCAGAATAAGTTTGAATGTATTCATTGTGCCATTTGTATTCTTCTTCAAGTTTTGAGAGTGTTTTTGGGCATTTGGTGGCTCTACATTTGTTGTATAGGTTCTCACACTCATCACACTTGGTGAAGAATTTGTTCATTGCAATTGAAACATGTTGAATTTCGTTGTTCAT
The DNA here is from genome assembly GCA_037957365.1 of Torreya grandis. Taxonomy (NCBI): domain Eukaryota; kingdom Viridiplantae; phylum Streptophyta; class Pinopsida; order Cupressales; family Taxaceae; genus Torreya; species Torreya grandis. The sequence goes on from JARHVA010000064.1 coordinate 7,229,329, forward strand.
TATCCTACTAAAGTTTGGATATGACACATGAAGAAGGATAAAAAATTTGAGCTCCTCATTACACTTATTTCATATTTAATTGTAAGTATATAATGCATAAAGTAGTCATTGAGAAACTTTGATTTCATCTTGTCCTACCAAACGAGTGAAATGTGGAGACATATCTGAATTTATCTCAATGACTCTTGGTATACAAGCAATTGTTATGATAGTACTCAAATATTGTTTCTCTTTCCTAGCATTACCATTTACAACCCCTATCACTATTTATCTAGTCAGAGCTATGACTATAGAAGGTGCTCCTTGGGTACCAATAAACTTTGTGCCACACATTTTGATACATATCCATCCCATCAAATTTCATTTTATGTACCTCCATAGATTCCTCACCAACTTTGTTGCTAATGCATCTAAAACAAATTTATTTCTAACCTTTTCATTCAAGGCTCTATTTTTGTGCCATAGAACTCTAACTAAAGCAATGATATTTTTTTGAGGTAGTCTTATTTTTAGAAATGATATTTCATATTTGCCACTTCATCCAAAAAAATGATCATTTTTTATCCTTGTCAAAATTTCAATATGATGAGTTGGGTACAATGACATTCAATTTTTTTTGTTTTTGAGCATTGTAATGTCTTTTGATCACTTTTTTGGAATGATTGTAATTAGTGGTATTTAAATAAACTAGATATACCAACTATGACTGTCTCTCTTTGAATGCATCCCACATGTTGACCTCAACTTCTTTTGGGAATTCTTTGAATTTGACATCCATAGGAGAACCATCTATGTTGGCAAATTTCCTAGCATGCCATTGTATGAAATAACCTTCAGATAAGGATCATGCTTTATATGGAGGGATGAATACTCTATCAATATGCACAACAAAGATATTAACATCCAATCCTTTAAATTGTATGATATCTCTTTTAAGCACATTTTTTATTATTCCCTTTGTAACATATTTACTTGCACATAAGCATAAATGGATCAATTGGACAACATCTCCCATGAAATTCAAATTGTATTCACCACCTAGTACAAGGGATGAACCATCTGATTGAGCATTCCCTTTAACCATTAGGGTGATACTTGTTTCATAGAAAACTAGAATCAACCAAGCTACTAATTTCTTGGGTTGTAGCAAGTTTGAACACTTAGAACATAATTTTACTAGATTTTTTACCATTATACCAAACTTCAATGGTCCCAATATCTCTTCTTAAATTTTATGATCTTCTAGCACAAGTTATAAAACCTTGGGCTATGTCTCCATATTTGAAAGAGCATTTGTATTTGAGAACGACTTGTCTGCAAAAAACTCAATTATATTTTTAGGACATGTATTGATGGAGATTTTAATGTCATAACTACAATCTCCCTCTTCCATAACAATATAATAAAATGAGTCACCACAAATTTGATCAATACAAATAGGTGTAATTTGAAAATTTGTGTGCATTGACAATTCCCTCTCTTCCCAGGCAATGTAGTATCTTTTATTCTCGATAGTTTCTAAAGTTTTAAATTCATCAATTGGAAAATAAAATTATACTTTACATATAATACCATGTTAACACTAACAATAATAAATTATGAATGATAATATTTTTTTTGAATCTTAATTTGATCTGAATAAGTTTTACCATATAAAAAAATAGAACCTTGCATTAGCTTGATTTGATCCATCAAGAGTGTCTGATAGATCCTGTGGTATGGATCAGGTTGCCCCAATTAATTGGATCCATTATCAAATAAAATATCCACATTCTAGACTGGTGAGAATCTAGGCAATTCCAGAAATAGATTTTTTGAAGTCTTTCACTATTGATGGGCTATACTAGATGCCTTGGGTTGCATCCTCCCTAAAAACTCAACCAAAAATGGAGTCAAATGTGGTGATGATGAGTGGTTCAATACAGGGTCCCAAATTTTAAATGAAGACAAACTCAACTTTTTGGGCAATCCCAAACTCACCAATGTTCAAAGCATTTTGGCCATCTTGACACTCATCAAGGTCATTGGATATGTCCTACTCTTTCCCATGGTGTCACAAAAGAGGGTCTGGAACAAGGGTTGGGAGCCTCCAATTCAAATACCAAGAGTGACATTATGTTATTGTACTCAAAATGGGTGGATATGGAGGTAGAAGGATAAATGTTTGACATTATACTTGAATGGGTTGTGTCGTGTCTTGGAACACTATGTATGTAGCACTCTCACAACAAGGTCAAGTAGATAAGCAACTCTCTTTCATTTGGAATGTCTCTGAACATGATATAAATATATGGGAGTCTCCATATGCCTTTGGGCTACATCATCACAGTCAAGGATCAAAGGTAGTTTGGTAATTGCTTGACAAAATGATGATATACAAAATTTATGACAAAAATACTGTAGGCAAGCTTGTTAATGAAAAACAATTAGGACATAAAAATATGATATGTATCTACTTTGGAATAACCTTTTGCATATGGTTTCATCTGATAGATATTGTGGGTGATCTTAAACATAAAATTGAATACTCTCAATGGATACATGTGGATCATCAAAGTCTCTTATATGCAAGAAAATAACTTGAGGACCATATTCCTTTATTAGAATATGATATAGGCAAGGACTCCACTCTTTTTATGGTTTTTCAACTTCAAGAAGGAGATGTAGATGCTAGAAAGCCATCTTCCTCTAAACTTGGGTCAGTCAAGGAAGTGATAAAAAAAAATCAATATCAAAACTAAGTGCTCTGAAACCTTCATCCATCTCTAGTGCCTACATTATGGAACATGCAGAAGAGGTGTCAATTGTGAAAATTACAAGGCAAGAAGTGATCCAATATAATTCGTATATAAAAAAAGAGGTAACTATCTACAAATTTAATGGTTTTTGGCCAATAACCCAGACATCATTTCAATGGGTTTATTCCACCTAGACAAAGTAGTGTGAAATATCTCTCTACTCCAAGGGTTTTTTCATAGTCCACTTTTTTGATGAAGAAGCCTATCAACGAGTCTTTGTAGATGGTCCTTGGTTCTAGGAAACTATGGGTCTCTACACTACTCCTTAGTTTCTATAATTCAACCCAAATTCACACTCAGGTTTTAGCTCCCCAATCTTCTCCATTAGCTCTACAGTACCTTCACAAAGATTGAAAATCCTTTGGACATCTTTATCAAGGCTGATACATAGAGAACAATAATGAGATTATGCACATTTTCCCACATTTTCATGGAGATAGATCTCAGAAAGGGTCTATCAGATAAACTGATTATCTGATGTGGGAAACTACAACATATTCAAGCATCTGATTATGAGAATATCATTTTATGATGTCATATATGTAAGCTTCCTAGACATTTACATGACACCTGTCCTTAAGCAATAACACATCCTTTAAAAATAAAAAGGTTGAAAATAAAATTCAAAATATGTAGTTTTTCAAAGCAAGAGGAAGTGGAGGAAGATGAGAATCAAATGAATTAAAAACAACAACCAATAAAATAAAAAAGAATAAAGATGCATAACTAGATGTCTAGCGTGAGGAATTTATTCCTACCACAAAGGAAGGAGAAGAAGATCAGAACACCTCTTTGAGGATTGTTATGAATGAGACCGCATCAGGGGGAATGAAGTGAGTACATGAATTAGAGAACTCAGAATCTGATAAGGAGTTGATGACCCATACAAATTTGGAACTCTTGATTTCTAACTCACCTAATGATTACCCAAGTATAGATCTATAGATGGTCATGATTGAGCCTTTTGATGAGGCATGGTAGGATGTCAAGAAGAAGACAAGTATAAAGGGTAGGATTGAAGATTTTCTCAAACATATACCCATTAAATTATGGCCTCTCTTTTCTATTGGGTTATATTTTTTGTTGTTGTCATTTCTTTGCTATTTTTCGGTCTCTTTCCCCACTTTTTTCGGGTTTGTTTATATTCCAGCCTTCATTTGCCAAGATTACTTCATGTTGAGCTTTGTCATAGTGGGTTTTTTTCCAATTTATTTCCTTGTATTTTTTCATTTGGATTGCTTTTGCATCTATGTAATCTAATTTCAATTAATCAACAAATCCTCTTCCCACTTTCTATAAAGTAATGTCCTCATGCTTGGATAACTCTCCCTATCTACAACTTTGATGCCTTTTGAAAACAAATGTACAAGATTATCCTCTCCAAATATAAGAGACATCAATGCTATAGTACAAAAATAAATGTGAAATGAAATAAAATTTATAAAATCATATTAAATAAAGAAATTAAAAATAAATATCAACATGATACGAAATTAAATTTGTATTTAAATGTAATTTAAGTCTCAAGTAAGGATCTATGTGTTGCTAAGGATAAATATGTATATAAAAGTAAGAAAAACATATGAGCAAGATGATATGTTAAAATAAATCACATCATTTGATGCCTCACTAATATCAACATATCATGAAAATAGTGGGAGATTATCATTTTTACTGTTAGCTAAAAAGAATTTTGAAACACACAAATTTGGTACAATTTATGTATTTTTTTCTCTTGAAACTGATAGGTTAATTTGATAATTGATAAATAAAATGATGTAGCCTAGTTTATATATAATATAATTTTCACAAATAATGCAACATTTAAATATTGAAATAGAGGCTACAACGTGCATTTCATTGGACAAATAAATTAAAAAAAAAAAAGTGGGAATGAATTATGTCAACCATATGTCTTGTAATGAGATGCATGTAAGAAGTGTATGCTAAGTTCAATAATATTTTCATGCTAGGTTCAATAACATGTTCACATAATTTACCTTTTCGGTCATATTTATTATGTATTGAGCAATTGAAATAATTTAATGAAAGGTAAAATTTGCATTAATAGATGCGACAAAAATATATATTTTATCTATATTTTATATCGGTAGGAAGTATCCTATCATACGATAATGGCATTGATGAATCATGATGATTTCAAAGCGATTTGAAGGATTTTTTTTTTATATATGTAAGTTACCTCTCTACTTTCCTACATTTAGCATTCAAATGAAAAATTGTGAGATACATTATAAAATAACATAGGAAGTAATCATTTAGTTTTTCATTTTTCACATCTTTTTTTGAACATGTGTTATTTTATCCACTAAATATGAGGACTAAAGGAAGACCTTGGAAATGGGTTAACTTTGATAGTTTATCCTCCAACTTTCCATTCAACATTTATGTTCAAAAGTTAGGTCAATTCATATTTAAAGAATAAAATATGAACATAGTATAGACACATAAATTAACGTTTAAGCTAAAATAGTGCCCTTTTGACCATCATTTTTACACACTTAGTCCATGCCTTATTCATTGATGTTTTGACCACTTTCCTTCATTTCCCACACATATGACCCATTCCTATAAGCAAACCAATGATCCTAGAATGTCCCTATTCCTTATGAAAAAATTTCAAGCTTATCCACAAAATATTCCATGCTCCCAGATCAACAGATTTTTCTTTTAGGTCAATAATGCACCATTTGGACAACATCACTCCTTGACAATGTCCAATTCCACCGCTCTTGCCCTCCCACCAAATAAAAACTAATTACTCAAATTAAAATTTATGTAATGGGTTTTCCTAGAATTTTAGCAAGCCCCATTTAAATGAATTCCCAAAATTTCACTATAAAGACACATTTCAAACCATTTTTCACACAAGAGGCTTATATATTTAAAAGCACCAAAATTCTATTTTCACATTGAGAGAAAATGCTCTATTTCTCCCAATTCTTAATACATACAACCCTGGTAACCTTGAATTAAATTATGAATACACTTCTAAGGTCACAAGTCATGGTTGAAGAACTTAATAACATGAAGATTGCACCAACATTTAACATTTTATATTAGTATTTCACACACACCACCATAGCATGGGAGAACTACATGGAGTTTGATCCCTCTTTAAAGTATTAGTATGTAAGAAAGATTTAACATGAGGGTGTTGAAGTCAAGAATAATTTTAACAATTAACCCCTTTTTACCCAATGATTACATTTATCCTCTTGTTCTGTTGAGCTAGGGTTAAAAGAGAAAGAGAATATATGTAATTGTTTTCACAATAGATCAAAGAATCCTGAATAGTTAATGGAATATATAGGCGAAGGTGAACCTATCACAAAAAATATCAGAGCACCATCATCTATACGACATCGGTCCTCCCCAGGACAACTCCATGTAACCTTATCCAGATATAATGCTCGTGTCTACAGATCTTGCAAAATCATGTTTCAAATCCATAGTCAATCAACATAGTTCTCCAATTAATTTCAGTCTTAGATACGGTCTTGTATTCCAATTTTATAGCTACGCTATATTTTCTTAGTACTTTCCCATTTTAGCATATTTCTAAATTTATAAAGTTAGAAATTAGTTTGTGTCATCTATTACATATCTGTAGCATTTTGATTTTACACAAGGAGTTTATCTTATCTAAGAAATTAATTCACTTATTTTCTAAAATTTGACAAAACATATTGGTGAGCTTGTCTATTGTTCGAATGTTGAAAAATCCTACCCATAGATGTTGTTAGGGTTTATCTTCTTATTTTTTTGTTTTCAATTATTGTTTTAGGGTTTTTAGATCTGATAAATTATTTAATAACTGTAATATTCCAAGTTTTTATTTATTATTTCATCTAGGTTAAGAAAATTATTTCTATCTACCTTAAACATAGTGATACACTAAGCTATTCTAACTTGAATATTTTTAGACTTTAGTTAATAATACATAATGGAAAAACTAGTTAATAGATTTGATGATATAAATAAACAACATTTACAAATATATATTTCAAATAATAAAGATATGCAAGATATATTTATCAAAAAAAAATGAGAAAAAAATAATAAATCATTTGAAGGCCAATCTTCTAAGACTTCTAACCCTATGGATCTAATGGATACAACTTTTTTACCACTATTTACTATGGGGACAACCCAAAGGCTTCAATAGATTAATATGCCAATTCCTACTTAGTCATTGGGAACACAACCTTTGATACACATTCTTATTCTCTTGGAGTACAATCCATTATGCATGACATTCAGTCTCTGTAAACTAAGGTGTTACATTTGGAGTAAGTTGCTTTGAAATATAATCAAGAAATCATTTCTCATACTTTATTGCATACTCCATTGGTGCAACACATAATAATATATCATCTATCTACAAGTTTTTTGGCACCTAAGCTTACACTATATGATGGAAAGGGTGACCTTGAATAACATCTAAGATATGTCCATGCATCATGTTTGGAGTACATGTCCAATGATAAGTTATTGACTAATTTGTTTCCAAGGAGTCTAAAATAATATGATTTACAATGGTTTTATAATTTACCTCGTTAATCGATCCATGTATTCAATCCATTGGACGACATGTTTTTAGCACATTTTATCAATCAATATTAGTGAGAAGATTGCATATGCTCAGATTGCCCAACTCAAACATAAATCTAATGAGCCCATCAAAAAATATTTCTTAAGATTAAAAAACTATGTTATCCAAAATGATGATTCCTTTCGTAGATATAGAATTACAGGATATATTCAAATAAAGTTTGATTCCACCCCTACATGAGTCCATCATGTTTAAGAAATTTCTTTCATTCACATATTTTTACCACACATTAAAAGAAAGGGAAGCCAAGTTATTGGCAATGAATAAGATTAAGTATATAACCAATTCATATTCCAATACAAAGAGTTCAAGTAAACCACCACATAAAGTTAGGCTAATTGATAATAATAACAATCAAAAGGAAATAATTCGCATAGTTTCAGATCCCATTCCATGCATTGTCTTATTAGCTCCTCCTAAGAGATAGTCAACCTAGCAAAAACTCCATATAAGGTTCTAAAAACACTTTTGGAATTAAATATCATATCTCTCATTCCTAATAAATAGGATGATGTGAATGTATGAAGTAAATATATATGCACATAAACTAAGACAAATCAAATGATCCTATTCTGATCTAAATTCAAACAATCTCAAGATAGAGCAACAAAAAAATGAAGAAAACTAAACTAGCAAAAGAACTAATTATAAACATATGCAAAGTTTGATACCTTTTCCATTATGTGATCAATGGTAGTTCTACTCTTTGTGAGGAATTTAGATTCTTAATCCTTGATCCAATGCAAATGGGCAATGGGCAACATTTTGATAAGTAAATGCAGTCTTGATGGCTTTGATGGTTTTGATTCATTTCAAATTCACTTAGAATTTTGATAGCACTTTGTTAGATTAAAGGTGGATGGATGAAAGTGATGGCTTGCATGTCTATTTAAAGGTTTTTAAAGGATATGTCAGACAATGGAGGATTATTTGCATATTTCAAATATCCAAATGATCTTTGGTGGAGCACGAGTCCTCATTCATGAAGATGATGACCAATTCAAATGGTTGAGAGAAATATGGAATTGGTTAGCTGAGTCAGCAAGACTACATCAAGTTGTTTGACAAGTCAAGGGATGACTCAAGGGTAGTTGAGAAAGTTATGGGATTAGTTGGGTGAGTCAACATGTGAGGAAGATAAAGGTGGAGGATGTTGGGTGAGGTCAAAAATATAGAATTAATAATTAAAAGTGTGCATAATTGATTAAAACTATTCAATTATTTGAAAAAGGAGGGAAATGACATGAATTTGAATTTAAACTTATTAAATAATAATTAGTGTTAATAGGTACATATTGACACTAAATAAAATTTAGGTGTCTAAATTTAACTATCTTTAAAATGGTGTTGCAAAGAAATAACTTTTCAAAGAATGATAAATGAAGTAGAGCGTTGATGATTGAGAAGAAATAATTACCCCAAATGAATGATAATGAATGTGAGTATGCCCCCTCAAGTGTTTGTGCACAAAAATAGATTAACGCTCAAAATGAATTAAAGAGGAAAATGACTAAGCAATGAATACCATAAAGAAATCAAATTAATAGAATCGATATCAAACTTGTAAGATTAAGGCATGTGTAAATAATTTGCCCCTAGTTTTGAAAACTAGAAAAATGATCTGAAAAATAATATTGACCATTCGAAGACTACACACTTAGTTGATGCTCATGTTGCAGGGGTCACGTGAATGGATGTGGGAATGATACATTCCAATATATGTGTGTGTGTGTGTAGACACACACACACACACACACACAGATTTTCAAACTGTAGTTAAAAATTTACTTGATTGATAGTTGCAAGTAATTGATATAGATTCAGAATGTTGTGATTAAGATTGTCCTAAAGTTTTAAGAAAAATGGGTGAAAATGAAGAAAATAAAGAGATGGGGGGAAAGATATTTGAATAGGGAGAAAGAGAGTATAAATAGAGGGAGGGGGACTAAGAAAAATCATTTGTGCAATTTTAATTTCTAAGGTGAGTTGAGAAAATTAGTGATTATGTTAGTTGTGCTATGACTTCTTAGAGAAAATAGACCGTATCCTTCTTCACTAGCACCATGGCGAGTGTGTGAGGAGACATTAAAGACCAGAGAGGATAAGGCCTTTAGTATATTCAATTTCATTCCTTAGCTCTTTGATTTCATTACATTTATTATGGTTTAAAGTTGATTCAAATGAATTCACAATTCTCCCATTTGGGAATTCGGTAATGAAAGTTGCAAAATCATTGATGGGAATCATGAAATTGTTGAACATGATAGTAAAATTGTTAGTTAGGGTTGTGAAATCATCTGGTATAAAATGAATTAGGGATAGGTGAATACTCAATTCATAGTTGAAAAATCATGAAAATGAGTTGCAAATTCATCAAATAGAGGAGAAAAATCATTAGGGAGGAGTTAGGTTAGGTCAATTGCAAAATTGTAAGACATAGTTGTGGAATTGAAAAAATAGATAGAAAAATGGTGAAAATGAGTAGCGAAAATGTTATGATGGTGAAATTGAAGACTTGAAGTGCAAAATTAAGGAAATGGAGAGTGAAAATGTTAAAATAAGCATAAAAATACTAGGGTTTGAATAAAATGGGTTAAGTTAGCAAACAAATAGACATGTATCGAGCGTAGAATAGCCAAAAAAATGAAATGAATGAATATTTTTGTTATTTTTATGTTTTTTAGTTAGATTTAGATGGGTTTTATGCCAATAGATAGGATTAATATTATGCTAATGTGATATAATTTTGTATGAGGTTTTACCAGTACTAATGACATGAGAGAGAAGGTTGATGGATTTGAAGTAGATAACACAGTTTGAGTATGAGTTTGGGGTAATAGAGGCTACATGGTTATCATACATTGCTCAGATGCTTGATATTCAAATAGATAGGGCTCTATTGACTATGTTGGCTGAGAGATGGCACAACAAGACTACCACATTTTACCTACTAACAAGTGAGATGACTATGACATTGGAGGACGTATGGTGGATCATGGGGATATCGATATGAAGGAGACATGTGTACTAGGGCCAAGGTTCATAGGAGACTACCCTTTATAGGATATTTGGTGATGGATTGGTTCCAGTTGTTAGAGGAGTAGATACAAATTACTCTATGTACTTAGGGACACATTCATTGATTATGGTACTCATGTCAGTTGTCAGTAGCATCATGCTACTTGATAAAAGTGTGAGGTTATGTCCTATTGGATTACTATATGTGATTGTGGATATGATGGAGATGGGGGAGAGGTTCACATGGGGGCCATGCATACTAGCACATCTCTATATGGATTTACATCATGTGGTGTATACAAATGGGAAGTAGATTGGTCTTTCCATGTTATTACAGGTATGGTGTTGGGAGCACATTGTAGTTGAGAGGATGATAGTGCACATGAGCACACGGGTAGAGGATGAGCCTATTTCCTATGAATTACATATGATTATAAGCATGTGGAGTCCAAAATTGGGAGACCTAGAGTTATACAAGAGAGATATAGATGAGATAGGGAATGGCCAGATCACCCAAAGACCATACAGGGAGATAGTATTTTAGTGGGTGTAGGATGGTTTATATATGGAATATATGATGACATAGTGTTAAATCATGGGAATTCATGAATAAATTATTGATAGATATCTCCTTGATAGGTTGATGAGGTATATTTGAATGAGACAACACATCCCAACATGACCTCATGTATTTACACATGCAATTAGAGAGAGCACAATGGGGGATTACTATTGATCCCAGGATAACATACCATAGTTGGACACACATTTAGATAGTGACATGGATGGACAAGAGAGATGTTATTGATGCAGGAATAGTATATGGATACATAAATTGGTGGGCCAGATAGGTGCCTGTGAGACTTACAATACCCTATTTACCTTAGTACACTTAGAGACAAATATTAGTGGTGAGATTAAGGAGACATCCACAAGGGATAAGACTCAGAGATTGAATTAGGAGGAAAGTGACAGGAGAGATGGGAGGGAGACAAGGATGAGGTAGAGGATAGAGGGGAAAGGGGTAAAGGATAAAGGAGATCCATCTAAAGGAGGTGGAGATTACAGAGGTTAAGGATATAGATATATTACAGGAGGCAGGTGTGGATATAAGAAGAGATACCGAGATGGGAGCTGATACAAATTAGTCAGGTGGAAGTGAGACTCCTCTAATTATTATTGATAGTGATGGATAGTGAGATGGGAAGGACATGGAGATGAGACCAGATCATGAGGCTCATGTAGAGATATGGGACATGGTGAGACCATCACATCCAAGGATATTATATTAGGATTAGACATTGATCGATAGATTACATGAGGAGATCCATGAATTATAGGGAGGTAGATAGTAGGGGTAGTTAGCTGGCATTGAGAGTAATAGAGATTAAATGGATACAGAGTGAGTTTGATGGGTTATAAGCTGATGTAGAGAGGTTAGAGAGGGATGACATGACACTAAAATTTGGAGTGGTTACACATGATGCAGAGACTCAAACACTGGATGATAAAATTCTTACACTAAAATATAGACTAGAGAGGGATAATACACAAACAAATCTAGTAGAGGTTAGGGTATTACTAGCAGGGCAAGGATAGTTGGCTATTTTGGACAGAGTGATGCAAGACATTATTATAAGAGATTATATGAAGAGGTTTTTATATGCACACAACAAGCACCATTTTATATAAATTACTCAACCAAACGGTCTATGTCAGAGAGATCTATATAGCCTATAGAGTCAGATAGGTTTGTGGGATAGGTATCACATCATTTCATAGGTCCTCCATGGAATACACCACAATGTCATGAGTCAATTCCTGGGATAGATGCCCCATCTCAGGGTTAGGGGGAGACTTGACATAGTTATGTTATTGATGCATGGGCATATTCAAAAGGCCTCCATTTTAAGTTATTATAGTAAGTATGAGTCTTATAGGATATTTTTTTGTCTTACTTAGGAGTGTTATAAATTTTCAAAATTGGAATTATGGCTTGAAATGCAATTTCCTGCCATTTTGCAAATTTGAATTTTGGAACTCTTTTGTATGGTTTTGGTCATGATGAAGGGATTTCCATGTTTTAATCCTTTTGTCTGGGTTATCAAAAGTTGTCAAGGTGGTAATTAAACACATGGATCACTCATTAAGGCATTTTGTTAGTTTTTTTAGTGGTTTGTGTTATTTTACCATATGTGTAGTTACATAGTGAAAATAGAGAATTATATAATTTTGAGAAATAAATGCATTGAACTAGTTGAGGAGTTGTTATGCAAGGATGATGGTTGAGGTAGTTGATTTGGTGAAGGATAGACCTTATTGAGGTCTTGAAATTATTTTAAGATAATAAGTGTTCTTTAAAAACTAATTTGTAATCCCTCAGGCTCAGACAATCTATGCATAGCCTTGCATTAGGGTTTCAGAGTAAAATCCTTATAACAATTATTTAAATTGACCAAATCACATGAAATTTGGTCAATAATTGGGACTTCAATTGTATTAATATATTTTGAGGTTTAAGTTTTGAAATGGTGCATATCCATACTAATATGGAGGACTGTGTGCTAAAGGAGCTAATTGTGACCTAATAGGCCTAATTAGAGGCCAAAAGGCGATTAGAAAAGTGGGTTAGAAGTTGAATTGGGCCACAAAATTTCATGAATAGTTAATGTTCAATAGAGGGTATTGGGAAAGTGAATAATTAGTTCAAATTCATCCGTACCTTTTTGTACAAGAAGTAAATGCCAAAAAAAGGCTACAAGGTCTGTTTGTTGAGAGGCAATAAGTTGTCAAGGTTAAGACAATTATTGTTGAGGGGTTGGTGAATGAATTGAGGAGTTTGAGGAGAGTATATAGAGCATGTATAAGTTACTAAGAAACATTAAAAAGGACATATAACTCTTAAAATATTGAAGGAGTTATGAACGTATGAATCAAGTATAACCAATAACCAAGGAAGCAAGGACTATTAGGGAGGTAAGGTATTGAGATGGTGATAGATAATGTGAATGAGGTTAAGAATTGAGGGGATAAAAGAAGATAGAAATGTGTGTGTATTAAAGAGAACTTGAAAAAATAGTGATGAGTAAATGACAAAGTAATAGATACATAGTACAGAGGTCAGAGCTAGGTGTTATTAGAGCAAAGGTAAAGTTGAAGACATTCATGATTCTTGTTTCCTTTCAAAATTTGACAAAATAATTGTATATTTATTCATCATTTGGTATCAGATTAAGAAGGCCATTAGGAAGCAGGTGAATAAGGTGTACATAAAGAAAAGGTACATATTTGTTTTGATTTTTAGTTTTTGTATTCGATTATTTTATGGAAGCATGGTGAAGGTTGTTTAGAAGGATGCTAAAGAAGATTGAAATTATGTGAGGGAGGCATAAATCTAAGTGAGAGAGAGAAAATTTATGGTGAGTCCCTTAGCCCATAGAGGCTTATAGAGAGAAAGAAGAGAGTTAGAGAAATCTCCAAGAAGAGAAGCTCAAGAGGAGAGCTTGAGAATAGAATAAAGAGACTCTAATAGAGAGAGTCAAGTGAGAGAAAGAGACCAAGTGAATGGTCAAGAAGGCAAGTGGGAAGGATTGTCAAGAAGAGGAAGAGATAGGTCAAGAGTGACCTTAGAGAGAAAGTGAAGAGTGAAGAGAGAGTGAAAGAAGATGAAGGGATTGAAACAAGAATGAAGCCACAGGGAAGAAGTTGATAAGAGAGAGATTGATGAATTGAAGATAATATTAGTAGATTTGGAACATGCTTTGGTAGAACTTAGACCAAAGTTTTTAGTTGGGATTAGAATAAGAGTAAGATGGACACTCAAGGACATAGTGAAGAAGAGGAAAAAATAAGAAGAGATTAGCAAAGTGAAGAGATAATTGAGAGAGTTGAAAAAATAACGTAAGAGGAAGGAAAAAGGGGCAAGAAAGCCTCATGTTTTAAAATATAATGATGCTTTGACATGTGTGAATGTATGTATGAGAGTTGATAAGGAGAATGATATAGTTGGGCCAATACATGGGATGAAGAAATAAAAATAAGAAGCATATGACCAAGTGGTGTTCAAGAGACACCAAGAGTAAGAAGAGGCTCAAAATAGAGTCATGATGAAGGAGGAAGAATAAGCAGGTCAACCATCTAAGAAGCAAGTTGACATGAATCATGAAGTGGATGAAAAATAAGGTAAAGAAGCATTAGGAAAACAACATAAAGAAAGGTATGAGGATTATTCTAGTTTATATGAATCTTTGAATAGAGAATATAGATTTGATCCTCATCAAATGTACAAATAGATGGTAAAGGAGGTTACAAAGGAAAACATAGACCTATGGCATGCAGTAGTGGTGTCCAAAATAATAGCATTAATTAAGGCAAGGATAAGTCAAGTATAAAGAGACACTCCACATGATGAAGTTTCAGATGTTGAGGTTGAAGTACAGGTTGTTAATGTGGGAGAAAACATACAAGGAGAAGATAAAAATGCATTGGTGGATAATGTAAAGGAGAAGGATGAAGCATACAAAGTACATTAAAGTGCTTGGGAGAAAGAACAATAATAAAACAAAGAGGATATTTTGAGAATGTCTCAAGAACATGAGGAGATACATGTTTTATTTAATGATTTGTTTTATCTGATATGTATAACATGGATGAAGATAGAAAGAGGCAAGAGAAGATACAAGTGTGGCTCAAGAGAGCATGCACATATGCATGAGAGATTTGTTAGGGTGTGGATCTAAAAGCTTCACCAAGGAGCATTCATTATCAGGTTCGGGTCTACACAGACACCGGCGTCGGTCAGGAGTGATCGACGTCGATCATAGGTAGTTGCAAAGACGCCGACGTCGACAGAAGGTCGGCCGACGGCGGTCATAGACAAGTAGCAGGAACCGACGTCGGTTACCTGCGTGTCCAGTAGGCTATTTTCGTGGACAGAAGCGAGTGTTTGCATGATAAGTTTGAGTTGTGGACTCAAGCTCGCGTCTCTATTATTAACAATTCTATTTTTAGAGCCCTTGTTCAAGTGGCTTAACTGCTTGTTGGGTGTACATGCTCAAGTCTCCTAATTCTATATGTAGAATTAGATCTTCTTAGCTTTGTAGTAGATTATTATAGTTGGGTGAATTATTGTAATTCATTGTGTGTGAAGAACAGTACATAATTGAATCAATCTAGGCTTGTTAGAGTTGATTGTTCTTGAGAGAGAGAGCTCTTGAGGAATAGAGATCTATTGAGAGATCTAAACATCTAGGAGAGGTGTGGAAGAAAGAAGCTTTCTTCAATTGTATTCCTCTTGTAAAGAGTTTGTTAATACAAGTTTTCAAGGTGTTTTCTTGTATCTCTTGTTCTTGCTATTATCATTCTAATTACTTGTCAATCTGGTTTAATTCCGTGTTTATTGCTGTCATAATTGTAATCTATTGTTGGATTGATCCCCCAACAAGTGGTATCAGAGCATTGGTTATAGGTTCAGAGCTTGATAATTGGTATCAAAGTTCAGGTTCACTAACAGGTGGTTCAGATCTGTGTAGTGTGTATTGATTACAGGTTCTCATAGGAGTTTCTGCAGGGATTTCTGTTTGAGTGGGAGAAGCAATGGCAGATGAAAGTAAATTGAGAATGGAAAAGTTTAATGGCAAAAATTACCAACATTGGAGAATGCAGATAGAGGACTATCTATATCAAAAAGATCTCTACTTACCGTTAGGAGGTGTTGCAAAGAAGCCCAAAGACATGGAGGATGAAGAATGGGAAGTTCTTGACAGAAAGGATCTAGGGTCTATAAGACTGAGTCTAGCATCCACTGTGATATCCAATTTATCACAAGTAAAGTCTACGATAGAGTTGATGACTACGTTAGCAAATTTGTATGAAAAACCCTCAGCTTCTAATAAGGTATATCTTATGAAGCAGCTATTTAATTTGCATATGAATGAAGGTGGATCTGTTTCTACTCATCTGAATGATTTCAATGGAATTGTGAATCAATTAAGTTTAGTGAATATAGTGTTTGATGATGAAATAAAAGCTCTTTTGATATTATGTTCTTTGCCTGAAAGCTGGCATGGCTTAGTAATGGTAGTAAGTAATACTGCATCTGCATCAAATATTTTGAAAGTAGAGGATGTTGTTAGTGTTATCTTGAATGAAAAAATATGCAGGAAAAGCACATAAGAGGCATCTGGGAATGCTTGAAGTTTTGAGAGCAGGGGAAGGCAGAAAGAGAAGAGCAAGAAAGGCAGATCAAGATCCAAATCAAAGAAGAAAGGCAGATCTAAATCCAAGAATGGCAGGAAGCCACAATGCTAGAATTGTGGAAAGATGGGGCACATAAGCAGAGATTGTTGGTCAAAGCCTAAGGAGGACAATCAACACGAAGGAAAGGAAGAAGCTAAGATTGCAGGTATTGCACAGGATGCTTCAATTTTCTCTCTGCATAATAATATAGAATCTTGGGTATTAGATTCTGGTGCATCTTTTCATGCTACTCCTAACAGGGAATATTTCAGTGACTATATCCATGGAGATTTTGGAATAGTGTATCTAGGGGATGATGAGCCCTGTAATATAATTGGCAAAGGTAAAGTGCAGCTGAAGATGCAGAATAACAACACATGGGTGTTGAGAGATGTGATGCATGTTCCTAGCTTGAAGAGAAATTTGATTTCTGCAAGAAAGTTAGGGGATGAGGGTTGTACAGTAACTCTCACAGCAGAATCTTGGAAGGTGACCAAGGGTGCACTTGTTATGGCCAGAGGTAAGAGAGAAGGTACTCTCTATTTGTGTAATTGTGTTACTAACAAATCTCCTTCTGTATTATCTACTTCAGATGTGGATGCTAAATTGTGGCACTCAAGGCTTGGCCACATGAGCGAGAAGGAGATGTCAATTCTTAAGTCCAAAGGTATGCTTTCAGATTTAAAAGGCATAGATCTAGAGTTTTGTGAGCACTGTGTATTTGGAAAACAAAAAAGGGTTAGTTTTCTCAAGACTGGGTCTACTAAGAAGAGGCATAAGTTGGAGCTTGTTCACACAGACGTGTGGGGACCAGCTTAGGTTGCTTCCATTGGAGGATCACAGTACTATGTATCTTTCATAAATGATGCTACAAGGAAGGTATGGATCTATTGTATTAGAAAGAAATCTGATGTATTTGAGACTTTTAAAGTTTGGAAAGCTATGGTTGAGAATGAAACAGGTAAAAGATTAAAGTGCCTGAGATCAGACAATGGTGGTGAGTTTTGTAGTCATAAGTTCAGAGATTATTGTTACATGCATGGAATCCATAGGCAAAGGATGGTTCCAAGGACACCTCAGCAGAATGGTATTGCTGAAAGGATGAATAGGACAATAATGGAGCGTGCAAGATGTATGAAATTGCATGCCAGTTTGCCCTTACAGTTTTGGGCACAAGCTGTTGACACTATAGTGTACCTGATTAACAGAGGACCCTCTACAACTCTGGATGGAGGTATTTTAGAAGAGGCATGGACAGGTAAAAAGGTTGATCTCTCATATCTCAAAGTTTTTGGTTGTGAAGCCTTTGTGCATATAGATAAGGAAAATAGAAAGAAGCTTGATGCTAAGTCTATGAGATGCACGTTTATTGGCTATGGCTCAGATGATTTTGGTTACAGATTGTGGAATCTAGAAACTAACAAGGTAATCAGGAGCCGTGATGTTGTTTTCAGTGAAAGAGTGATGTATTGTGATCAGCTAAGAAAGTTGAATCAATCTGAGCAGAGCAATGGTGAATTGGATGAGGTGAAAGTCCAAGATGAGCTTGTGGGAAAAAGAAATAATCACTTGCAGGAAAACACAGAGACCGACGTCAGCAGGGTAGGAACTGGCGTCGGTAGGACAGAAACCGACATCGGCCATACAGAGACCGACGTCGGCCGTACAGGTATCGAGATCGGTCAGGCAGAACCGACGTCGGCCAGTAACAGGTCTGGAGGTGACCGAGGTCGGTCACTATCAGAGAATTTGGGTGGATAGCATGTTGTGGACGAGTCTCAGACACCCATCAAGAGGTCAGAAAGGGTGAGTAAGCCTCCAATTAGATATTCTCCTTCTTTATTTTATCTATTGCTAACTGATGGTGGAGAACCAGAGAGTTTTGAAGAAGCAATACAGGTGGAGTCCAAGAGTTAGTGGGAGCATGGCATGGTTGAGGAGTTGGAGTCCTTAAGAGAGAACCAAACATGGGATTTGGTTGAATTGCCAGCTGGTAAGAGAACACTCAAGAACAGATGGACCTACAGGTTGAAGGAAGGTGAGAATGGACAGATGAGATATAAGGCCAAATTAGTAGTGAAAGGATTTGCATAAAAGCCAGGTATCAACTTTGGTGAGATTTTTTCTCCTGTTGTTAAAATGACTTCAATAAGGGTTGTATTGTCTTTGGTTGCTTTTGAGGATTTGCATCTTGAGCAGCTAGATGTTAAGACAACATTTCTTCATGGAGATTTGGATGAGAAAATCTATATGGAACAGCCAGAAGGATTCGAGGTCAAGGGTAAGGAGAAGTTTGTGTGCAAGTTGAAGAAAAGCTTGTATGGCCTCAAGCAAGCTCCTAGGCAATGGTACTTAAAATTTGACAAGTTTATGACTGAGCATGGCTACAGTAGGTGTCAATCAGACCATTGTGTGTATTTCAAGAGATTTGATAATGGTAGATATATTATTCTATTGTTGTATGTAGATGACATGCTGGTTGCAGGATCACACATGCAGGATATCTCTGAGCTTAAGGTGAAATTAGCTCAAACGTTTGCTATGAAGGATTTGGGAGTAGCAAAGAAAATACTTGGCATGAGCATTAAGAGAGACAAGAAAAATCACAGGTTGATATTGTCTCAAGAAGATTATGTGGACAAGGTGTTGAAACGGTTCAATATGCAGGATGCTAAACCAGTAAGCACACCTTTGACTGGACATTTTAAATTGAGTAAAGAACAATGTCCTAATTCATATGATGAGGTAGAGTACATGAGTAAGGTTCCATATTCTTTCGCAGTAGGGAGTTTGATGTATGCAATGGTGTGTACTAGACCAGATATTGCCCAAGTAGTGGGAGTGGTAAGTAAGTATATGGCCAATCCAGGTAAGGAACATTGGAAAGCAGTTCAGTGGATCCTTAGATATCTGAGAGGAACCAGTAGTAGGCACTTGTGCTATGGAGGTTCAGATACTTCTCTACATGGTTATGTAGATTCAGATATGGCAGGTGATTTGGATGGCAGGAGGAGCACTACAGGTTATGTTTTCACTGTAGGTAGAATGGCGGTTAGCTGGATATCTAAGTTGCAGAAGGTTGTTGCCTTGTCAACTACAAAAGCAGAGTATATTGCAGCCACAGAAGCTAGCAATGAGATGATATGGATGACACGGTTCATGGATGAGCTTGGTAGGGAGCATGAGAGTTGCAGATTATACAGTGACAGTCAGAGTGCAATCCATTTGGCTAAGAATTCAGCCTTTCATTCAAGAACAAAGCACATACAGCTAAGGTATCACTTCATACGACAGGTATTGGAAGATGGTGAGTTGAAGCTGGAAAAGATCCATACAGATAGGAATCCTGCTGATATGTTAACCAAGCTAGTTACAAAGGAGAAGTTGAATCTTCATTCAACTTCTGTTGGTCTTCATGATTGAGTTGAAGATGGAGGAGCTAGAAGATGTTGCTGTACAGGTACTGGTGCAGCTGTTTATCTCCAAGTGGGAGATTGTTAGGGTGTGGAGCTAAAAGCTTCACCAAGGAGCATTCATTATCAGGTTCGGGTCTACACAGACACCGGCATCGGTCAGGAGCGACCGACGTCGGTTATAGGCAGTTGCAGAGACGCCGATGTCGGTAGAAGGTCGGCCGACGGCGGTCACAGACAAGCAGCAGGAACCGACGTCAATTACCTGCGTGTCCAGTAAGCTATTTCCGTGGACAGAAGCGAGTGTTTGCATGATAAGTTTTAGTTGTAGACTCAAGCTCGCGTCTCTATTATTAGCAATTCTATTTTTAGAGCCCTTGTTCAAGTGGCTTAACTGCTTGTTGGGTGTACATGCTCAAGTCTCCTAATTCTATATGTAGAATTAGATCTTCTTAGTTTTGTAGCAGATTATTGTAGTTGGGTGAATTATTGTAATTCATTGTGTGTGAAGAACAGTACAGAATTGAATCAATCCAGGCTTGTTGGAGTTGATTGTTCTTGAGAGAGAGAGCTCTTGAGGAATAGAGATCTATTGAGAGATCTATACATCTAGGAGAGGTGTGGAAGAAAGAAGCTTTCTTCAATTGTATTCCTCTTGTAAAGAGTTTGTTAATACAAGTTTTCAGGGTGTTTTCTTGTATCTCTTGTTCTTGCTATTATCATTCTAATTACTTGTCAATCTGGTTTAATTCCGCGTTTATTGCTGTCACAATTGTAATCTATTGTTGGATTGATCCCCCAACAAGATTGGTTGTAGAAATAGAGAAGAGGCAAGGATGTCTACATTTCTCTAGTAGGCCTTGGGATCTAGGAGACCAAGTAATGAAAATCAAAGTCAACAAGTGAAGCACATCAAAACAAGAATGTTTATAACTTTTAGGGAAAGTTTTCTTTGCCTCTTGGTAGTATGATGTAGGGGCATCTTCAAAAAGTATCCATTTGGATTTGTTATAGTAAGTAGGAATCTTATAGGAATTTTTTTGTCTTAGTTAGGAGTCTTAGAAGTTTTCAAAATTTGAATTGTCACTTGAAAGGCATTTTCCTGTCATTTTGCAAATTTGAATTTTAGAACTCTTTTGTATGGTTTTGGTCATGATGAAGAGATTCCCATGTTTTAATCCTTTTATGTGGGTTCTCAAAAGTGTTCAAGGTGGTCATTACACACATGGATCACTCATTAATGCATTTTTTTAGTTTTTTTAGTGGTTTATGTTGTTAGGTATCTCCCAATATACATGAGGAACTTAGGAGTTAGTTAGGTAGTTATGGAGATATATAAATTGTAAATGTCTTTTTGAAAAACAAGATGATGGGGTTGGATTTGAAGGTGCAATGTAGTTAAACCCTAAGGAAAGAGAATAAGAATTTTTCTTGATTTTTAATAATAATTTATAGACTTTGTTATGTTTGAATCTAATCTTCAAATATTGACTTTTGTTTTGTTGTGAAACAAGACTCTGTTGAAGAGAGTCTGAGCCATGTTCATTTATTGACAAGATTTTATTTTCAAAGTTCATTATATTCTCTTTTGTTGAAAAACTTCTGAGGAAATCAATTAAAGATCCTATACTTCTATGTTCTGTGTTCTAATAAGAAACTAAGTGGCAACATGAGTACAAGTTTGGGTACATGAGTTGAGAAAAGAGAGAAAGTGTGGTGTGAGAATCTGTTGGCACATGTAATAAAAATTTACAAAGGGATTTAAAATAGATGAATATTGATTATAAGAGAAAGTTCTTGTTATCAATCTGTTGTAGACCCTGTGTTATGTATACTTTATGTTTTGTATTTTATGCTTTAGAAGACTGTGTAAGCATCATAGAGAAGAAAGGAATATGTGAGAAGATGTTTAAAATGCACTTGTAATTGGTAAGATATGTTTATATTATTTTCAAGTTGATTATGTGGGTTCTATCTATTTTGAGAAGGTCATTCATAATTAGGACATTCAATTTTGTGTAGAGTGTGAAGTCACACATAGCCATGTCCAAAATCCTACTAAAAAGGTGAACACAGACCTCTGAACTAGGTTATGAGTTAAGATACACGTGAAAAATATTTGAAATAAGTTTTGTAACTAGTAAATAACCTTATAAGTTAGTTAACCAAGAATCTGTATATACCCTATTTTTGTAGAGTTATATAGTGAAAATAGAGACTTACAAAATTTTGATAAATCAATGCATTGAATGAGTTGAGGAACTACTATGCAAAGATGATGGTTGAGGTAGTTGATTTTGGGAAGGATATACCTTATTTAGGTCTTTAAATTCTTTTAAGACAATAATCATTATTTAAAAACCAATTTGTAACCCCTCGGGCTCAGATAGTCTATGCATAACCTTGCATTAGGGTTTTAGAGTAAAATCCTTATAACAATTTTTTGAACCAAACCAAATCACATGAAACTTGGTCAATAATTTAGAATTCAATTATATTACCATAATTTGAGGTTTAAGTTTTGACATGGTGCATATCCATACTAATATGGAGGACTGTGTGCTGAAGGAACTAATAGTGACCTAATAGGCCTAATCAGAAGCCAAAAGGTGATTAGAAAAGTGGGTTAGAAGTTGAATTAGGACACAAAACTTCATGAATAGTTAGTTTTAAATATGTGGAATTAGGAAAAGTGAATAGTTCTTTCAAATTCATTTGCACCTTTCCATATAAGAAGTAAATGACAAAAAAAGGCTACAAGGTTTGTTTGGTGAGAGGCAAGAAATTGTCAAGGTTAAGACAATAATTGTTGAGGGGTTGGTGAATGAATTGAGGAGTCTGAGGAGAGTATATAGAGCATTTACAAGCTACTAATAAACATTAAAAAGGATAGAAAACTCTTCAAATCTTGAAGGAGTTATGGACCTATGAATCAAGTATAACCAATAACCAAGGAAACAAGGACTATTAGAGAGATAAGGTATTAATATGGATTGAGATGGTGATAGAAAATGTGAATGAGGTTATAGACATTAAGAACTAAGGGGATAAAATAAGATAGCAAGGTGTGTTTATTAAAGAGAACTTGAAAACATAGCGATGAGTAAGTGACAAAGTGACAAATACAAAGTACAGAGGTTAGAATTAGGCATTTTTGGAGTAAAGGTAAAGTTGAAGACATTCATGATTCTTGTTTCCTTTCAAATTTTGAAAAGATAATTGTAAACCTATGAATCATTTGGTATTAGAGTGAGAAGGTCATTGGGAAGTAGGTGAAGAAGGTGTGCATAAATAAAAGGTACATATTTGTTTTGATTTTTAGTTTGTGTATTTGATTAGTTTATGAAAGCATGGAGGTTGTTTAGGAGGCTACTAAATAAGATTGTAGGTATGTGAGGGAGGCATAAATCTAAGTGAGAGAGCAAAAATTTTTAGTGAAGCCCTTAGCCCATAGAGGCTTAGAGATTGAAAGAAGAGAGCTAAAGAAATATCCAAAAAGAGAGGCTCAAGAGGAGAGCTTTACAATATAAGAAAGAAACTCTAAGAGAGAGAGTCAAGTGAGAGAAAGAGACCAAGTGAATGGTCAAGAAGGCAAGTAGGAAGGATTATCAAGAAGAGGAAGAGATAGGTCAAAAGAGACCTTAGATAGAAAGTGAAGAGTGAAGAGAGAGTGAAAAAAGATGAATGGATTGAAACAAGAAGGCAACCACAAAGAATAAATTGATAAGAGAGAGATTGATGAATTGAAGACAATATTGGCAAAGTTGGAACATGCTTTGGTAGAACTTGGACCAAATTTTTTAGTTGAGATTAGAACAAGAGTGAGATGGCCTCTCAAGGACATAGTGAATAAGAGAAAAATATAAAAAGATATTGGCAAAGTGAAGAGACAATTGAGAGAGTTGAAAAAGTAGCATAAGAGGAAGGAAAAAGGGGCAAACAAGCCTCTTATTTTACAATCTATTTATGATTTGACATGTGTGAATGCAAGTATGAGAGTTGATGAGGAGAATGAGATAGTTGGGCCAATACATGGGTTGAAGAAACAAGAAGAAGAAGCATATGACCAAGTGGCGTTCAAGAGACACCAAGAGGAAGAAGAGGCTTAAGATAGAGTCATAATGGAGGAAGAACAAGTAGTTCAACCATCTAAAAAAAAAGTTGACATGAAGTATGAAGTGGATGCAAATGAAGGCAAATAAGCATTAGGACAACAACATAAGGAAAGGTATAAGGATTATTGTAGTTTATATGAATCTTTGAAGAGAGAATATGGCTTTGATCCTCATCAAATGTACAAAGAGATGGTAAAGGAAGTTACAAAAATAGACCTATGGCATGCAATAGTGGTGTCTAAAATAAGAGCATTAATGAAGGCAAGGAGAATTAAAGTATAAAGAGACAGTCCACATGATGAAGTTGCAGCTACTAAGGTTAAAGTAGAAGTTATCAATGTGGGAGGAAACATACAAGGAGAAGGGTAAAATGCATTGGTGTATGATGCAAAGAAGAAGGATGAAGCATACAAAGCACAAGAAGGTGCTTGGGAGCAAGAACAACAAGCAAGAAAAGAGGAGAGTTGGAGAATGTATCAAGAACATAAGGAGATACATGTTTTCTTCAATGATTTATTGTATCTTGCAGGTACGACATGGAGGAAGATAGAAAGGGGAAAGAGAAGATACAAGTGTTGCTCAAGAGAGCATGCACATATCCATGAGAGATTGCTTGCAACAATAGAGAAGAGTCAAGGGGGTATAAATTTCTCAAGTAGGCCTTGGGATCTAGGATGCCAAGCAATGAAGATCAAAGTCAGCATGTGAAGCATATCAAAGAAATAATTTTTATAACTTTTAGGGAAATTTTTCTTTACACCTTGGTAGTATGAGGCACGAGCATCTTCAAAAGGCCTCCACTTTAAGTTGTTATAGTAAGTAGGAGTCATATAGGATATTTTTTTGTCTTAGTTAGGAGTCTTAGAAGTTTTCAAATTTTGAATTGTGTCTTGAAATGCATTTTCCAGCCATTTTCCAAATTTGAATTTTAGAACTCTTTTGTATGGTTTTGGTCATGATGAAGGGATTCCCATGTTGTAATATTTTTGTGTGGGTTCTAAAAAGTGGTCAGGGTGGTCATTACACACATGGATCACTCATTAAGGCATTTTTTTAGTTTTGTTAGTGGTTTGTGTTGTTAAGTCTCTCCCAAAGTACATGAAGGAGTTAGAAGTTAGTTAGGTAGTTATGGAGATATATAACTTGTAAATGTCTTTGTGAAAAACAAGGTAATGGGGGTTGGATTTTAAGGATGAAATGTAGTTAAACCCCAAGGAAAGAGAATAATAAGTTTTTACTGATTTTGAATAACAATTTATAGACTTTGTTATGTTTGAATCTAGTGTTCAAATACTGACTTTTGTTTTTTGTGAAATAAGACTATGTGAAAAAAAGTATGAGCCATGTTAATTTATTGACAAGATTTTATTTTCAAAAACCATTATCTTATATTTTATTTAAAAAATTCTAAGGAAATCAATTAAAGATCCTCTACTTTTATGTTCTGTGTTCTAATAAGAAATTAAGTGGCAATGTGAGTACAAGTTTGGGTACATGAGTTGAGAAAAGAGAGAAAGTGTCATGTGAGAATCTATTGGAACATGTAACAAAAAATTACAAAGTGATTGAAAAGATATGCATATTGATTATAGGATAAATTTCTTGTTATCAATTTGTTGCAGACCCTATGTTATGTATACTCTGTGTTTTGTATTTTGTACTTTAGAAGACCTTGTAAGCATCATAGAGAAGAAAGGAATGTGTGAGAAGATGTTTAGAATGAAATTGTAATTGGTAAGTATATATTTATATGCTTTTCAAGTTGATTTTGTGGGTTCTATCCATTTTCAAAAGGTCATTCATAAACAGGGCATTCAATTCTATGTAAACTATGAAGTCACATACAGCCATGCCCAAAATCCTACTAAAAAGATGAATAGAGACCTCTCAACGAGGTTATGCGTTAAGAAATGTGTGAATAGGATTTGAAATATGGAACTAGTAAATAACCCTTTAAGTTAGTTAACCAAGAATCTCTATATACCCTATTTTTGTAGAGTTACATAGTGAAAATAGAGACTTATAAAATTTTGAGAAATCAATGCATTGAATGAGTTTAGGAGTTGTTATGCAAAGATGATGATTGAGGTAGTTGATATGGGGAAGGATAAAACTTATTGAGGTCTTGAAATTCTTTGAATAAAATAAGTGTTCTTTAAAAACCAATTTGGAAGCCCTTAGGCTCAGATAGTCTGTGCATAACCCTGCATTAGGGTTTCATAGTAAAATCCTTATAACAATTATTTAAATTGACCAAATCACATGAAACTTGGTCAATAGTTGGGAATTCAATTATATTAATATATTTTGAGGTTTAAGTTTTGACATGGTGCATATTTGTACTAATATGGAGGGCTATGTGCTAATGGAGATAACATTAAACTAATAGGCATAATCAGAGGCCAAAAGGTGATTACAAAAGTGGGTTAGAAGTTGAATTGAGCCACAAAAATTCATGAATAGTTATTGTTCAATAGAGGTTATCAAGAAAATTTAATATTTATTTCAAATTCATCTGTACCTTTCCATACAAGAAGTAAATGACAAAAAAGGCTACAAGGTCTATTTGGTGAGAGGCAAGAAGTTATCAAGGTTAAGACAAGATTTGTTGAGGGGATGGTGAATGAATTGAGGAGTTTGAGGAGAGTATACAAAGCATGTATAATTTACTAAGAATCATCAAAAAAGATAGAGAAATCTCGAGCTCTTGAAGGAGTTATGAACCTATTAATCAAGTATAACCAATAACTAAGGAAGAAATGACTATTAGAGAGGTAAGGTATTAAGATGGATTATGATGGTGATAGAGAATGTGAATGAGGTTATATACATTAAGTGATAACGCTGGTGCAGATCCGAGCAATTAAAATAGTCAAATGGAAAAAATAATCTCAAACACAATATATTATTTTCTCATACATTCTGATAATATTTCTTCCACACTCTCATTATTATTCCATACGGGATTTTACAATTATATAATTTTTTTTTCTATAATTGGGGAGATCATATCTCCACCAATATCTCATCCAAATATCTTAATATCTTATATGAATATCAATATATATTAACTATCCTATTATCATAATATTATTGTAACAGTATTACATTACTAATTACTACCTAAATATAACTAAATTATTAACTATCTATAATAATGAATTCTTACTTCCATAATTATTCATATTATGACATACAAATTACTGTGAGGACTAACTATTCCATAACATTCCCCCAGTCAGGCCTTACATGGTAATTTGTGTTTCATAGGACTTAATGAAAGTAAAGAAGGAACACATCAACTTCTCATCAACCATTCACTATTGATAGCCTCCTCCATGATCCAGGTGGATTCATGTACCAATCCATTATGAAAGTCTTTAAGTTTTGGTCAAACCATTTGCATATCAAAGAAATCATCTAGAGCTTTTTGGTGCTTCTTCCAGAATGCAAAATGGAGTCCAGATGCTCGAGATATAGCTTGCTGAAGTATTCTTGCAACATGGGAATAATGGGTGTCGAAAAGTGATGTGGCATTGTTAAAATATGCCAAGTGGTCCAATAACCATTTGACACGTGCTAATATAAATTTATGCAAAAAATTTGGTTTGGTATTTGTTTTTAGCTTTCGGTCTTTGACATGTGGTCATATGAGGATCCATGGGCCCTGTTATTTGCTCGCTGGGGGCCCTCAGCGAGGGTTGACACACTCTTGTGGAGGGGTGCCTTAGCCTCCTATTCTTCATGTGTCATTGTATTGAACATTGTATTTAACTTACAAAGGCTGCTCAAACCCCACCAATGTGGGATAATGGTTTTACATTTTGAAATAAGACTTTTCAAACCACCATGTGGTAAGCCAATAAACCACATCTACCACACCATCCACCTTGCCACGTCCTACCCAAGGAAATCTCCAATGGTGGCCTAAGATTAACATTTAGCTAAGGCATGTGCCTAAGTCTCCCCCAAAAGAGATGTAGGTATTTGTTAAGGAGGCTGACCCCTTTAAAAAAGTATACAAATAGTTTCAAACTCCCAATGTGGGATAAAGATAAGCCCAAAGCCGCCAAAAGAGAAGGTCGACAATTTGAACCTAGCACCTACCATGTAAAAAGATAAGTCTTGACTGCTTATGCTACGGACTTTGAAGTACTATAAAGGGAGTGAATTTCTATTTGAAGGATATTAGACAGCCGACTGTGTAAAAGTTTTAAGAAGGTTATAGAAATAATTAAGCCTTGTACGGCCTTGGGCCTTTAATTTCAAGTCTAAGAGATATTTATATAGGCAAGCAGAGACCAGGGAAGGTGAATTGAAGACTTGTATTGATTTTGGAAGCCATTTGTTGCACAAAATTAATGGAAATAGTCCTCACTTCGAATGGACCCAGAGATGTAGGCTATTGAAGTTGAACTCCATTATCAATTTGCTAGTGATTTCTTCTAATTTTTATCTGCTATTTTATAATTTTGATCTCCATTTTAATTTTGATTTTTATTTCATGATTAAAAATTAAATGGAAAAGTCAAGAAATTAGTAGATCTTAGAAAAGCGACAAGTGTTGTTCGATTTGCTACACTTGCATTTTTAGTTTTTAGATTAGATTTTTGGTATAAGAGCGGTTGTTATTTAACAGTGGTTGCTAGTGTATGTTGACAAGGTCTAAATCCCAAAAGGGTGAAGGAAAACTCATTGAGTATAATCAAGAGATTGGCTCAAGGCGTGCTTCAAGGATGGCTGAAGAAGAGATGGAATCTGAACAAGCTTTCCATCGAGCCTTCATGGAGATGAGAATAATGGTTGAGGAACTATACCGTGATAAACAAAATAAATCTGAGATTGAGAAAGGTGATTCAAAAGAATCAAAAAGTAAAGAAACCGAAAAACCTTCTTCATCAGATGATGATAAAAAAATTGTGGAATCTCTCCCTTTACTCAAATTAGATATTAAGTTTGAATTGCCAATGTTTAATGATGAAGTTAATGCCAAAAAGTTGGATAATTGGGTCAAGCAGATTGAAATTTATTGCAGGTGTTGATAACTTAAAATTGCGCTTGATCTTAACCAATCAACAATGGGAAGTTTCAAGCTGTGGGACAATGTGGCTTGAAATAACCTCCATATTTTAGAGAAGCTGGTCTCTTCTTTGATATTGGGTGTTGGGGAAAAGGGATAGGAGACTAAACAGAAATGCAAAATGCATGAATTGAAACCTAACTATGGTGATACGCCTGAGTGTAATCCTAATCCTAACCTAAGCACAGTAAGACTATTATAGGATTCAATTACATTTAAGAGCAGACAAGTGCATGATCAATGTAAAAGGTCGAAATAACAAAAATAGAGGCTCATAACAGGGAGTTCTTTCACTGAGACATAGAGAATGTCAACAAAGGCATAGTGTTCAATCTTCTTAATATAATTTTCAAATCACATAAGAGGCACAAAAGTCATGTATAGTTATGTAAACCTTCCAATTCAAGAAAATGAGACAAAAGCAAATGACATTCTTAATCACAACTCCAAAGAATCTACAGCATAAACTACTTTGCAAATGACATAGACAACACCAACCAAGGCATGGAGCTCAAATTTCCTTAATTCATTCAGCCACATAGGGTGCATAGAAACATGCACAGATATATCAACTTTACAACTCAAGAAAATTGAGACAAGAGCAAATGATGTTACTGGTCAAGAACTTTAGAAAGTCTAATACTATGAGAAATCCCTCCTTTGTAATTGATTTTATAAATCTTCTTATATAGCCTCAGATGTCTCTTTACATTGCCTTCTTTCCCACGCAATTCTACTCTGTCCTTCACTCGTAGGTGACAAAATAGATGGCACTTTCAATGCTTTGGGGGCTCCAAAAATCTACCCGATGAACTGTTCCATCTACTCAAAATAACTCCAGCCGATTTTCCCTCCTCCTTTATTGTAACAGATAGACAGACACCTTGTTCTATTGAAACGGAAGAGGACACTTAGTCAATCTATGAGAATTCTCTTATTACTTAGAAGGCATCAAAAAATGACACTTGGCACTTTCCGCCAGATTCATCAAAGACACACGGCTCTCTTCGCTTCTCTTTGGCTGCGTTATAATATCTCTCAGGTCACATATTGGACTCTTACGGATGGTGACACTTGGTAGTTTTTGTGGGCTTTTGAAGTAACACCCGAGGCCCAACACAATCCTTATTCAGTAATGAAACCCGAAGATGGTCTCTCGGGTGTCGACACTTGGAGGCTTCCACGGCTTCGAGGAAGATACATGACATCTTTCACTTTTTTCTAGGGATGGAGTAAGAAGGGGCTCAGAGGGTGACACTTGGCAGCCTCCACTGCTTTATGGCACCTAGGCAAAATAAAATGATGCCTTTCCTTGTGGAACCAAAGCATTAGACCTAGGCATTGAACAAAATTCTCTCAGATGTCGACACGTGGTGACTTCCATTGCTTCTTTTAATAGGTATTTCATGGCCTTTCGCGACTGCCACCTGGCACTTTCTGCTGCACTGCTGCTTAGCTCATTAAAAGTCTTTGCCAAAAAGAAGAATGAAATGCATGTGCCTCTATGAAATGCAGATGCTGACATGTGGTGCGTTCTGCTTAATTGCTATTGGATACGTGGCACATTCTGTGGTCTTCTTGAAAGTTACAAAAGGGGCTTCAGAGAGCGCCAATTGGTCAGCTTTGTATCTCAAAAAGTGACACTTGGTAGCTTCCACTCAAATTTGATACTTAGGCAAAATGAAATGAAGGAAACAAAAAAGGGAAAAGGACCTGCGACTGGAGAGTGACACTTGGTGGCCTTTGCTGCACCTCAACATTTAGATGGAGAATGAACCCGTGCTTTGCCCCAACTCTGTCACTATGACCAAGGTACACGGGAACCAAAACTGCAGTGCTCGACTAAAAATTTGAATGCAACGTAGAGTAAAAAATTTACTCTACAGTTACTGGCAACCCTCAAGACTTTTGAGCCTACTCAAAAAGAAAACTCCACCTCCCGCTAGATTAAAATTGTGAAAATTACAGCTTCAAAAGAGCCGTCGACATATGTTTCAAACACTTATTCAAAAGCAAAGTGGGAAAACATTGGAAAAAATGATGTGAGAAAGGGAAACTATTTAACTATAATACATGAGAGACCCAAGTCAATTAAAATGTTTCAGATATATTCTATTTACAGGAATCCTTTCAGGTTCTACTTCCATCGATTCCAGCTCGAAAGAATTCTCCTATTTGCATGTGTGAATTCTATATGGGCTAGTCTATAGTGCTTCAACTTTGGTATGCTGACCCGGCTTGGCAGCCCGTGCATCCCATTTCAAAACAATCGAGCCCACTTCAAAATTAGGATTTGAAGTCCTTTTATCAAAATAATTCTTAACCATTCCCTGATGCTTGATTAATGAATCATGGTCTGTATCCCTCTTTTCCTAAACTTCTAAAATTTCTGCTAGCCTGACCTGCATGGGGCCATTCTCTTCAATCTCAATTTATTTGATTAGTTGGAGAGCAGAGATTTCCAAGCTTAGGGGAATCACGACAGACTTTCCATATACCAATTCATATGGAGACATTTTGATCACCTGTTTGGGCGTGATTCTATCAGCCTATAGTGCTAGATTAAGCACTTTATGCCACTCCTTGTGATGATCAACCCCTACCCTTTTGATGAGTCTTATCAGGTTCTTGTTGGTTGATTCCACCAGACCATTACCTTGAGGGTAATTGTTAGATGAAGTTTTTAGATATATTCCATGTCTCAAGGTAAAGTCAGATACTTTAGACCCCAAGAATGCTTTAGCATTATCTGATATGATGGTGCGAGGAGCCCCATAGCGAGTAGTGATACTCCCTAGAAAATCTAGGATCACATTCTCTGTTGCTTCCTTAAGTGGGATTGCCTCGATCCATCTGGTGAAATAGTCTGTGGTAGTTAATATCCATTTATGACCCATACTGGACACTGAATTTATCATCCAATGAAGTCAAGACCCCCCTGAGCAAAAGGTTCATCCACAACTATTGGACTAAGGGGCATGGCTGCATTCCTTCTCATCCCCATATAATACTGGCAGGATTGACACCTTCTAACCAGCTGATAACAATCTGCAAATAAAGTAGGCTAGAAATATCATGCCTCACTTATCTTTATGGCTGTGGTCTTTGCAAAAAAATGCCCCCCTGATATTCAATGATGCATTTCATGTAGTATCCTCTTGGCCTCAGCCTGTTCTACACATCTCAACAATTTTCCATCAGAATTTCATCTGAAAAATACTTGTTCAATTAAAACAAAATGAACTCCCTGTATCCTATAATATCTCCTCTTATTTTTACGGAGTTCTCTTGGATAAATCCCTCTTTTCATAAATTGAATCTTGCTTGTGACCCAGGATTCCTGATCAACCTCTTGTAATTTTAGCATTGTCTTTGGTTCTCCTTTTGAATTTGCTCCCTCAGGTGACATCTTTTCCAGTTCTTGGGTCATATATTGGCATAGACCCCTGCCCCTAACTAGCTTGGTGGGTCTGACCTCTACATCATATTCAAGGATCTTAGTGATCCAATTGGATCTCTTCTTAGTAATCTCCCCCTCCATGATGTATTCCCTGACACTTAGGTGAGCCACAAGTATCAAAATTTTGTTCCCTGATATTAGATGCCTAAATTTCTTGAGGGCTTTTACCATGACATAGGCTTGTCTTTCCATAAAATTGTACCTGGTCTCATAATCTCTGAGATTTATTGAGGAGAACGCTATTGGGTGCTCTCCCTCTAGCCTGTCGTTATTTTGAGTCAAGACAATAACAATACTTGACTCTCCTCCATAGACATACATTATGAAGGACATAGAAAAATCTAGGTTCTTGAGCACTGGGGCTGCTGAGATAGCCTTCTTGACCCCTTCAAAAGCTTGCCTCCCTTTTGTAGTCAACTTGAAGACTAGGTCCTTTTTTAGCAGGAGTGTCATTGGTCTAACTAGGCCTGCAAAATCAGATATGAATTTACTGACAAAATTGATCTTCCCTAAAAAGGACTGGACTACCTTTTTATTTGCTGGAAGAGGTAGGTCCATTATAGCTGCGATCCTCTCAAGATATATAGAAACTCCTTCCTTAGATACTATGTGCCCCAACAGTTTACCCTGAGGTACAACAAAAATACATTTCTTGAGATTTAATGATATTCCAAAATCTTGACATTTCTTGAAGACAGATTCTAAATGATCAAAATGATCATCAGCATTTTTTTAGAAAATAGTGAGGTCATCCAGATAGACCAGGATGACCTTGTTTATAAGTTCACCAAAGGCTATATCCATAGCTCGTTGAAAGGTAGCTCCTGCATTTGATAAGCCAAATGACATCTTCGCGTAGGAAAATGTCCCCCATTTGGTAGTGAAAGCAGTTTTGAACTGGTCTTCGTCAGCTAGCCAAATCTGATTATACCCAAAGAAACCATCAAGTAAAGAAAACCTCTCTGATCTAGCCACAGTTTGTAGAATTTGTTCCATGGAGGGCAAGGGATAGTGGTCTTTCAGAGATGCTCTATTTAGATCTCTGAAATCTACACATAGTTTTACATCTCCATTTTTTTCCTAATCGGGACTAGATTTGAAACCCAGGTCAAGTGCTTGATTGGAAATATTATTTTGGAGTCTAAAAGTTTTTGCAACTCATCTACCATTAGAGGCTCGATCATTGGATTTACTGGCCTCTATTTCTATCTGACAGGTTTGGACCCTTCAGTCAACTCTATTATGTGCTGGATAATGTCTCTGTTGTATCCATGAAGGTCTTCATAGCTCCAAGCTATGACTCTATCATAATTTTGGCACAACTCGATTAATTTTTCTTTTTCTTCTTGAGTTGCATAATTCCCAACTTTTAGACTCTTCCCGTCACTCACCTCTACCTCAAAATAGTTTTCTTTGTCTACCTGGAA
Source organism: Torreya grandis (assembly GCA_037957365.1). Lineage (NCBI taxonomy): Eukaryota > Viridiplantae > Streptophyta > Pinopsida > Cupressales > Taxaceae > Torreya > Torreya grandis. The sequence continues at coordinate 7,263,513 of JARHVA010000064.1, forward strand.
CCTCTTCTTTTTCAGGTCTACATCCTTTGGGTCAAACAAGTTTTCCAAGGTGATCAATCCCTTAGGGAGATTATTAGTCCTCAATTGTATAATTTGATCACCATATGCCTCTAAATTTTAGTTTGCAACTGATCCACAAACTCATCTGATTATTGTAAGAAAGAGACTACCTGAGCATCATTTTCAAACACTTGCCAATTCTCATCATTGTCTGGGATGGTCGATCTCACTATAACTTTTACTGACTCATTGTTAACCAATAGGCCAGTTGCTGAGTTAAACTGTGAGCCAATTTGAGCCATCCTATCAGCCTCAGAATTTTCACTTCTAGGGATTATCTCAATATTCAAAGCTTCAAAATATTCTTTCAAATCCCAAATCCTATGCCTGTAAGATGTCATTCTCACATTTTTGGCTGCTACCTTTTCCTTAATTTGCTTTACTACTAATTCTAAATCTCCTTTTACTTTTAGGTTCTTTATTATCTTTTTCTTGGACAATAGAATCCCATGTACTAAAGATTCATATTCTACATCATTATTAGTGCAAGCAAATTGAAATCAGATAGCCCTTAAAATCTTATCACCGTTTGGAGCAATAAGACAAATTCCTGCTCCAGCACCATGTTTACTTTTAGCCCCATCAAAATTCAAAGTCCAGAGCTCTGAATCTTGAGCAATAGGTGCCTCTTCTCTCATAACATTTGGGATTGCTTGATCCTCATCAAAAATGACATATGTGCCCAAACCAGTAGAGTCATAGTTCCCATACGGGTCACTATGCATCATAGCCAACAACTAGCTGTTTTCTTCTTCTTGATCATGCTCAGTCTAGTCGCCTAGCTCTTCAATAAAAATCTTTTCTTCTTTATTTAACATGGCATGATCTGCTTCTAGCCTTGTTGTTGGTTCATTGGTGATGTGGTCTTTAGACAGTGGTTCAGATAGAATTTTCATCTTTGAACCGTATCTGGTTCTTAGGATGAGGTGAGACCAGTCAAGAGACATATATCCTCCTATTTTTGCTGTAAAGTCTCTGGATAAACATAAACCAAAGATATGAGGGATATCAATGACAACTATATCCTGGTTAACAATTATGTTGAGACATGTGTATAACCGCAAGGGGAGTTGTTTAATTCTCCCTATGGTTTGCACTATTTTGCCATCTAGGTACATAACTCCTTTTGCAAGGGGTTCATAATTTATTTTCAAAGCATCAGCTATTTGCTTGGGCATCACAGTTGTGCTATCTCCTGAATCTATCAATGCATTATGCAGGATTTTCTTTCCAACTATCAGAGTCAAATAGAAAGGCTCTGGCTTGGATTTACTTACTTGTGTTGCATTGTTCACGAAGGCTGTTGTCGTTGGAAGAATCGGATCTTTAAGCTTTTCCTTTCCGGCAGGTCCTTCCTTGGTAACAACACCTTCGAGCACTATTTTCCCTTACAGAGCTTCTTACAGTAATGTCTTTTGCTTAGGAATAGTGAAAATATCCCATATAGATACTTGTGTTGGAGTTCTCTTTAATTGGTCTACTACATTGATTGGTCCCAAAGACTGAGTTTTTTGGTAATAGGGATACCTGATTTTTTCTTGAATCTGGGTAGGAATCCCTTGATCTTGTACCAGTTGAGGCACTTCTTGTCTAACAGCGACGTTCCTTTGCCCCTGGGATGGAGGATTATTCTTGACTTGACCACTTATAATCTCAGGCTGTTCTACCATTCTCCTCTTCGATCTGGTATAGTAATCAGATTGCACTACTGGCCTCTAGGAGGTAGATGCTTTGTTTAAGAAAATTGCCTCTTCATCCTCAACCCATGAGAACAAAGCATGTTTAGGGGCTATTTCTTCCTCTTGTTGCAAGGACATTCCTTGCATATGCGCTATTAGAATTAAATTTTGCATGTCAGGAGACTGGTAGGCTTGATTGCTATAGGTACTAGCAAACTGACCATCCATTCTTCTCTGCTCAGCCACCCTTTGTTGTAGATTACCTCTAGGACAATCTTTGGGTGTGTGAGCATCATTGCAAGGGAAACACCAAGCATTAGCATCATCCACATAATTATTCTGACCTAAGACCATCTCCTTATTTGAGTTGGGAGGGATGGTCTGTGAGGGTGTGGGAACTGCAACTAATTGATTTGCTGGTTGATGGTTAGTTTGTCTCGGAGGGCCTTGATATTGGTTTGGTTGGGATGAAAATTTGTTTTCTTGATAGCTTTGATAAGGGGGCTTAGGAAAAGTATTCTGTTGCCTCTTCATATTAATCAGCTCATTTGAGAATGTCCTTAGCATGCTCTTGATGTCATCCATCTCAGATGATTGAGCAGGGACCGGCTGCTTCACAGATGATGAAGGGTAAGTATACATAGACACAGGCAGGCTTACAGCTTTAGGAACCTCTTGAGGTAAAGGCAAGGAGATTTCTGGGAACACAAGCATGGGAGGCCTTGGAGGTAACTTTCCAGCATCAATTAAATGATTTTTAGCTCTGACCGCAAGGTCATAAGCTGCTGGCAAAGTGGGTCCTCCCAGTGACTGAATCATAATAGATATGTCTGAATTTAAAGCTTTGAGATAGAATACTATGGCCATACCAAGTGGTGGTTTAGCTGCAATAGAGATTTTGTCCCAAGTTTTTTGGAATTTGGTGTTGAAGTCAGTCATGTCCTCTTGTGGTCCCCTTTGAATGGTGATTAACTGCTGTAATAGAGAAGACTTATCACCTTTCTCTGTAAATCTTTCAAAGAACTAATTTCTGAGCTGGTCCCATGTGGATATGGTATTTGGGTTCAAAGATCGATACCATTCTAAAGCCTTCCCTTTGAATGAGGTTGCTAACAACCTTAGGGCCACATTTTATTGTGTGACACCATGTATTGCACAGACATCTGATACATCTTGAAGATGTTCCATGGGTGTTTTTGAGTCTTACCCACTAAATTTAGGCAGATCTTTTAGAGCATTTATTGGGATAGGATCCCAAACAACTGGTGGTGTCGGGAGGATTAAGGGACTACCAGTGTTTCAGCTTGCATAATTTTTTGGGGGTACATGGGCTCCCATGTTTGGTACTAATACAAACTGGTTATCTCTTCTTCTTGGACTAATTACCATAGGTGGCAAAAGAATGCCTGGATTTCTAGTAGATTGTGATCTGGTGATCAGTCCACAGCTTTGACTCCTCATAGCTCTCTGGTTCATGTAGTTTTGAAAGAAACTTCAAGACTGGTCCCACTGGGCGTGCCAAAAACTGTTGATGACTTAAAATTGCGCTTGATCTTAACCAATCAACAATGGAAAGTTTCAAGCTGTGGGACAATGTGGCTTGAAACAACCTCCAGATTTTAGAGAAGCTGGTCTCTTCTTTGATATTGGGTGTTGGGAAAAAGGGATAGGAGACTAAATAGAAATGCAAAATGTAGGAATTGAAACCTAACTATGGTGATGCGCGTGAGTGTAATCCTAATCCTAACCTAAGCACAGTGAGACTATTATAAGATTCAATTACATTTTAGAGCAGACAAGTGCATGACCAATGTAAAAGGTCAAAATAATAGAAACAGAGGCTCACAACAGGGAGTTCTTTCACTGAGACACAGAGATTGTCAACAAAGGCATAGTGTTCAATCTTCTTAATAGAATTTTCCAATCACATAAGAGGCACAAAAGTCATGTACAGTTATGTAAACCTTCCAATTCAAGAAAATGAGACAAAAGCAAATGACGTTCTTAATCACAACTCCAGAGAATCTACAGCATAAACTACTTTGCAAATGACATAGACAACACCAACCAAGGCATGGAGCTCAAATTTCTTTAATTCATTCAGCCACATAGGGGGCATGAAAACATGCACGGATATATCAACTTTACAACTCAAGAAAATTGAGACAAGAGCAAATGATGTTACTGGTCAAGAACTTTAGCAAGTCTAATACTATGAGAAATCCCTCCTTTTTAATTCATTTTACAAATCTTCTTATATAGCCTTGGATGTCTCTTTACATCGCCTTCTTCCCGTGCAATTCTACTCCATCCTTCACTCATAGGGGACAAAATAGACGGCACTTTCAATGCTTTGGGGGCTCTAAAAATCTACCCAATGAACTGTTCCATCTACTCGAATTAACTCCAGCCGATTTCCCTCCTTTTTTACTGTAACAGATAGACGAACACCTTATTCTGTTGAAATAGAAGAGGACACTTAGTCAATCCATGAGAATTCTCTTATTACTTAGAAAGCATCAAAAAATGACACTTGGCGCTTTCTACCGGATTCATCGAAGACACACGACTCTCTCCGCTTCTCTTTGGTTGCATTATAGTATCTCTCAGGTCACATAACAGACTCTTACAGATGGTGACACTTGGTAGTTTCCACGGGATTTTGAAGTAACACCCGAGGCCCACCACAATCCTTATTCAGTAATGAAACCCGAAGATGGTCTCTCAGGTGTCGACACTTGGAGGCTTTTGCGGCTTCGAGGAAGATACATGGCATCTTCCACTTTTTTTTGGGGATGGAGTAAGAAGGGGCTCGAAGGGTGACACTTGGTAGCCTCCGCTACTTTATGGCACCCAGGCAAAATAAAATGATGCCTTTCCTTGTGGAACCAAAGCATTGGACCTAGGCGTTGAACCGAATTCTCTCAAATGTCGACACACGGTGACTTCCATTGCTTCTTTTAAAAGGTATTTTAGGGCCTTTTGTGACTGCCACCAGGCGCTTTTCGCTGCACTGCTGCCTAGCTCATTAAAAGTCTTTGCTAAAAAGAAGAATGAAATGCATGTGCCTCTATGAAATGCGGATGCTAACACATGGTGCATTCTGTTCAACTGCTACTGGATACGTGGCACATTCCATGGTCTTTCTGAAAGTTACAAAAGGGGCTTCGGAGGGTACCAGCTGGTCAGCTCTGTATCTCAAAAAGTGACACTTGGCAGCTTCAACTCAAATTTGATACTTAGGCAAAATGAAATGAAAAAAACAAAAAGGGGAAAAGGACCTGTGACTAGAGAGTGACACTTGGCGGCCTTTGCTGCACTTCGACATTTAGATGGAGAATGAGCCCGCGCTCTGCCCCAACTCTGCCGCTACGACCAAGGTACACGGGAACCAAAACTGTAGTGCTCGATTGAAAATTTGAATGCAACGTAGAGTAAAAAATTTACTCTAAAATAGGGTCTAAAAGATTGCAGAGGATGAATCAAAATTTCATTTGGCTACTCTTCGTATGGGAGGCACAACTCTCATCTGGTGGGAGAGTAAGTTGAAAGAAGCCAAGCTTAAAAAAGGTAACTCGATTTCTACTTGGAATGAATTTGTTGAAGAACTCAAAAAACAATTTTATCCTTTAGGCTATATGCAATAAGCCATGATGGATTGGCAAAGTTTCAGACAAGGAAAATGCCAAAATGTTCAAGATTATACACAAGAATTTAGGAAAAAAGCTTTACTTTTGAATGTTCCTCTTCACACACAAGAAACACTGCTAAAATATTTAGGTGGGCTACATATTTACTTAAGACATATGATTCTTATGCTCAATCCCACTAATTTAGATGTAGTATGTGTACAAGCCACTCATTTAGAGGCTAGATAAAAACAATCAAAAGAATCTTTTCTTAAAGCTAAAAGTAAGCAATTTATTGTTAAGCAATCCAAAGGTGAAAGTTCATCAAGAAAGGGTAAACAAAAATCCACTTTTACTATTAAAAAAGAAGGAAAACCCTTTTGTAATCATTGTAAGAAAAATCATGATGAGTCTAAGTGTTGGAAACTACACCCTGAGTTAAGGCCTAAAAGGTTTCAAAAGAAAGAAAAGAAGACTAAAGCTATGGTTCAGGACTTAGGTTCAGATTTAGGTGATGAAACTAAGATCACAACTATGGGATTACATAATAATTCTTCTCTTTCAGTTTCTAGCACTAAATCATCAAATGATGCATCTTCTTCTAAATAGAATTCTATGCATGTTGATAAGAAAAGAAATGAATTGTTCCACATTAGAGTTGTTTCAAAACATACTAAGATTGACACTCTATTTGATAGTGGTTCACAAGCAAATTTAATTTCTGAAGAGGTTGTTAAAAAGTTAGGCTTACAAACCAATCTCCATCTAAAGCCTTATCCACTAGGTTGGGTGTGTGACAATGCAAAGCTACAAGTCTCACAAACTTGTAAACTGAGGTTTGCCATCACATCCAAGTTTATAGATGAGGTTGAGTTGGATGTTATCCCATTAGACATATGTGCTATTGTTTTGGGAAGCCCATATCTTTATGATAGAAAAGCAATATTTTATAGAGAGGAGAATAAGTACTTGCTTATTAAGGATGGCATTGAATATATAGTCAGATCACATCACATTAAAATAAGTCTTTCTTTGGTTACAATAGGACAAATGAAAAGATTAGTATATTCAAGCAAGACTTTTTGTCTCATGTTGATTAAGTCTAAGGAAAAATAATATTCTCAGGATTTGGAAAATTGTGATCCTAAACACAAGAATGAATTGGTTGAAATCATTTCTACTTATGATGATGTATTTCAAGATCCTAAGGGTTTGCCCCCTAAAAGGGGAGTTCAACATGAAATTCAGCTATTGCAGGATTCTCCTCTCCCTAACATTGGCATGTACAGGTTATCAGTGGTGGAAAATGAGGAAATCAAAAAATAGTTAATGGATCTATTAGATAGAGGTATTATTCATCCAAGTTCATCTCTTGTTGGTTTGTCCATTATTTTGGTGCCAAAAAAAGATGGCACTTGGCAAATGTGTGTTGATTTTCATGCTTTAAACAAAATTATTATTAAGAATCGTTACCCTCTTCCTCATATTGATGATTTGTTGGATCAATTAAAACATGCTATTTATTTCACTAAGCTAGATTTGAGAAGTGGATATCATCAAGTAAGAATTAATGAAGGTGATGTGTGGAAAACTACCTTCAAAACAAAATAGGGATTGTTTGAATGGTTTGTTATGCCTTTCGGGTTTGTAATACCCTGGCTAGATTCATGAGATTGATGAATGATGTTTTTAGACAGTTCCTTGATGATTTTGTCATCGTTTACTTAGATGATAAATTGATTTTCATCAAGTGTTGGGAAGAGCATGTGATCCACATTAAGAAAGTCATGGATGCATTATGAAGGGAAAAACTTTATTTAAAAATGTCAAAATGTGAATTTGGCAAGACCTCTTTGATATACTTGGGTTACATTGTAGGACATGGTGAATTGAAAATTGATCCTGCAAAAGTGGCAGTCATAGTTAACTGTCCTACACCCACTAATACAACTGAGGTTAGAAGTTTTCTTGCTGCAGTAAAGTTTTGGAGAAAGTTTATTGCTCAATTTTCATATATTGCATCACCTTTGCATTCTTTGACAAGTGTGAAACATGTCTTTCAGTGGGAAGGCAAGCATCAAAAGGCCTTTGACACTTTGAAAGAAAAGATAAGTACTACTCTGGTCTTGGCACTTCCTGATATACAACAACCATTTGAGATCAAGATAGATGCAAGTGAGTATGCTATGGGAGCTATTTTAATGCAAGGTAAAAAACTAGTTTGTTATCATTCTAAAACCTTCACAAGTGCAATAAAAAAGTATCCAAATTATGATAAGGAATTATATGCATTGGTTCAAAGTGTTAAAAAATGGAAACATTACTTAATGGGCAAAGAATCAATAATACATACAGATCATCAGCGCTTACAGTATCTCCAATCACAAACCAAACTACAACAGTCTAGACATTTTCGTTGGATGGGTTTCTTACAACAATTTCATCTTGTGATTAAGTATAAAAAAAGTATTTAGAATAAGGTTGTAGATATGCTATCTAGGCCTCCTATGGTTGTTGCATCTATTCTATTACAACATGGTTCTTTGTCTCATGAAATTTTATAAAGAACAATATGTTAATGATCTCGATTTTTAGGATGTCTATAAAGACTTGATGAGTAGTAGACAAGTAGAAGAATTGGACTATCATGTACACAATGATCTTTTGTATCATTTGGGTAAACTTTGTATTCCTCAAAATGAGAGTGTGCAAATGATTAGAGAAGCACATGCTTCTCTTATTTCTAGTCATTTTGGAGTTCTTAAAATAGTTGCACATTTGAAAATGTATTGTTACTGGCCCCATATGCAGGAAACTGTTGCCAAATATATTAAGGGATGTACTCTTTGTGCCACAAGCAAACCTAGTAATAGGAAATTGGGACTTTATACTCCTCTATTTGTTCCTACTCACCCCTGGGAAAGTATCTCCATGGATTTTATGGGGGGTTTGCCTATGACACAAAGAAAACATGACTATTTATATGTGGTTGTGGATAAATTTAGCAAGATGTGTGTTTTGATTCCTTGCACTGAGAAAATTACTAGGGAAGGCACTGCACACTTGTTCTTTAAACATGTATGGGTTCATTTTGGTTTACCTACTTCAATTATTTTTTATTAGGATTCTCGATTTATTGGGGAGTTTTGGTCAACTTTGTGGGGACTAATGGACACTAAATTAAAATAGAGCATTTCATTTCATCTGCAAACCGATGGGCAAACAGAGGTTGTGAACTACACTGTGGTACATTTTCTTAGGGGTTATAGCAATAAACATCCAAAGTTATGGGATGAACAATTATGTTACATACAACATGCATATAACCGGGCACTTCATTCTTCTACTATGAAATATCCATTTGATGTTTGTTATGGATACTTGCCTAAATCTCCTCTAGATGTTTGCTATGGACAGGATACAGCTGTTGGTGAACCAAAATAAGCCATTCGAGCTAAGAAGTTCATTGAACAAATACAACTCATACATCAGACTGTTTGTACTCAATTGGAGAAAAGTCAAGCCAAGTATAAATCCAGACATGACAAACATCGTATTGATCACCACTTTATTGTAGGTGATATGGTATGGCTTCACATCAGTAAGGAAAGACTGACAGGTGAAGGTAAAAAGTTGAAACCAATCCGGTATGGTCCTTTTCAGATTACGAAAAAAATTGGTACAAATGCTTTTCGGTTAGATTTACCATCTTACATGCAGATTTATTTAGTTGTAAACATGGAAAATCTGAAATTGTATGAGCCTCCAATGATTATTGATCATGATGAAAGTGTATCCATTCCTTCTATTGATGATTTTGCTCCTGAATATCTAACAGAATTACAGGAAGATACTATTCTTGACAGGAATGTGCAAACTTCACGAAGAAATGATGTTGAATATCTTCGTGTTGGTCTAAAAGGGATGCACCCAAATAAGGCCAAATGGATGGAAGCTAGAAGGGTGAGGGAGAAATACCCTCACCTCATTACCAATTAATTTCAAATTTTAGAGGTCCAAAAGTTCCCAGTGGGGAGGAGTGATCCAAGTGGATCCATGTACTGTTCCATTTTGAAAGTCTTTAAATTCTAGTCAAATCATTTGCACATCGAAGAAATCATCGAGAACTTTTTAGCGCTTCTTCTGGAATGCAAAATGGAGTCTGGATGCTCGAGATATAGCTTGCTAAAGTATTCTTGCGATAGGGGAATAATGGGTGTCAAAAAGTGACATGGCATTGTTAAAATACGCCAAGTGGTCCAATAACCATTTGACACATGGCAATATAAATTTGTGCAAAAAATTTGGTTTGGTGTTTGTTTTTAGCCTCCGGTCTTTGACAGGCGATCATATGAGGATCCGTGGGCCCCGCTATTTGCTCACTGGGGGCCCTCAGCGAGGGTCGACACACTCTTGTGGAGGGGTTCCTTGGCCTCCTATTCTTCATGTGTCATTGTATTGAACATTATATTTAACTTACAAAGGCTGCTCAAACCCCACCAATGTGGGATAATGGTTTTACATTTTGAAATAAGACTTTTCAAACCACCACATGGCAAGCCAACAAACCACATCTGCCACGCCATCTACCTTGCCACATCCTACCCAAGGAAATATCTAATGACGGCCTAAGATTAACATTTAGCTAAGGCATGTGCCTAAGTCTCCCCAAAAAGAGACGTAGGCGTTTGTTAAGGAGGCTGACCCCTTTAAAAAAGCATACAAACAGTTTCAAACTCCCAATATGGGATAAAGATGAGCCCAAAGCTGCCAAAAGAGAAGGCTGATGGTTTGAACCCAGCACTTGTCGTGTAAAAAGATAAGTCTTGACTGCTTGTGCTATGGACTTCAAAGTACTATAAAGGGAGTGAATTTCTATTTGAAGGATATTAGGCAGCTGACTGTGTAAAAGTTTTAAGAAGGTTATAGAAATAATTAAGCCTTGTACGGCCTTGGGCCTTTAATTTCAAGTCTGAGAGATATTTATATAGGCAAGCAGAGACTAGGGAAGTTGAATTGAAGACTTGTATTGCTTTTAGAAGCCATTTGTTGCACAAAATTAATGGAAATGGTCCTTACTTTGAATGGACCCGGAGATGTAGGCTATTGAAACCGAACTCCGTTATCAATTTGCTGGTGATTTCTTTTGATTTTTCTCTACTGTTTTATAATTCTGATCTTCATTTTAATTTTAATTTTTATTTCACGATTAAAAATTAAACGAAAAAGTCAAGAAATTAGTAGATCTTAGAAAAGCGACAAGTGTTGTTCGATTTGCTACATTTACATTTTCAGTTTTCAGATCACTCCATCAATCAAATTAGTGTGGAAAATTCAAACAAGAACATCTGCTATCAACCATTCACTGAAAGGAACCACATCAACCTAAACAATGTGAGAACTTACTAGTAGGAATCATTTATTCAACTTTCACTCCTATCTCTCCAAGAATTGGCACAAAAAGAATTGTATGCCACCACATATTCTTAGGTTTGCATACTACTGATGCAATCTTGTTACACGTGACCACTACTTTACAAAGGAATGCATCCCCTATTTACTTTATGTGATTGTATTTACATGTCACTTGGTGGATCATCTCCATAAAGAAGTAAGGCAGTTATGGGACAAATCAATTATTAACTCAATAGATGGCTTTTTGATAACAACAAAGACTATTATTTTGATGACACTTATTGACAATCAACTAATACTATCATTTTTTTTGGACACAAAATGATTATAATAAGACTCATTTTTTAATATTTTTATAATATTAACAAAATAACTTAACTTAGACTGACACTTTATATTTTTTACATAAACCCAAATAAATTCTACCAATAACAATAATTTTGACACTTTGTATTTTAAACAATTTTGACAACATGAACATTTAAAAAGTAGTAAATGAAAATTAAATTTTAAATACTCTAAACAAGATATAACATTGACCAAACTATAAATCTAAATATAAAAATGACTAAAAATAATAAAACCAACTCCTAAAGTAAAACCATTGTAGAAAAATGCCAAATTATATAATGGAAGTTTGGTGTATGTTATATATCAACTTGACTTAAAAAAAAACTTGTTTGACTCTTTCAAAAATTCGACCAAGACAAAACAATGAAAAACCATTAATAACACTACCAAATACTGACGTTATATGGAGTGGATAATGCATTGAAAACCACATAATTTGACACTGGATTGACACCGAATTGTTAATACAAGTGAATTTATAGCTGGATCTTCTTATTTGGAATTTGGATCTGACAATACAATGTTGAAAAAGGTGATAATAATGAACTAGATCAAACTATATATTTTTTATAATATGTAGCACACACCTCTTTGTAACAGATACCCACGCTCTAACAACACCTTCTTTTGAATGTCACGTCTATTAGACAATAAACGAATTAAGAAATTATACACTTAGAAGATTATTGCATACACACGGTGGTAGAGTTAAACTTAGAATACAGATTGATACGATCGAATATGAGTACAAAGAAATATGGCTTGATAGATTTCAACATCAATTTACAGTCATACTCGAACAATAGATGATGTAGAGCAGGACAGATAAGACATAGAGACTTCAATGTGTGTATGAATTTCTTACAATGGGGAGCAAATAACTATCAAATAATGCATTGAATAAGAATTTGAGAGGCAGACATTGACAACAGAGCATGGTAAGTGACGTCAAGGTCTACAAAATGGATTATAGTTGCTTAACGCTTCATGAAACGATGAGTTCTGGTAGGGAAGGTTGATCTTAAATAAACATTGATATGAATATCTCATAAATGGGACAATAAAGATTACCAATTATCCATGTATATGATTTTCTATTCTATCATAGGTGAAAATCCAACCTCCTATGATAACATTCGTGCATATATAAGTAATTAAAAGAGCCGAATGCAAAAAATAATCTCAAACACAATATATTATTTTCTCATACACTCTGATAATATTTCTTCCACACTCTCATTACTATTCCATATGGGTGTTTACAATTATATAGGAAAACTTTTTTTATAATTGAGGAGATCATATCTCCACCAATATCTCACCCAAATATCTCAATCTCCTATATGAATATTAATATATAACAACTATCCTATTATCATAATATTATTGTAACAATATTACGTTATTAATTACTACCTAAATATAACTAACTTACTAACTATCTGTAATAATGAATTCTTATATAATTATTCATATTACGACATACAAATTATTGTAAGGATTACTATTCCCTAACATTAAGAACTAAGGACATAAAATAAGATATCAATGTGTGTGTATTAAAGAGAACTTGAAAACATAGTGATGAGTAAGTGACAAAGAGACATATATAGAGTATAGGGTCAGATCTAGGTGTTTTTGGAGCAGAGGTAAAGTTGAAGACACTCATGTTTATTATTTCCTTTCAAAAATTGACAAGTTGATTGTAGATCTCTACATCAGTTATCATGATGTATTGATGTACATATATTTCTAAGATGCACCATTTTGTAGACACATTATATATATATGATTTATTTTAGATATCAAACTTGTATTATTGTGATGTGATGGACATTATGGATTGTTTATTATATATATTTTTCTATTGTATGATTTATGGAATAGATGGATAGACATGGTATGAATGGTAATTATATTTCCTACTTTTTGAGTCACAATAGCACATGGTAATCCTTTGTTTTCACCATTTTATTATATAAATGTTTGCTTTTTATGGATACACATATAGTGTATTAGATAATTGCCTTGTGTTTAATTTTGATTTGCATTGGAGGTCCAACATGAATAAGATTTGAACAACCTACATTTTAATGTAGTGTAAAATAAAATATCACTAATGATAAAAAATAATCTTGATGAATGTTTATGTTTTAGGGATAATGCATGTAAAAGAATAATTTGTGCAAAACAAAGTGCATCATGATATTGAGAGATCATAACTACACTATAATATAATACACAAAATAATCTTGACACATACATAAACAATGAAGAAAACTCACAAGTTTAAGATGTATAGTATATAGTGCATCATGAGATATGAAATCATATTAACACTAGATTATAATACACAAAATGTTTTTGATACAAAACTATCAAAATAAACACAAACTATAAGAAGTAAATAAGACAAACAAAGATAAATGATTTAGGATAAACAAAAAAAATAAAATATTACAAAATGATTCAAGATAAACTATATTTAAACAAAAGAACCAAAAGAATTTAAAAGAATAAAATGTAAGCGAGATAACCATGAGTGGTTAAGGTAAGAAGAGAAGTAAATAACCAACCAATGGTTAAGGATAAAAGATAAAATAACCAAAATAATGGTTAAAGATAAGAAGACAAAACAAAATAGCCAAAATTTATTAAGGATAAGAGATGGAAATAACCAAAAATGGCTAAGGATAAAAGGATTTAGGCAAAGTAATTGAAATGGTTAAGGTAAGAAGATAACTAGAAATGGTTAGGGAAAATGATTTGAGATAAAATAACCAAAAATGGATAAAGAAAAAGACTAAAAAGATGACAATAAAACATAGATGAAAAAAACAAAAAAGTAATCAACACCTAAAAGACACAACGAAAAGACTTAACATCCTAGGCTAGGGTTGGGAAGTTCGATAGCCAAGATCTAGGATAATATTGGAATAATCGATGAGGAAGTAGGAAAAGGAATGCATGAATTGAAAATGAATCCATGCTCTAGGAAATGGATGATGGGTATAATGGTGGCCAAGCTAACTCTAGAGACCCCATCTCTCTAAATGATGCCTACATAATCCACCCTAGACAAAGTCCATGTGAGGATATCAGGGCAGATGTAGTTCTCCCAATATGATAAGTGATGATAAAATGGGTGATTAATGAAGTGTTTAGTGTCTGATGAATAGATAAGCCAATGTCCCTCCCTAAACATGTGAGTGAGCTAGCAAATTTGGAAGGTAGTTAATATGGTAAACATGTTCTATGATAAGTGTTTATGTGTAGTTTTGAATGTTTTGGTTTAATTTAGGTGTAAATGATTGTGACAAAGATGGTTATATATAAGACACTCCTCTATCATGAGAAAGGAATAAGGTACACAAATATATGGATCTAACACTTAGCTAAAATGTGATGAAATAGGTTACAAAACAAGTGGCAAAGGACAATATGGAAATATATAATGGATGATCGTAACTGGATGCCCCCAAGTAACTAGGGTGAATATAGATAATAGATTATGCATGGTGCCAAAAACTTAGTTTTCACCATGGTACTTGTCCAAAGTGCCAGTAATCTAGTTTTCACTTATGGATGAACTATATATATATATATATATATATATATATTTCATTTTTATTATTATTATTTTTTTAGCTATTGATTTTTCTATATTTTTTCGTAACACCTAAGATATCAACATGTATACAAAGTTAAGTATAGAATATCTTAAAGTGCATAATGTTCATAGGTTCATCAAGCTCCTAACCATCTTTTGTGGCTAACCTATAAGCTCTTGATCCATATTTAGAAATAATAACATATGGGCCCAACCAATTGGGTTCAAACTTACCTTTCTTCTCCCTTTCAACATTAGTATTTTATTGGTTTTCCTTAAGAACAAGATCTCCAATTTCCAACTCCTTGGATTGTATCCTCTTATTATAGCTATGACAAAGGTGATTGTGGTATAATTTAAAATGATTTAAGGCATTGAGTCATTTCACATCTATAAGATCAAGTTCACTATGATGTGAAGTGTGATAGGATTTTTCATTAATGATTTATTGTAAAGATATGCACAAAGATGGAATCTTGACTTCTATGTGTAGAATAGACTCATTTCCATATACAAGGGAATAAGGGGTGCCCTCATAGGTGTATAGATGTTATTTTGATATAATCAAAGGGTAGGATAAAGATGTGTGTGTCAGGTAAGACCAACTTCCTTGAGAGCTTGTTTAAGTATGGAGAGAATGATTTTATTAGTTGCCTCAGATTGGCCATTTCCTTATAGATAGTAAGGAGTGAACCATTTGTGATTTATGTGATAGGTTTGGAAAATATATTTGACTTATTAAATTTTGAATGATTTTACATTATCAAAAATAATATCAAAAAGGATATCGGAGTGGCAGATAATGTGGTTTACAATGAACATAGAGATTTACTTTCTGGTAACATATGTAAGGGGTATTACCTCAACCCACTTGGTAAAGTAATCAGTGGTGGTGATAATATGTTTGTGACCATTAGATGAATTAGGATTAATTTTTCCAATGAGGTCTAATCCCCATGTGAAGAATGGCCAAGGTGTGGTAATAGGCTGCAAAGCTTGTGAAGGGATATGTATAAGGTCACCATGTTTTTGATAAGGTATACATTTTTAACATAAGTGCATGAGTAAAACTCCATGATAGGCCAATAATAACCTACACATAATAGATTTTTGGATAGGACTATGCCATTAGAATGTGCACCATAGATTCCCTCATGAGCTTTCATAATAGCCAAGGCAGATTGTTCAAAATTTAAATGATGTAAAAGTGTTCCATGATAACCTCTTCAATATAAAGTATTTTCAAGAATGGTGTAATGAGATGTATGTTGGATATATTATTATTTTTGATTTTGGGATAAGTTAGGTGGAAGGGTGTTATTATGAAGATAAGCATAAATTTAAAAAAACCAAGGAGAAGTGGGACCTACCACCTCACAAACCATTTTAGAATAAGGTGTGTCATAAGATAGTATCATCAAGTACTCAATAAGATTTTTTTTGTGTTTTTTGTTAAGATAAAATAATGAACCGATGGTCATCATGACATTTGCTACCTTGTTGTTGATTCATGGTACTTGTTCAAACTTGATAAATGTAAAAGACAACTTTAATATATCCACCATCCATTTATATGGAATTAACTTATCATCACGAGCTTGAAATTCATCAGTTACTTGATTTATGATAATTTTAGAATCACCAAAGATGAGAATATGCTAGATACCCCATTGAATAACAAGTTTGATCCCAACTGTGAGATTTTCATACTCTACAATGTTGTTGGTACAAGAAAACTTAATTCTAAAAGCTTTTAAAATACAACCCCCATCTAGTGTGACTAACAAAATACCTACCTCTGAACCATGGTTTTTGAAGGAACCGTCAAAGAATAATTTCCAAGTTAAAGATTCATCGATAGATATTATTGCTTCATCTGGGAATCCTACAACAAGAGGTGCTTTAACTTTGAGAGGTGCTTCAACTAATGCATCTACTAAGACTTATCCCTTAATTGATTTTTAAATTAACATACTCAAGATCAAACTCACTAAGAAGCATAACCCACTTAGCCATCTTGCATGTTAAAGCTATTTTGGTAGAAGACACTTGGGAGGGTCAATTTTTACAATGATTTTGGTTTGATTATTGAGCATGTAATGTTAGAGTTTTTTGTGAAGTAAAAATAACTATGAGATATGCATTTTCTATTTGAGAATAGTAAAGCTCATAAGATACCAAGGTCTTAATTAGATAATACACCACCGTTTATGATCCACTATCATCATATTTTACCAAAAATGCCTCCAATGCATACTAAGTAGCTAATATATATAATAGAAAAGGCATACCAACAACAAGTGGCATTAAAACTAGTGGATTGGAAAGATATTGTTTAAGGTGATCAATTTTTTTAGCACAATTCTTGTTCTAATTAAAAGGAGTGTCCTTATTTAATAGAAATATAAAAGGGTGACAAATATTTGCAAGTTGAGGGATGAAACACTTGATTACTTGGATTTTACCTTGTAGACTTCAAAGCTGTTTGAGATTTTTTTGGTGGTGGCATATCCATGATATCTGAAACCTTAGAGGATCAAACTCTATGTTGGATCATGAAATATTGAATCCCAAAAAATTTCTTGATGTCACACCAAACACACACACTTATTTGAATTTAATCTCAACTTATATTCTCTCATTCTTTCAAAGATGCGATAAAGTACTTTGGGATGTTCTTATCTAGATTTTGGTTTTGAAAGTATGTCATCAACATAGTCCTCCATAATATCGTAAAGTATATCATGAAAGATGACAATCATTTCTATTTGGTATGCATCTCTAACATTATTTAGACCAAAATTCATCATTTGATATCAAAAGGTCCCCCATGGTGTTGTAAATTATGTTTTCTATTGGTCTTCAGTATCTATTTTGATCATGTCAATATTGGGTAATGAGAAATCATCCTTTGAATATGCTTTATTGAAATCATAAAAAATTGTACAAACTCTTATTCCTTTTGGCTTTTTTGACACAGGTACTATATTGGATATCCATTTTGAATAGTTGATATGGTATATGAAACCAAATTCTAATTACTTCTTCAACTCTTCTATCACTAATAGTGATATCTTTGGCTGCATCTTGTGAAGTTTTTCTTTGATAGGTTTTACATCTGGATGTACAATGAGATGATGCATTACTAGTGATAGATCAAGCACTAGAATATTTGCATAAGACCATGCGAATACATCAAAAAAATATCAAAGAAACAAAGTGAGCATTTTTATTTCTTATTGAGTGAGGGAAACTACAAGCTTGATGATTTTGGGATATTCCTTTGTTTCAATGTTGACCAGAATGGTATCCTCAACTAGAAGAGTTGACTCTTTTTTATATTTTGGGGGTGGTGGAGGAAGATTAAATTCCTCATCTAGGCCTTCTTATTTGGATGTTAATGTTGAATTGATTTATTGATATGATTATTTTTTTATTTGATAGGGTAAATAACTTGGTTTTATAGGGATCTAGGAACCACAAAAGTATTATACAAAAAATGAAACTAACTAATTTTCAAGGTAAATTACTTTATTTGTTGATATGATTGTCATCCCCCAAAGTATGTAAAATTATCTAACTAAATATAATTTCTCTTCGTATGATCCCCTACCAGAATGTGGTCCCATGTACTTAAGAATTTTGAAATTGCCTCGTCATTTTGGAAATGATCAAGTGGAGGTGTTGCATGTTGACCACATTTTATTAAAGATAGATATGCGATGTCTAGTGGTAAAATGGTATTTTCATAGAAAATATTTGTGAAGGCAAGGTCTTCAAAATGGCTAAGAATAAAACTTGTTTCACTATTTGAAGAATCTATCTCTAACTCACTAGAAGAGTCACTTCAAAAAAGAGTGATATGTACATTGAGTGGATTAAACCATATTCTTTGAGTGGATTCATTAAATTTTAATGTTGTTGGTTCAATTGACCCTTGTCCATAAAGACCAAGGACTTTACCTTTATAATTCATAATATTTCACATAATGGATTTTATGATATGGTATTTATTGTTGGTAAAGCAAGTAGTTAATTCATCTGAGTAAATCTATGAAGGATTTGAATATTTGATATGTTCATCATAAAGTAAACCACCTACTATAAATTTCATTTTTCCAAATATTTTAACCACTTGATTATCTCTTTGATGGTGGGGCTTGCCATAATTATGTGGAGTTATATGGATTGTGCTTATATAATTAAAATATTAGATTATGTATTCACTCATGCCTTTGTCAATGATTTTAAAATGGGATGAATAGGATGAAGGTGATTTGGAAGTAGATGGTTGATTGAATGCTTTATTGGTAGAATATTGATTGGAGGATCGATTGGCAGTTGGTTGATTGGAGTCTTCCCTAGTGGAAGGCATTTCTATGGAAATGGAAG
The DNA here is from genome assembly GCA_037957365.1 of Torreya grandis. NCBI lineage: Eukaryota > Viridiplantae > Streptophyta > Pinopsida > Cupressales > Taxaceae > Torreya > Torreya grandis. Next base: position 7,282,649 of record JARHVA010000064.1, read on the forward strand.
TAGTTGGTTTGCTTATCCAACCACCAAGAATTGGTGTTAGAATTAATGTTTCAAGATGTACATAATTCTCAAGCGTACATATTTACTCAATGGGAATGAATTTGTCAATATTAACTGGGAGATAATTAGATTTTTGATATCAACCTTCCAATAGCTTTCAATATTGAAAGGGTTCAGGATCACTTTGAATGGTTACATCCATACTTTCATGTGATAATTTTAAACACTGGTCTAGGGTAGAGGGTATATCATTCATTAAATGTATCCATGGACATACAAGAAGTAGGTTATAGAGTGAATCAATATCAAGCACATGTATTAGTGTTTATTTTATAATAGACTCCACCATCAAAGGAAGATAAATTGTACCCATGGATTGCTGCTCATTATTATCATACACCTTTATTGTGATAATGTTGGTTTCCAATGTTGTTGAATATCCTAAGTGTTTTATTATCCATAATGTACACAAATTTAATGTTGAGCCATTATTTATAAACACCCTCTTTACCTTGTGCCTAGAGACAATAACCTCTATGTACAATAGAAGATTGTGAACAGATCCCAAAGGGGAGACATTAGAATGGTCAAATGTTACCAAATTTTTAGTAGATAAATTGCCTACTAACACTTGGAAGCTTGAGGGGTTGATATCTTGTGGGACACTAAACTCTTGAAGGACTTTGTATAAAATGTATTTATATACAGATGAAGTCTTAAGAAGGTCTAATATGGATATGTTTGCGGATGTCTTCTCAAGATGATCAAAAATGATGTACTTACATTCAACATTAGACAATGATGCACTAAGAATGGTAATATTTTCATGCCTTGTAGTAATGGCATAATCTTGAAGTTTCAAAGTAATAACATTAACATGATTGTGCATAAATCAACACTATAAACTATAGAATTGAAAGGATAACTAGCTTGGTTGACACTACTCACTTCAGGTTGTTTTTTTATTGTATTTACCTTTTCCTTACTAATGGTTGGGGAATCGGTCTTGATATATCCCCAAATTTTGGTTCTTGGATATCTTGGATGATTGGTTTTCAATCTATATGCCCCCCCTCAATCAATGAGGTCTTGGATGAAGTGTTTTAGGTGCATTATTTTATGATAATCAAAGTATTCATCTTCCTTGTACCAATCAGGTTTAGAAACATTCTCATAAAAATGTTTGGTGTTTGGCCAAGTTATCAAGTTAGCATGGGCCAACTTTTGAAAAACATTTTTGTAAGTATCACCCAATTATGTGAACTTACGTTTAGGTCTTCCTTGTCGAGGTTGGCCACTAGGAATGGTTATGTTATTAATGGGTTAGGTTTAAGTTTGATATTGATTTGGTGGGTTTTGGATTTGTTTAACATCAGTTACAACTTCTATAATAATGTTTTTATTATTAGAAAATAACTTGGGGTTTTCATTTTGTTTGGAGGAATTATTATTGGGTTTAAATATCTTGAAAACACCTTTATTAATTAATGTGCATTCAATTTGGATCTCCTTTTCAATAATTTCATCAAATGACCTTGGACAAAGGAGTAATAAGTGATGTTCCAAGTTTGAGATGAAATTATTCATAAATATATCCACAAGTTTAATTTCGATAAATGACTATGTAAAATGACTTGCCAATGTTTGCCATCATTATAAGAGGGAAGCAAAGGTTTCTCCATTATGTTGTTTAGTGTTGTGTAAGTCTAATGTGGTCAAATATTTTTTAATATTGTAGGAAAAGTGACGAACAAACTTCTTTAAAAGGTCCTCAAAAGTGAAGATTGATCTTTTAGGAAGGCATGGAAACCATTAAAGGGCTTGACTGTTGAGATTTATTAGAAATAATCATAGAATATACTCATTGTTATATGTAACATCTGCATATGCATGATAGAAGCCTATAAGGTGTTCATTAGGATCTCTTTTACCTTTATATTTTTCAAATTTTGGGAGTTCAAAATACTTAGGAAAAGATGTTATCATGGTACTTAAGTCATAAGGATATGAATAAATTTCTCCAAATTTAAATTGTTTTTGTCTAGAATAAGAACCATATTACAAGCACTGAACCCTATCTTTAATGTTTTATAATTCTTGTATAAAGTATGGTGATAGTTGGTTCATTTGACTTGAGGAACTATAAAAGTTGGATGGTTGACTTGTGAATGGATTTGTGTTGGTTTGATTTTGTGTAAATTGGTTAAATGGTGGATTGAAGTTATTAGGAGGTTGGTTGGAAAAGTTAATGTTGTATGGATTTGTAAAGGGGTTGGGATTGTTGAAGTGTTTGTTAAAGCCAAGGTTTATTGGATCAGGATTAGTGTTGAAGTTTTATGTTTTTGGGTTGGGGTTGATTGTAAAGTGAATGTTTGGAGTTTATTGATTTGGATTTGTGTTAAAATCAAAGTTTGTTGGTGTAGGGATGGGGTTAACATTTTTGGGGTTTAGATTTGTATTATAACTAAAGTTGGATTGGTTGAACAAGTTGGGGTTAAGTTGTTATGGATTCATGTTATAGTTTAATTTGGATGGGTTAGAACTCATGTTTAAGTTAGAGTTGGTTTGACTTGGGTGAAATTGATTTTGGTTTGATTTAGATTGGTTTTAGTTTAGGTTAAGGCCAAACTTAATGGGATTAGGATTTGTGTTTAAGTTTAAGTTATTTGGGTTAAGGTTTGTGTTTAGGTTGGGGTTTTTTTTATTAGTTTAGTTTATGTTTTGGTTTGGATGCGAAATACTCATATGGTTAACATGGGTGTTAGGGTTAAAGGAATGGTTTGGATTGAGGTTCAGTGAATTAATGTTAAGCAGTGTTATATTTGGATTGGATGGTGTATACACCTAAATCTGCTTGCCCTAACTATTCATTTAATCCTACTAATTATCTTAATTAATCCCATATCCGTAGTCCTTACCAATTAATTAAACCATATCCCCCATCATATATTCCTTACATCAAGATAACCTTATTCCTCCCCCACAATTCGATTAATCCTTCTTATAATATATAATTTATCATTTAATCCCATTTTAACCCCACTTGTCTATTATATTGAACTTTAAAATTCCGATCCCACCTACCCTAACCTGTTCCTAGGCTTGCCTACATCCCTAGTCCCTAATCACCCATTTAGTCACCTAATCTAACCACCTACTAATATTGATTGAAACCTATATGGATTATATAATTATCCAATTATATAATCCTCCTCTATTCTCTCCATCCTCTCTAGAAACCTCTAATTATGGAAGCTTCCAAGGAATTTTTAATTCCTTTTAATTATCCACCATTGATCTTATTACACCCAATTTTGAATGTTGGCCATTGATCTTCCCTCCTCCCTTCTATTTAAACACCCTCACTCCTCCATTTTGGGAATAATAAGCAAATCAATCACAAATCCATGAATCCATGCATTTCAAGTCTCTTGATAAAGTTAATATCAAGCTGAAAATCTAAGTTTACTTGTAAGCAATCCATTATCCATATCACTTAATCTTTTTCTTTGTTTGAATCTTGTTTGGGAACATTTGGATTTAGATTAGAATATTGTTTTAAATGTTCATTTTATTGTACTTTGATCTAATGTTTCTTAGTTATAATTGTAGATTATATATTTAAGCATTTTTGATATAATATTGCATAATAAAAAATCCATTGCTCAAATTTATCATCTCACATTTGGTGACCATAGTGAGATCCCTCCTTTATTCTAATCTTGTGTGTGAAGTGTGATTTTTCAGCTTGTAGAAAAGATTTAGGATACATTTGGGGCTCAAAATTTCAAGAATATCATCCTCTAGGTTGAAGGTGATTTTTCTCTACAAAAAGTGATTTTATACAAGCAATTTTGACCTTGACAGTCACAGTTTTGAGCAAACTACCAGCTTAATCGTTAGTTGTTAATATTTTCTTTAACTTTGTGTAAAATAAAAAATTAAAATAGGTAGTTTTGATATGTAATTATGATTTTATCTTGAATTGTTATTTTTTGCCATTTTGACTTGTGATTTTGCAATTCTAATCTATGATTTTATTCTTGACTTGTGATTTTGCCATTTTGACTTGCAATTTTACAATTCTTATTTACAATTTTGATTTGGACTTATGATTTTACTTTGCATTCTAAAAACATTAATATCTAACATTTTAAGTGATCTAACAAGCTTCTTGTATATTTTATTTCTCTAATTTTTTATTTTGTAGGGATTGGAAATCTTTTGGGGAGGTTTTACCACATCTATTAGTCATATATCACAGTCATGGTTTTTGAAATATATTACAGTTTATTTAAGCTATGCACTAAAAATATTCTCTTTTTAATATCTTTTGGTATCCCACATTGATCTGATTAGTCCCTAGAAATAATAGATAACTCAGTAAGTTTTTGTATGAGTTTTTAATATCCTAAGGCTTCTTCATATCAACGATTGGGCATAAAAATGAATGTGATATAACATATATAGTCATAATTATGTCTTTTTGTATAAAGATATCTAATAATCTTGTGTTTTCAAATTAATAGTCATCATAAAACTTTCCCCATTATCTATATCAGTTAGAAAAACTTGTTGGCATACCCCTCATATCACCATTTTATGTCATTAAATACTTTTAGCTATTCTATGCAATATCGCAACTATCAAAATGCCCTAATCTATAATTTTTATAAATAGCCATTTTAAGTAATGTTTTTAATATTGCCTATAAAATTTGTGATTTTTATTGTAATACGTAGTTTTTTAATAACACTTATTTGTAGTTATGGTTTTGCAATATTGCTTATTTGCAGTTGCATTTTCATAAATCCTATAAGTGATTTTGAATGGACTAACCACCCAATAATCATGATAGTCTACCTAACTAATTTTCAAAATCACTTGTCCCATCTATGGTTTTGATTAGTTGGTTATGATTTTGGCTCTCTGGAAGTGATTTTGCATAGTACTGACTGTGTATAAGAGATTTTACCTTCTGTATTAGTGATTTTGGATTCATTTTTGCCTTTGATTTTTATTTTTTGAGTACATTTTTAATATCATTTTCAATGCATTTTGAGTCATTCTAAGCATCTTGTAAGTCCCAAATTATGTTTATATTTGGGGGTGTTGTCCTCGACCCTACCCTATACCATGATAGGGAGTGCACTCGAGGCTTTACCCCTGAACCCTGTAAGGGGTGCTACCCTTGAACCTCATAAGGGGTATTTTCCCTTGAACCCATAAAGGGAACTTCCATTTAACCCTACAAAGGGAACTTCATCTTAACCCCATTGGGGTATTTTACCCCTAGACCCCTGTGTCATGGCCCATCATAAAAAAAATTATAGTGTAAAAGCCATGATTTTTTGTGTTTTTATTGAGGCTTATTAGACTAACATTTGAGTTGGTATTTTACAAGAGGAAATTCTTCAGTGGTAGTTTTATCTCACTTAATTTTACTTATCAAGTTATTAACCATTTATCTTGCATGTCATATTTTATGACATTCTATCTAACATCTTATCTTGCAAGTTGCCCCTCAAGATTGCCTAACTAAAACTACTAATCACTTACTTTAAAGGATGCCTATTAAAGATTTTGGTATTTTGAAAATAATCTTGTATATATTTTATATATATCACACTTAATTAACGGGTTAATAAATATTTTTTCTTTCTTGAATGTCACTCGAGGGCTATAGTAGTGTATACTCTCCTCCTTGCATCCTAGTGATGAGTCTCAGAGGATAAAAAACCACTAATAAAGCCTCCAAATTTTATTTTTAGGAGGAAATATGATGTGGAATTGATACCCATGCATTTTCCATAGTCCTAGGGGGATTGTGACTATGGATTTAACCACCACACATAAATCCATACTCCATGTTCTGGCAGAGTCTAAATAAGAGGGAGAGTTATTGTTAGGCCAAACAGGAGACCCCATATAGGTCTTCCATGAAGGGAAATAGTTAACTTTTTTACCCAAGTAGTAAATAGAACCCTTTATGGTGTTGGGCCACATGTACCTAGTGTATATCAAGGATGCCTCTATTGAGCCTATATAGCCTAGAATAGGACCATCAGCTGTTTCTACTCATTTTTGCTATTTAATATTCAGAAGAAATAAGAAACTAAAGATAAAGGGTCAGGGGTTAGATGATACCCAGATTAAGTTGCGCACCGTATCCAGAAGTTGTAGGAGCTCCTCTTTGGCTGTGGAGGATGACACCTGTAGATAAGAAAGACTTAAACAAAGAAAATGTTAGATGATATATGGTGAACTGCCAAGCGATATGCTCGGTCCCAAAAGTGCAAAAGACTTCCTTGAGGGATGACAGTCCACTGTTTATAAGTAAAAGTGTCAGAAATAAAGAAATGGCAAATGACCAACAAAAAGGAAATTAGATAATGCATACTTGTTTCTTTGCAGTCGATCTGCCAGAGTCGTCGACGTCGGTAGTCCTACCGGCATCGGTTGGTCAATATGCCAACGTCGGTTATGTTACCGATGTCGGTCGGGGTTATGGTCAATGTCGATCGGGGCAATGGCCTTGGACGGGTTTTGGATGAGTTTCAAAATCTGTCTATGGTCATAGAGGGGTCTGGAAGGAGTCTGGGTCTGTGCAGGGTTGTAAGACAGTCAATAAGGTCTTAAGAGGGACAAAGATGTAGGGTAGGTTGTCAAAAAGGGTAAGGGTGAGAGGAAGGCTTTTTAGCCTCTCCAGGGAGAAAGCCTGGTCTAGTTGAAGGTCGGGTCTAGTCTGGTTGATAGTATTTAAAAATAGTAAATAGAAACTAATTACTAATACTTTTTAAATTACTGAAATGAAAGGGTAGAAGAAATACTTAGCTCTGGTGAGATGAAGAACCAAGGTGTTGAACGCTTGTACCTGTTGTGGCTTGATGCTGAAGACCTTGTGTAATATTCCAATTCAATTCAGAGTCACTTGCATAGAGTCTTTGTGGCCCCGGGAGTGTTAGTCAAAGTCTGATGCCTGGTGATGTCTTAGAGTATGGGAGAGAGAGAGAGAGATCTGAGCGAGAGAGAAGTTGATTCGAGAGTCCAAGAACGATTCTACCTAAGAGTTTTTGGGGGCCTAACTCAATGTTAGATGTTGGTTTATGTAACCAACGTCGGCTATCCCACCAACATCGGCCGACAGTTAACCCACGTCAGTGGCTGAAGAATGAGTAAATGACTAAGAAGCCTGTTCTCCATCTACCAAGTGTACTTGTTAGTTGGGGAATGGTAAAATGATGGGGTTAATAAGCACGAGGGTTAGTTAGGGAATAAATAGGGAGTGAGAATAAGTTTTAGGTAGTTAGGATTGGGGTGACTTAGTCATAGGGTGAGTCATGGGGTAGGAAATGGTCTTAGGGGTGAGGTGTCCAAGGTAAGGTGTCATGGGTGATGTGTCCTAGGGTGATGTCATAATTTAAAATAAATAGTTTATTTTAAATTAATAAGGTGTGGGTTAGGACCAAGGGGAGTCGACACAATTTTGGTGTTTACATTTGCCCCTTTTTGTCTTGTTGGTTGTTCTTGACGAACTACAAGACAAAAATAGGAGTAAGTTCCCCTAGGTATGTGATGAGTTATTCCCCCTCAAAGCGGGAGTCGAGGGAAGGTAACCTAAAATCAATTGCCGATTTGATAGGCAGTCAATGGGTATTGTGAAGTTTTAGTGCAAACGCTACAATAGTTGAGATTGTGTGTATACCACTTCACGTGATAGATAGGTCAAATTGTCGTGGTCAAGGTCGAGGAGTGCTAAAATTGAAGTAACTGGTCCCCAGCATTTAGTCGTAGCTGATTGGGTTAAATGATTAAAGCTGTAGCTCCAATGGTCATCGTGTTCCAAGTATCCTGGGCTCAGGAAGTGCTCTTGGAAAACATGAAAATGCCACAAGTAGTGGGGATCAACTTGGGCGCGATCCGATACTTGTGAGGGTCATAATGTGAGGTGCGTATAATTTGCTAACCATTCATGAGGTAGCATACATGTAATCAAAACAACTAAGGCAAAGTTGTCTCGAAAGTGGTTATGGTCAGAGGAGATAGTCACGATCTCCAAAGTCGTTGGTCGAGTCGATTTGAGATATAAGTGATCTCAAGGGTTGTGTGTTGTAGTTAGAGAGATGTGTGTGATATCCAATGTGCCCCATGAGAAGTCAAAGGTGACTTATATAGTGTCAGGGTTGGTTGTTTGGTCATGATTGTGGACTAGATTAAAATGATTCGTCCATTAGGTAGATGAATGAACGAATGGCCGATGTCATTAGGGAGATGATCGGGTAGATGGCCGAGCTAGCCCCAGAAGACTGAGTGCTGCCTACATAGCTCCTGTTTTAAGAGCCTCAAGCTAATTTAGTTCTGATGAAGAGTCAAAGTGGTTGATAATTATTTGGGTCAGGTTAGTGTTGTCAGCATTTCCCATGTGTGTGATGGTATATGCTTGAAATGATGAAGGGTATGATGATGTTACAGCCTTTTCCATATTATGTGATGGTGTATTCTGTAACATTGGTTGTATGGGTTTTCATCCCTAGCAATTTTCTATATTTGTGATTGTGTATGCTAAAAATGAAATGAGTATGTTTATGCTTCAGCAAGTAATGGTTTATGCTTGGCATAAATTGTGTCTGGTTGATAGTTCCATGTGTATTATTTTCCATAGAAATGTGTGTGAATGATGATGTCATGTTAGAAAATGTTTGGGTTTGGGTTGGTTGGTTTTGGTTATAAAATGATTTGGTTGTATGTGACCAAAGTGTATAAGAAGTGAAAGGCGCGTTGCTCTTTCATTGACAAGGACCATAATTATAGCATAGATAAGGCTTTGTGCAAACAAAAGCCTTGTTCATGCATTACGTCATTGACCATTGGTTTATGTTAGAGAAATAGTCGAATCACTTGACGTTAAGTGAGCTCCAAATCCCTTGAGTATGTTGGGATGATGGATATGATGATTTGATATGTAAAGATAGGGTAACCTTTTTAGGCAGGGATAACTTTGCCCCTTTTATAGGTGACCCTGAGAACGACTATAGGCAAGTCCATGACTTAATAGTTAGTTAGTCATTTTTTATTTTTATTTTTAATATGGTAGACTGATCAATGCGGGAAGTCCACTTGGGGATGTTGTGTTTTATGGTCATGTTGAAGCTGATCGATGTGGGCAGCTTTTGAGAGGGTTCTATGTATGTAGCAAAATTTGGGCATAGCCATCCTTCGAGGGAGTGGTCTATACTCTGATTTGTATATTTGGATGCCTAGCTATCCTTCAAGGGAGCAGTCTAGTTATTACAGCAATGATGCAGCTATCCTTCGAGGGAGCAGTCTACATTTATAGTTTATGACTTGTGAATGGCATCCCAGTTTTATTTTTGTTTGGTTGACTAAACTTTTGGTCATGGACTTGACTATAGAGGTTTAAGGGTTTCCTTTTATTAGGACAAAGCATTTATGCTTGATAAAAGGGTTTAAAAAGGGTTGAAAGGAATAGGAATGATAATGACAGGGGTTGCTCAAGGGATGAACTCAAGTTAAATATCAAGAGAATGAGTACTTGATTAATAGTAGAATGGTCATAGATGTAAGGCATTAAGAGGCTCAAGTTCTAGCCGACCTTCAAGAGAAGATAGATGATAAGAGCCTGATCCATGCTTGTGTGTTGTTATGTAAGGTTTGAGTCAATCAGGAGAAAACTTGCCCCATTTACTTCTTTCTAGATTGGTCACATGTTGGGCTTCTTTAAGGATGAGATCTCCAATTTTGAAATCTCGCTATTTAAAATTATTGTTGTGGGCATGATTTGGTCGATGTTGGACATGAAGTCAGTTAGTAGGTTGTTGGCATTTTGTACAACACTGAACATAGTTGTTGCAGTCTTGGTTAAGGATGGGCCAATAATAGCCCAGGTGGAAGATGCGCTTGGCAACCATGTTACCGCTGAAATGTCCCCCACAAATCCTATCATGGACTTGTTTGATGATATGGGAAGTCTCAGTGGTTTTTAGGCATCGAAGAAGGAGGCCGTCTAAGCCTCGTTTGTAAAGAAGTCCCCCTAGCATGGTGTATTGGGCAGTACTTTTGATAAAATCCCACCGTGCATTGCTAAGGAGGTTAGGAGGTATGATAAAATATGTCAAGTAGTCCACAAGTCATTTGTACTAAACGTCATGTGGAATAGAGAGGTTAGGAGGAATTTCCCCCAGTGATGTTGATTGATATATGCCCAAGATAGAAATCTTGGGTCATGTTGGTTGAGAGGTCTTGACAAATAATGGATATGTCGGAGGTGTAGAAGTCTGGTCTTTTCCTTTATCCTTCATGGTTTGGGGCCTAGTGGCCACATTAACAGTGTTGATTTCAAATAAAGGTGGAGAAGGTGATAAAGGGACCATAGTCTTGTATGGGGATCCTGATTTAGGTGAGGATGTTTGAGAGGCATGAGATGATGTTGGTGATTTGTCAAAAAAGTGGTCAGAAGTAGCCTCAATGTGAGGGGTGTCCTTTTTTAAGTGTTGGCGAATGACAACCTTAAGGGCACAACAATGCTCAGTATCATGCCCAGGTGTGCAATGATACCAGTAGATTTTAGTGTCATCGAACTAAGATGGTTTTGGTTCGAGAGGTTGATATGGTTTAATAGGTAGGAGAGTGATGCTAGATGACTACAATAATTGACATAACATCAAAGCATATGAACCCTTTAATGGGCCTGCACGTGTTGCAGTAGGTGTTGACAACTTCTATTTAGAATTTGTAGGAGGAGTTGGTCGTACCACCTTTTTAGTTGGTGGTGTGGTCAAAGGCGTAGATGGCACTTACTTGGTGAGAGGTGCCGAATGTTTTGGAGGATGTATGTTTTTGATGGGTGAAGGGAGTAATAAAGGCGATTTGCCTCTGTGAGGTGTTGAAATAGGGAGCACTCCTTTTAAAGTGGAAGGATGTGGACCCAAGATAGATGGTAATGGTGATGGTGGGGGAAGAGTTCTTCGATGTGGTTTAGTAGCCTTCTTTGGTATGATGCAAGGACCACTATTGTGCAGGGTGAGGTTCAAGTCTACCTTCATCGAATCTTCTTCGGCCAAAGTGGGTGAGGTGGTAAGTTCCTCTCTCGATGGAGAAGAGATTGGAGATTGTGGCTCTTCAGGTGGATAGAGCATAAGGATGATCATGGTTTTCGCGTGTGGTCTAGGAGTGGGGCAAGTATGATCCCCCATTAATGATAAGAAGGATGAGGGCGAGGCAACTAGTGTTGGTGCCATCAAAACATCCTCTGATATGGGAGAGGTCAAAGTAGACTCTCCCACGTGTGAGATGGGGCTGGATGGAGGACTATCCTCCATTTGTGGAGGACAAATAGGAGAAGAAGGCTCTTCAACCTATGGTGGACAAATAGGAGAAGAAGGCTCTTCTACCTATGGTAGACAAATAGGTTGACTAACCTATTCAGACTGTGGGAGAGTTTGGTTAGAAACCATGTTGACTGTGCGTATGTTACGCTCTTGAAGGTCATTAGCTATGGTCTGAATGTTATGTTGACTTGGGGGATGATTAGGGAAGGGTTGTCTAAAGATATCTAGGTTTTGGTTGGCCAGCGCATTTGGGTTATCCAAAATAAGATCCCCCTTGTCCAACATTTCTTGTATGATGTTTTTAAAAGTTTTGCAGTTGTCTATGTCATGCCCTTTGACACGATGAAAGTTACAGAAGTCATTTTCCCTATACCAGGCAGGGATGGATTTTGAGGGGTCAAATTGGGGTGGTCAAATTTGAGGGAGATTAAGGACTCCTTGCTTGACTAGTTTATCCAACACAGAAGCATATGATTCTCCTATTGGAGTGTATTAAGGCTGTATATTCTGTTGTTGGAATTGCCTTATGAAGTATTGTAATGTGGAAGATTCAAATGGGTTAGTTGTTGTAGAGGATGATGATCTAATGACCACAGTGTTTGCCGACCCCTGAGACTTGGAGTGGGAAGAAGAAGGTTTGGAAGAAAAAGGTTCATTAGATTTTGCGTTACTACGTAATTTGACCTTATCATCTTCAACTGCACGGAGTTCAAGCTTTCGAGCCATTGTGAAAGCTTTGTAAAATGTGTGGAATGTTTGGACCCGCAAAGTAGATGAGATGTGCTTGGCACATGCTCTTGAAAAGAGCTCAATGAGCTCAGTTTGAGGTAAAGAAAAGGAGAGTTGGTTGATCAAACGTCTCCAACAGGCAACGAAGTCAGCTATTGACTCATCATCGAATTGTTTAATAAAATATAGGTTTGTGATGGAAACTTTTTTGGTGATGTTGATTGAAAAGTGGTCGAGGAATAATTGGGCTAGTTGAGTGAAATAAAAGAGAGAATGACTGAAAATAGAGCTATACCAGTCAAGGGCGGCCCCTGAAAGTGACATGGGGAATGTGTGAAGTAATAATGCATTATCGTGCGCTATGAGGTAACAAGCATGTCTAAACGCTCGTAGATGTTGTTGTGGGTCCTCTTTACTCTGAAAGCGAGTAAATTTGGGGAGTTCCCACTGGTTGGGATATGGTCGAATGGGCACCAAAGGGTGGATGGGTTCATTACAGATTTATTTGTATGAAAGAACATTGCTTGAACTAGAAATGGATGTCTCAAGATTAGACATCTTATCCATCAACATCTTAATTAGATCGGCTGATGAATTGGCAAGTGGGGCACCCCCTAGTTTGTAAGGTACCTAGAGAGTGTTAGGAGGGGTTTATGATGTACTTGATTACATTTGTATAGGCGCAACATATTGGTAGTTCATCATAGGGACTGATGTTGAGGTCAAAGGGGCTTATGCCGTGAAGTTGGAGGGCACAAGTTGACTAGATACCGCCAAAGGTGGTTGAATGGCGGCATTGGTAAAAGGATAGGTAGTCACTCCCATGTTTATAGGCACAACAGTGTGTGGAGTCAAGACAATCAAGTTCTGGTATGGTGTAGAACTTGGTTAAATTGTTTGTGGTTGAGGGTGTATGAAAACCCTGATGGTGGTAGGTCCAAAAATAGACGGGGAGGCCAAATCTTGAGCATTGGCCATGGTCGGACTATTGGTTGAGGCAATAGTTTGAGTTATAAAAGGCTGGGTAATGGATGCTGTTGATATCATTGCCGCTTTAGTGACGAAAGTTGGCATCCCATAATCAGGATTACCTGAAGGGTCTTGTGTTTGGCTTCTCGCGAGAGAGTGTTGGAGAGCCTTGACATTGTGGTCAAGGAATTTCTCAAAGTCTTGATCTCCTTTGAGAACAATAGGAGATTGATTGGTGGGGGTAGGCTGGATAGGAGTACGTTCAATATCTGAAGTATACTCCATTTGGTGACTTGATATGAAAGGTGAGGGTGGAAGCGGTTGTTGCGTCGCATGGTCAACAAGAGTTTTGGCCTAACTGTGTGTCAAAACTATTGAAGGAAAAAAAGATTCAGGTTCTAAAAACTATATGTTTCAGCTTCAAAAAACTAGAAGTTATGTTTGACAACAAAAAAGTCAGGTTTTATGCTTGCTATTTTGGTAGAAAATATGTTGACAGTGACCGGCGTTGGTTGAAGAACTGATGTTGGTTATGAAAAGTTGCTGACGAGGGTAATATAACCCATGCCGGTGAAGATAAATTGCTGACATCGATGGAAAAACTGATGTCGGTGTCTATGTATTTCCAGAAACTCAAAAAATTGAAAGTTTTTGGAAGAAAAAGAAAGTTCTGAGTTGTTTTAGGAGCTCAGAATAATGCATCCTTACTAGCTCAAAAAAATAGATAAAAATAGAAAAGTAGATGAAGGCAAGCAAACTCTAAGCGTTAAATTCCTAAGAATAAATTTTAGAGTCATGGTGGCTTATGCCTTAGAAGAATATGTTTGGGGATTGGGCTTTTAGAACGGGTCTTAAAAAGGAAGTCTAAAGTTGGTTTTGGGTTATGTTTTGGTGCTCAAAAGTCTGTGTTAGGTTCCATACGTGGCTTGGTGATAGGGGCTTGCTCCCCTCACTTCACGAGCGCAGAGCCAAGCTGGGTCACTTAGCTAATATATACTTCACCTATAGTTTATACTCTGCCAGAGAACAAAGTGGGTCCTCCTCTTGGTGGTGAAATCCAAGTAGGATCGCCGAGAAGGGTAAGGTATCTGCTAGGTGATGAAATCCTAGATGGGCCTTGTCTCAAGTATGTTTAGATGTTTGATTTTGTGAATGTGGTTAGGTTGTGAAACATATGTGCACTACGATTTATTCATAATGCATTTAATTACTAGATGAGCTAAATATGCATTCAAGCAGGAGTGAAATGCAATAGATTTTTAACCTAAATTGAAATGTGTTGTTCGGATGCAAACAAGTGAGGAAAAGGTTAAGAGCATGAACTCTAAGATGCAAGAAGGTAATGGGTGACAAGAAGAAAAAGAAAGATATTCTTTTTAACTTGTGCTTATGATTTCTTTTCGAAATAAAAAGATAGGAGGAAGGATGCAAGAAGAAATCTTTTTCCTAATGCAACTATATGAAAGTTTGCTTTTTAGATGAAATGAACCCAAGGAAAACTCCAGAGTCCCATCGGGCATGCCAGAATGTTTCTACTCATTTTTGCTATTTAATATTCAAAAGAAATAAGAAACTAAAGATAAAGGGTCAGGGTTTAGATGATACCCAGATTAAGTTGCGCACCATATCCAGACATTGTAGGAGCTCCTCTTTGGCTGTGGAGGACGACACCTGTAGATAAGAAAGACTTAAACAAAGAAAATGTTAGATGATATATGGTGAACTGCCAAGCGATATGCTCGGTCCTAGAAGCACAAAAGACTTCTTTGAGGGATGACAGTCCACTATTTATAAGTAAAAGTGTTAGAAATAAAGAAATGACAAATGACCAACAAAGAGGAAATTAGATAATGCGTACCTATTTCTTTGCAGTCAGTCTGCCACAGTCACCGACATCGGTAGTCGTACTGACATCAGTTGGTCAATATGCTAACATTGGTTATGTTACCGATGTTGATTGAGGTTATGGTCAATGTCAGTCAGGGCAATGGCCTTGGACGGGTTTTGGATGAGTTTCAAAATGTGTTTGTGATTGAGAGAGGGGTCTGGAAGGAGTCTGGGTCTGTGTAGGGTTGCAAGACAGTCAATAAGGTCTTAAGAGGGAAAAAGATGGAGGGTAGGTTGTCAAAAAGGGTAAGGGTGAGAGGAAGGCTTTTTAGCCTCTCCAAGGAGAAAGCCAGGTCTAGTTGAAGGTCGGGTTTGGTCTGGTTGATAGTATTTAGAAATAGTAAATAGAAACTAATTACTAATACTTTTTAAATTATTGAAATGAAAGGGTAGAAGAAATACTTAGCTCTGGTGAGATGAAGAACCAAGGTGTTGAACACTTGTACCTATTGTGGCTTGATGTTGAAGACCTTGTGTAATATTCCAATTCAATTCAGAGTCACTTGCGTAGAGTCTCTGTGGCCTAGGGATCGTTAGTCAAAGTCTGATGCCTGGTGATGTCTCAAAGTGCGGGAGAGAGAGAGAGAGAGATCTGAGCGAGAGATAAGTCAATTCGAGAGTCCAAGAGTGATTCCACCTAAGAGTTTTTGGGGGCCTAACTCAACGTTAGATGTTAGTTTATGTAACTGACGTCAACTATCTCGTCAGCGTCAGCTGACAGTTGACCGACGTTAGCGGCTGAAGAATGAGTAAATGGCTAAGAAGCCCATTCTCCATCTACCAAGTGCACTTATTAGTTGGGGAATGATCAAATGATGGGGTTAATAAGCATGAGGTTAGTTAGGGAATAAATAGGGAGTGAGAATAAGTCTTAGGTAGTTAGGATTGGGGTGACTTATTCATAAGGTGAGTCATGGGGTAGGAATTGGTCTTAGGGGTGAGGTGTCCAAGGCAAGGTGTCCTAGGTGAGGTGTCATGGGTGATGTGTCCTAGGGTGATGTCATAATTTAAAATAAATAGTTTATTTTAAATTAATAAGGTGTGGGTTAGGACCAAGGGGAGTCGACACAATTTTGGTGTCTACATCAGCCTTAAGAGGTGACTTGCTACCAGAGTCAGAATTAGCTCCCAAGTGACCATTATGTGTAGATATGGTTGAGAAGGTTTGGGAGATTATGTAATGAGTCACTAACCTATAGCCTCACCAATAAAGCTATTAGATAGTGCATTTGTTGAGTTAGACTCTCAAATCAGTTTACTAATAATAGGTTTTTCATTTGCCTGATTTGGTGTGTGTTATACTAAACCCATTTTATTTGTGAGCTGAGTCAACCTTTTACCCAAACCTATACACACTTGTCTAGGCCTCTTTCATATATCATCATCTTGTATCATCCTTGTCAATATCCTCATGTATAAATTTTCTTTGTACATGTGTGTACATCCTTTAAGCTTATCTCATCTTACATCGTATCCTATGTCTCATCATTCCTTTCATCTTATTCACACCCTAATCTTCATCTCTTAGCCTAATCATTCCTAGTTGAAACACACTTATTATAGTCACCCCTTTTTCCTAAGTCACAACCTTATTTTGAATTTTTCATTCATTCATATTATACCCTTGACCTAGTCATACACTATTATATCCCTCTTTGACCTAGTCCTTAGTCATACCCTATTATCCCTAGTATTACCATAATAATTTTCACATCATTTCTATTATATCTAATCCCATCCTAGCCTACCTTCATACCCTTGTCACACCTCATAAATTACCTTGGTCTTGTCTTAGTGTTCATCCCCTCCTAGTCTAACCTCACCATATTATCTTCATCTCATCTAGACTTGTCTAAAACATCAAGACATTCCCTCTTGTAACCTAGTCAAATCCATCCCCCAAATCTACTCCCATCATTTATTTGGTCTTGAAACCTAATCATAACTTATCACTTTATCAAAATATATCCTTGGGTCTCCTTAATAACACCACATGTCTTGACCTTGTCTAGCCTAATTACTTTATCCATCACCATATTTCTTTCTTATACAACCTAGTCCTAATCAGATTCAACCCATCCTTACCTTGTCATCCCCTTGACTATACTAGTCATACCCTTAAGTCTATAGTCATGCATTAGTCCTCATCCACATTGGAAAACAACTCTTTCCACATTAGGGTCTCAATTATAAGCTTGCTTGTGTCTAATCAAGTTTGAGTCATAATCATAATCCTATCAACCTATCAATAAAATCATCTCATTCTATTTGAGTCGAGATAGTATTAATCTAGTCAATTCAAAATTATCTCTTGGGATAGTATAGCCCCTATCAAGATCTTGTCATAGTTCACCTGATCAAATCAATTCTTAATCATCAAAGTCTAGCTCACATCCTAAATTGGTCTACTTAATCTTGTTATTTCCCATACAACATCTCATATCATTTAGCCAAACTTTAGATCGGACTAAAACAAGCCTTTTTCTAAATTTGTTCCACACATCCCATATTCATCCCTCAATATTTCTAGTCAATCCCCCACACCTGCCGATTAGGGATGACAAAACCACATCATCTATTCTTTCTCCCATCTTGATCCATGGATTCCAAAGCAACTTTGGACACCCTAATTAAGAAATCACTTATGGCCAATATGTATGTACTCCTTTCTCACCTCCTTGAGATAAACACCCCATGTTCTATAGACTTTGACCCCATCCACTCAATAGTACCTCCAATCTACACCCATCCACATCAGTCTGCTCCTAAACCCCATCCCAACCTATCATAGTTAAGTTCTTTATCTACCAATCATAACCAGTCTTTTACTCCTTCCTCTATTAGTAAAGGGAATCTAATCCTAGCCACCTCATCTACTACTAGTCTACCCACCCAGTCACATCAACAATGATATGAATCCAAAGTCCAATGCTTCTACATTCAAGTCAATAATTGAAGAGGACCTATACTCCTCTTCCCATATCCTTATAATACCTCTTCCAAGAACTCATTACCATAGACATGATAGTCTATCCATGCATACAACATATTAATCCCACCAAGCCTAAGGATTTTTGGTATAAATCTAACTAATATTGTGTATATCATTGAAACTAGGGGTTCATCATCAAATGATGTCATAATTTACAAAACTATGTCTAAGACCTCATTGATCATGGTAACACTTAAATCAAGAATGAATCAGATGGGTCTACATCTAAGGGTGAACAAGAAAAGGTATGATGAGATTCTATTCCCAATCATGATCAAGCCCTTCCCTTTCCAAGCCAAGGTCAAGATACCACATATATCTTCTATGGTCCCCCCATATTCTATAAATCATCCATCAAAGATGAGTCTATTCCCCATGAACCTAGTCATCCCTTATCTAACGAGTCATTATTTCATGGACCTTTATTTGGTGAATCCATTGTCCCTCCATCATCTTCCTCTCACCCATCATACCAAATATCCCACATTGAGAGTAATCTTATGGAAAATAAATCTTATACTAGTATCATTACATCTTGTACATCAAAGTTAGTATTGGAGTCAACACTAGTCTTATCTACTTCAGGATTATATTCAACACGAAATATCTGAATTAGATTCCTCATCTGAAACATTATCCCTCAAATATATTGCAAAAAATGATTACTATGCCTATATTTTTTAGGATAACTCCAATTCATATGTCAACTAATCACAAAATATATCTTTTGATCTCAATTAGGATGATGAAGTCATAACATAGTTCTTACAATCTTTATCTATCCAAGATATTAAGAATATATATGATCCTATATTGAATGCATGCCCTATAAATAGTCTTAGTGATCCTTTTTTTGATCTTGAGAATATTTTCTCTGATGTCAAAATAGGATATCCTAGGAACCCCTATGAGGACCATGCTACCCCATCACCACTCATTGATCTCATCCTACCATCTCACCCACCTTCATCCATCATATATCCTTTTCTTCCTGTCAATGATCATTTACTCACCTCCCTCTATGAGAACAAATAGGAACATACATCATTGGAATCTACCTAGAGAAACATAATATATGCCATAAATACAAAGGTCCAAGATCATATTCAAAAATTAATACATAATGATTAAATCATATTTGATCCAACAAGTCAAATCATCAACGTAATCAAAAAGTGTCTTCCCCTATTAAAACCCTCTTTGAGGCACTAATGGACCCTTAAAGTCAAAATAATCATCATCTATCAAGTCAAAATTCCAAATCCTCTGGTGAATCCCCATCTTAGGTACCAAGGGGAACTCAAAGACAAATTCAATCAATAAATCAAAACAATGTCAAAAACACTATCAGTAAGGTTGATAATACTTCAAATAATCAGATCAAAGAAGAAAATCGAAGTCAAAATCTCTTGGTTATATTAAAGTCTTTTATCACATGACACCAATTAAATATAGAATGTCCAACATCTCCAACAATGTGTACAACTAATAGTCCTAATCCATAATCACCCATCATAACTTCTTATCATGATCGTATCATACAATCAAGTCCTATACTCCACCATCAAATTGAAAATCTAAACCCATCCATATTGTACCTCACAAACCCAGGCAACATTATCTCTCATAGGGTGATGAAGACACCTGGTCTAGATGTTTGGATGGGTCTTGATAAAGAATTAATGAAGGTCATAAGGACATCAATACATCCAATAGTGACAACATGGTCCTAGCATCACACATCTCTAGAATAGGTGTTGGCTAAAGATCAAGAAAATGTTTACATCCTGCATCTTACACCCTTGTCAAATAAAGCAAGATGATAAAGTTAAAAAATTTAATAATAAAAATAAGTAAATAAATAAATAATAAAATAAAATAAAAATCATTCATACAATAGTGAAAACTAGTCTTTTGGTGCCTTGGGCAAGTACCCTGATGAAAATCAATTTTTGGCATCATGGTAAAATAATATATTATCCACATTCACCTCAACACTTGGGGGAAAAATCTATCCCTTGTCAATCCCATCCATGTCATATCCCTCTTTCATCCCATTATGTCAATCATTCCTTCCCATATTGACCTTAGTATTGAAGTGGAAGATGTCTTGGGAAATATTCTAGAATCATCTTGACATATCCTCCAATGGACACTTGGGAAACTAAATATCTTGTTCCTTCACAATGTTGTCATTGGTGATACCTAATCCATTCTTCCTTGGTCCTCATATACTTTTCAACATCACCCTCATCCTTTTTTT
The DNA here is from genome assembly GCA_037957365.1 of Torreya grandis. Classification (NCBI taxonomy): domain Eukaryota; kingdom Viridiplantae; phylum Streptophyta; class Pinopsida; order Cupressales; family Taxaceae; genus Torreya; species Torreya grandis. Next base: position 7,302,837 of record JARHVA010000064.1, read on the forward strand.
GTCCCATCCATTTATTTCACCCATCATTATCTTGGTTTTTATGCTTGGTATTACCTTTACTAGTAACCCCATTTATATAATATACATACATATTTAAAAAAACCCTAAAAATCCCAAAGAATCTAAGCTATCTTGTCTTATTTCATATTTTCATGTCTTATGTATCCCAATCATCTTGTCCTATGACCTGATTTGTCCATCTCATTATCATCCTACCCTATCTTATATCCTAGTCGTCTTAAATGGATGATGATGGATACTATTTTTAATTTGTCATATTGGTATTACTTAGTCATCTTATATCCTTTTATCATCCAATCCATTTATCCATCTCATTTTCATACTACTTTGTCCAAATCATCACTTGATCAATCATCTCATTGACTCTCATCAGGACAATTAGATAAGACACAATGACACTGCATGTATATATTTGTGTGTTACTTGTCTGCTCTTTATCATTTGACTTGGTTGCATATATTTTATCATGTATATATCCGCATATGTTTGTTTATTTGTCTCTATTTATCTTCTTTTAGTATTTTAATTAGTCTTGTATCATGTCTTCTTTGTCTATTATGCAATTAATGAGGATGCTATGATGACACCAAAAGATAAATGATTCTTTTAATTTCCCTCAATGATGCAAAGTTTGCTATTTTCCACTTTTCTAATCATGCACTTTGGCACAACATTCTCTTGGTCATACTTATATCATGGGGCATATTGCCTAGTGATATATTTACATTGGATTGTTTAGACTATGATGAGTCTTATTATAGTAATGATGGCTTGATAATAGACACACTCATCATTCCTCCAAGTCCTTTTTCATCACATCTATATCCTCTCATCAATAATATATCATTACTCTAGTCATCAACATCTCAACATCTAAAATTTCTCTATCTTCATCTAAAAATTAACATGCCTAATAGTCATCATCATATTAATATTTTAATCCATCATCATCATCATCATCTAATCTACATTAGCCTAAAGTATTTCAGACTATGTAGGTAGTGCTTAGTCACATAATGTGTCTAAAGCTAGCTCGACCACTCTCACCTCTTTCCCCTTTATTCTTCATTACATATATATTATCCCTCATCATCTTTAAGTCTTGCATTAGTCAAATCCTTGAGCCATAATATCAATAATTGATTAGTTGGTCTATTGATTAATCACCATCCCTAAAATCATATCTCTAATATTTTCATCAATCATTCATACCTGCCGATTAGGCCCAACAAATCAAAACATCCATCTTTTCTTCCATCAATCATTCATTATCATTGATTGGTCAATTAATCATTTAAAGTTTACGATTTCTTCCTTTGATTGAGGAATGAACAGAACCATAAATTTATTATCATTTATCACTCCTTTGCATGTGCCCTTGCTAGGGGCATCATTGTTATTAATCACATTGTGAATCATCGATTCGATGAAATGTAGTCTAATTATTACCCTTAATATTTTGGTCACTTGATCATATCATTTCTTCTCTCTCATCTCTTTCATCATTTATCTTGACTTCAGCTTTGAGCTACCCTTATCATTAATCTTATCTAATTATTATCTTATTTTGGCCTGATGCTCTCCCAACATGTGTCTTTGCTTTGGATATGTTAAAAGCTCATGAACTTTATTATTTTGGTTTGCATCTCTCCCATATTAACCACACTTGTTCATTTTATTGGAATTTAAAATTCAATCCCACCTACCCTAGCTTATTCCTAAGCTCTCCTACATCCCTAGTGCCTAATCAACCATCTAATCTTCTCATCTAACCACCTACTAATCTTGCTTATCCCCTAAATGGATTATATAATTCTCCAATTCTAAAATCCTCCTCTATTATCTTCATCATCTCAAGAAGCCTTTAATTCTAGAGGCTTCTAAGTAATTTTTAATTACGTTTAATTCTCCACCATTGATCTTATTATACCCAACTTTGAATGTTAGCCATTGATCTTCCCTCCTCCCTTATATTTAAATACCCTCACTCATCCATTTTGGGAGTAATAATCAAATCAATCACAAATCCATGAATCCATACAATCTAAGTCTCTTGATCAAGCTAATATCATGCTAAAAATATGAGTCTACTTGTAAGCAATACATTATCCATATCACTTAAATCTTTTTCTTTGTTTGAATCTTGATTGGGAACATTTGGCTTTAGTTAGAATGTTGTTTTAAATGTTCATTTTATTGTATTTTGATCTAATGGTAAATTATAGATTTGGGCATTTTTGATATAATATAACATAATCAAAAATCCATTACTCAAATTTATCATCTCATAGATGGAACTAAACCTAAAAGAACATTGGAATGAGAAAACTAATTTTGTAATCTATGATTTGGATTAGGATTGTTGGGTATACTTATAGTGATGTCCAAGCTTGGATTGGATGTGTGGATTGGTGAGCTAGAATGATTGTTTAAGCTCAAATTTTGACTTAGATTGATGGTGATTTGTAATCCTTGGAGACTTGGATTTGGGTTTATTTGTGAACTTGAATGAACACTCAAGCTTAGATTGGTTTGATCATGGATTTTTAAACTTGATTGGACATTTAAGTTCAGGGTGATCAAATTTGGGTTTGTTAAACTTGAACACATATTAGACTTTGGATTGTTTGGATGCATGATTGGCAAAATTGAATGAACATTCAAGTTTTTGTTAGTTGGATTTGTGATTGGTAAACTTGAATGCATGTTCAAGCTTGGATTGGTTGGATTGACATATGAGGATTAATTGTAATTCACACTCATATTAAGATGATTAGGATTCAGATTACCAAAAGTATTATTTACTTGATGTGATTGGAGATGCATAATCTCTTGGTTGACATGGTGTGCATGAGTTTCCATAGAAAACTGTTTCTATTCAAATTTTGCTTTTAGATTCAAAGGAGAGAAAATGAGAAACTTAAGAAGGAATGGTCAAGGCTTGATGTGTACCTAGATATAGTCTACGCATCGTAATCCAGACGCTGTGAGTACTCCTCTTTGGCTGTGGAGGAATGACACCTACAAAGAAAAGAAGCTTGGATAAAAGAAGGTGTTAGATGGATAGATGGTGGGTTGCCAAGCGAAAGCTTGATCCCAGAAGTATGAAGACTTCCTTAAGGGATATAAACCCACTAATCAATAAAAAGAAGTGTCTGATAAATAACAGAATGATAAAGAATTGAGATGATAAAAGATGGAATGAAAAAGGGAAGCAAAGGCTTACTTAAAAGAAGTTGTCGAATTGGTCACAGTTGCCGGTGTCGGTTAGTCAAGGTGCCGACGTCGGTTAATATGCCGACGTCGGTTGGGGTAGTGACCGATGTCGATAGAGGCAAAGGTCTTTGGACGAGGTCTGGTTAGGTTTTTGGTCCGTGGACAGGGTCTAGTCAAGGTCTGGGTTTATTTGAGTGGTCTTGAGACAAAGTTTTGGGCTTGGTTGAATAGTCTGGGGTCTGGGTCTGAGAATCTAGTTGAATGGACAGAGTGTATGGTCTGACAGAGGACAGAGGCAATAGGGAGATGGAGAAGTAAAGATTCAAGTCTGGCTTGGTTAACAGTTTGGTTTGGGGAGAGGAAGTGCTGAATCTAATTCATAATACTTAGAAGCAAATGACTAGAAAACACAAAGAAAACACAAACAATATACTTACTTGTGCCTTGTTGAAGATGTGCTGCTAATGATTCCCATACCTACTGTTGATGTAGCCTGTGTGGAGAACCTATGGCTGATGGAGAACCCTGAAGCTGTTGTTGCACCTGAGGGAGAGAGTGAGAGGCTTGACTGAGAGATTTGGCAGATTGATGGATGGTTGAAGACCGAAGATTCAAGGATTCCTGATTTGCTTCCAGAGATTAGCCGATTTTTGATTGGGATTAGTCCAAAAGTCAGAAAAGTTGGTTAAGTATAACTGACGTCGGTGATTCCGTCGGCGTCGGTTGACACTTGACTGACGTCGGTGGGTTTAGAACGGGTAAAAAGAGCCACCAAGCCCATTTTTCATCCGCCAAGTGCACTATCCGTTGGAGAATGTCAAGGTTGGGCTAAATACGCACGAGAGTTCGTTAGGCGGTTAGAGAGAAGTAGGAATAGGTCTTGGGTGAGTCATAGGATGGGAATTAGTCCAAGGCGAGGTGTCATAGGTGAGGTGTCATGGGTGATGTGTCCAAGGAGGGGGGGTTAATTCAAAATAAATTTATTATTTTAAATTAGTAATTTTTAGGAATGGGTTAGGAATGAACCAAGGTGGGGAATGACCAAGGGTTAGACACTATTTAGGTGTCTACATTTGCCCCTTTTTGTCTTGTTGGTTGCTCTAAATGAACTGCAAGACAAAAATAGGAGTCGGTTGCCCCAGGTATAGGATAAGGTTGATTTTGTCTTGTTGGTTGTTTAAGTGAACTGTAAGACAAAAATAGGTGAGGGTTGGTTGCCCTGATTATGGATGAGGTATCCCCCCCTCAAAGCAAGAGTCAAGAGGAGGGAACCTAGAATTGGGTGCTAATTTGACAAAGAGTGGATGAAAAGGGTGAAGATAGAGGGAGAACGCTACAAAAATTGTGATTGTGCGTACACCACTTCACAAGAATGGTCAGGTCAAATTATCACAGGTCAAGGGTCAAGGAGTACCAAAATTGAAATAACTGGTCCTCAGTATTTAGTCATCTGCTGATTGGGTTATTCAATCTAAGTTGAAGCTCCAATGGTCATCGTGTTCCAGATATCCCAGGCTTAGGAAGTGCTCCAAAAAACACGAAAAAGTCACAAGTAGTGCGGATCAACTAGCTTGCGATCCTATACTTGTGAAGGTCAAAAGTTTGTGCACAATTTTGCTAATCAATCATGAGGTAGCATATACATAAAAACAACCAAGGCAGAATTGCTTTGGAAGTAGTCACGGTTAGAGGAGATTGTCATGATCTCCAAGGTCTAGTGGTCGATGGATGGAGGCAAAAGTGATCCAAGTGTGCCCCAGGGGACCAAAATGACGTGGTCTGGAGGACTGACTGATTAGGGGCATGATTTTTGGGGCAATAGAGAAAAAAGGAGGTTGGAAGGACGCTGACGTCGGTAAGATAAACTGACGTCGGTAGATAAAAGTGGCCGACATCGGCAGAGTTCGGCCATGTCGACGGATTAGGGCAAGCCAATGCTGACGTCAGCGGCCTGCCAAATCTGACAAAACTGGATTGGCGGCCCACCAAAAGTCATTTGCTACTTGTTGACTGAGACAAAAAAGAGCTCTGGAGTTGATTGAGTGAAAGTGATCTAGAGCTGATCGAGGAGCAGTGCGAGGTGGCAGAGGAGCATTGCTAAAGAGGAGTCGATTGGACGCTGCAGGGATGCGTGTGGGCCAGCAGGAGTGTATAGAGTCAGTGGCACGGAAGAGATGGCAAAGGGGAGTAGAGGACTTGTGGGAGGTCCACCACTAACGGCACCCATCATGCCACCACGCTGGCGATGCTGAGATGAGGTAAGAGGGTCTTGAACCCTATTTGGACTATTTTTGTTTTGAATTTAGTTTTGAAATTTTAGTTGTTTTAGGTAGAAATTGAGGGGGGAGGGTAGCTAGGAAGGTGGGTAAAGGGTCTAGGATAAGTTAGGAGTGATTTAGGAGGGTTAAGGAGGGTGTAGGGGGGTTTAGAGGGGAAGCCCTAATTTTTAGGGCTCACCCCGTTCGGCCCTAGGGCTGAACCAATCGCCAACGTCAACGGGTTCATCGGCGTCAGCCGACCAGTGATCGGCATTGGTCACTAAACTATCGATGTCGGTCACTAAGTGACTGACGTCGGTTAGGTGAGTGTCATTGCTAGCATGCTAACCGATGTCGGTGGCTACCTGGTCAGAAAGAGTGGTGAAAAATGGTTAAGTTGAAAGGTCAAAGCTACGCCAAGGGCTTATCGGATGTCGGGTTAGGCATAGATGGTCAGAATGGTTTGTAAAATAGGAAGAATAAGAACAATTTTAACATGAGAGTGATTGTGGATGGATGCAGGTGAGACAGAGTCTGATGCTGTAGGATCGCCTCTTGACCTTGCTAATGTGGATGCACAGAGGTGTGACGATCGAGGAGTGGGCGCAAATGAGCGCAGTGGGGCTAGGCGGGTTGAGACGCTACTGTAGAGTGGCGAGGGATGTGAGCCTCATGGTGGCATTGATTGAGTGATGGGACCATGCCACCAACACCTTCCACCTGCCCACGGGTGAGATGATGGTCACGGTCGAGGACGTGTACTGGATTTTACGGCTGCCGATACATGGAACTGACATCTATGCGTGCTCGAGAGAGGCGCATGATATACACATGGTCACGCTGTTTGGGGAGCACATCACAGAGACGAGCTACCATTTAGCCAATTTTGCTTATGAGCCTTTGTATGCAGTAGATGAGGGCGCACATCGACTGGCGGTTTTGATGATGATCAGCATCACAGTCTATGCATTTCCAGATGCGGAGGGAGGCAAGTTCCTGGTGGGCATGATTGAGGTTTTGATGGACATGCTGGAGCAGCAGACAGTGTTCACTTGGGCACCCATCTTTTTGGCCCAGGTATACAGAGAGCTATGTGGCATCAGTCAAGGGTGACGGTACAGTCTGTGTGTAGGCCACCTTCTGCATTGCTAGGCATACGAGCATATTGTGGTTACCCGACCTCTCGGCCTCCCAATGGCGATCCAGGCCAGTTTCAGGGTCAGATTCAGGTGATGGTGTGAGATGATGGCGCAGACGTGGGTGGATGGAGTGGTCAGGGATATTGATCACTATCGAGGGGTACTGGAGGCCTTGATTCCAACAGATATCATCTGGAGACCATACTTGGTGTATCCAGCGTTCAGAGACCAGGGTGAGCAGATGGTCGGGACGCAGAGCATGCGATGGGTCAGAGGTAGGTGAGCCAACAAGCTTGAGAGGATTCCAGCAGAGAGAGTGTGGCGCCAGTATGGGCTGCTACAAGATGTACCTCCTGCATTCTTATCGTACAGACGAGATGATATAGAGGCACCGCTCCCACTGCCAGAGGAGACAGAGGAGCCAAATTTTGAGGAGTTGTCAGCAGGACCTGGGATAGCCAACCCAGGGTGTACAGAGGCCTACATGGCATGGTGGGCAGGGCAGTATACAGGCATACAGGTGGGTCCCTAGCCAGATTTATAGGCCATCACAAGGGAGCGGGATACAGCCCGCGAGGGGAGGGACATTGCGCAGCAGGAGAGAGACGTGGCTTAGGCCCAGGTCACAATTTTGCAGGGACAACTGGTAGGGGTTACAGGGCAGCTGACAAAGATGACAGGTCAGGTGGTAGCATTGACAGGGTAGGTCACTCTGTTACAGGGATAGCTGGCTGCAGCCCAAGCACGGTTAGTGGCAGGTAAGAGCTTTGGAGGGCAAGGCCCATTGCAGCAGCCATCTCAGCAGCTGGCATTTTCATAGGGGGCAGGATCGTCGACATCAGTACACCTAGGTCAACCACAGCCACAGGGGTCAGGACAAGGCACAGCAGTAGGGTAGATGGGTCCACCGCAAACTGTATCTCTAGTTAGATACAGTGATGCACTAGAGGAGATCGCTTATTATGAGAGGGCTATCAGGGGGTTCTCTCAGATACAGCGATACTCAGAGATGCGGGCAGAGCAGAGCTGACAGAGGTCTATGTCTCGAGCGACGGCTTTTGGGTCTCACAGACGGCACAGATCAAAGGGAGGAGAGGACACAGCCTCTTCTCGGCCACCGCCACCACCACCATAGTCGCAGCCTTGAGGGCAGACCTTGAGATTCATTTTTGATGTATATACCGGCCTGCGAGCCGTTGATGCGAGATGTATGAGAGAGAGAGACAGAGGCACAGAGTTGTGTGATTGTATAAACTATTTTGATATATATATGATGATGGTTTTGGATCATTAATGTGTTATGGATGTTTAATGTTTAATGTATTCATCATTTTTGATTATGATGATGATGCATGTTTTGATATTATGTTTACGATTATAATGTTATGATGATTAAATGTGATGATGATAATGTTATGGTAAATGATTATAATGATGATGATGCGTTATGATAATGCTAATAATGAGAATGGTCATGACTTTTAGATTAGATGATGATGTGTAAGGGTTATGTGATAGTGATATTTTATGTTATGACCTTGCGGATTATATGATGTGAATGATTAATTGTGTGATGATGATAATGTGGTTTGTGATTAATGAGTATGATATAAATGATGAAAATGATTATGCTAAAGATTATGAAAATGTGTGTTTGGTTGTGATGTGATTGGCAGGTGATGAGAGAAAAAGATGGAAGAAAGTGACGAAGAGAATGGCCGAGCCAACCCCAGAAGACCCCATGTCAATTGAGTGCTGCTTACATAGCCCCTGTCGTTAGGGCCTTAGGCCAATGTAGTTCTCCCAAGAAGGGAGGAAAAAGATCGAAGTGGTTGATTTTGGTCATGATAAGGATATAACATTTCCCATATGTCCAAGGGTACATGCTTGAAATGACAAGAAGGAGATGATGCTACAACGTTTTCTAGATGGTGTAAGCTGTAACATTGGTCGGGGTTTTCCATCCCTAGAAACTATCCATATTCGTGATGGATGTTTGCTAAAAATGAATTGAGGTCTATTTATGCTTCAGCAAGTATTGGCTTCTGCTTAACATAAATTGGGTAGTTGATAGTTTCCATGTGTATTGATGTCTATGGAAACCAAAATGATTAGGCTATGTGAGTGGTTTGAAAAGAGTCGAATTGAATCGATTTGAAAAATGATGTGGTTGAATGTGACCAAAGTGTAGGCAGAAAGTAAAAGGCATAGGCGCCCTTTTATTGACAAGGACCAAAAAGACAATATAGACAGGGGTTGTTAGAACCAAGAGCCCCATTCATGCATTGCATTATTGACCATAGTTATGTTAGAGCGGTAATCGAATCACTTTTGACATTAAAGTGAGCTCGAAGTCCCTTGAGTAGGTGATATGATAGGAGGAAAGGGTAACCCATTTTAGAGTATGGAGAACTTTGCCCCTTTTTATAGGAGGCCCTGAGAGAATCATAAGTCAAGTCCATGACCCGTTTTTTTTTTTTTTTTTTAAGAGAGCGGACTGATCAATGCGGGAAGTCCACATAAAGATGTCACTTGTTTGGTGGTCATTTGTGAAGCTGATCGATATGGGAAGCTTCTAAGAAAGTGCTATTTGTAGCAAGATTTAGTCATAGCCATCCTTCGAGGGAGTGGTCTATACTTTGCTTTATAGATTTAAGGGCTTTTAAATAGCTGTCCTTCAAGGGAGCAGTCTATTAATTACAACAATGATAGTGCAGCTGTCCTTCGAGGGAGCAGTCTGATTTTTGATTTGATTTTGTGACCTTAGATATTTTGACATCTTGATTTAGTTTTGATAGAATATTGAGTCATGGACAAGACTTATAGAAGGTTAAGGGCTCCCTTTTATTAGGACGAAGCATCCGTACATCATAAAAGGGTTGTAGAGGATTTTATTAAGGGAAAGAGGGTGAAATGGATTAAGGATTAAAAGGACAAGGATTGCTCAAGGGACGAGCTCAAGTTAAATGTCAAGTGGGTGAGTACTCGACTAACAGTAGAATGGTCGCAGATGCAAAGCATTAAGAGGCTCAGGTTCTGGTTGGCCTTTAAGAGAAGACAGACAATAAGTCCCTGATCCATACTTGTGTGTGATGATATAAGGTCCGAGCCATTACTCCATTCCATATTGGTCACATGTTGATTCTCTTTGAGGACGAGGTCTCCAATATTGAAATCTCATTCTCTCAGAGTTTTATTATAGGCGCATTTGATGCAATTTTGATAGACATGGAGATGATTGAGGGCAGCAAGATGACGTTCGTCAAGTAACTCAAGTTGAGCTAATCGATCTTGACGAAAGTCATCATTAGAAAGAATGTCATGGAGTGAAATGCGAAGAGACAGGATCTGTACTTCGAGAGGTAAGACAGCATCTGATCCATACACTAGAGAAAAGGGGGTAGCACCCGTAGAGGTTCAGATGCTAGTATGGTAGGCCCACAAAGCGAAGGGTATTTGAACGTGCCAATCCCTTCCAGTGTCGTTGACCACCTTCATGAGAATTTTAGTTAAGATTTTCTTAGAAGCCTCAGCCTGCCCATTTGCTTGTGGGTAGTAAGGCGAAGAAAAGCTGAGTTTGATACCAAATGAGTCACAGAGTTTTTGGACGGTCTTGTTTTTAAATGACTTGCCATTGTCGGTGATGATTTTGTGAGGTACACCAAAATGATAGATGATGTGGGTGTTGATGAAGTTGACAATCTTGTCAGCTTTTGTGGAGACAAGAGGAATAGCTTCCACCCATTTAGTGAAATACTCAGTGGCAGTGATGATGGATTGATGACGAAGAGACGAATGAGGGTTGATCTCGCCGATGAGATCTAAGCCCCATTGTGAAAAAGGCCAAAAATCCTGAGCGACTTATAAGGCGTGACTGGGGAGATGAAGCAAGTTAGCATGCTACTGACACTTGATGCAACGCCGAACATAATCGCTATAGTCTTGATGAAGAGTGGGCCAATAATAACCGAGGCGAAGGATGCGCTTGGCAACCGAGTTACCACTGAAGTGTCTGCCACAAATCCCGTCATGGGCTTGTTTAACAGTATGAGAAGCTTCAGTGGAGTTTAAACAGTGAAGAAGAAAGCCATCAAAACCTCTTTTATAGAGAAGGCCCCCTAGCATGGTATAGCGAGCAGTGCGCTTGATGAAAGCCCGCCGCACATTGCTAGAGAGGTTGGGAGGAATGAGATAATGAGCTAAGTAGTCCTCAAGTTGTTTATACCATACATCTTGTGAACTAGAGTCTATGGTGTGGATGAGATTGATGTCAGTGGAAATGTATGAAGGCAATGGTAGACGATGTACCATGACATAAATTCTTGATGAGGATGATGAAGAAGAAGGAATATGCGAGGCGAGGGAAGCCATGGTGTCAGCAAACTTATTCGTCAATCGAGGAACAGTCTGCAATAAGTGATGGTCGAAAGATGCTAGAAGAGTGTCAACACAGTGCTTGTACCTTTGTAAAATTTTGTTTTTACAAAGATATGAACCATTGATTTGATTGATGACAAGTTGTGAGTCACCGAAGATGTTGATGGATTTGATGTTTAAAGAAAGGGCAGTTTGAAGTCCCAAAATTAAGGCTTCGTATTCGGCCATATTATTGGTACATTCAAAGTCGAGTTTAAAATACAAGGGCATGGGTTCACCTTCATGTGGAATGAGGATGACTCCCGCACCCCCACTGAGTTGACATTTAGAGCCGTCAAAAAACATTGTCATTTGGTAGAATGTGTCATCAGTCGAGAGAGTGGCGATAGATTCATCGGGAAACTCGCACTGAAAAGGTTGATTGTCGGGAAGAGGAGCATCCGCTAGTTGGTCAGTGATTGTTTGCCCTTTTATAGATTTTTGCTGGACAAATTCTAAGTCAAATTTAGCAAGAAGCATGAGCCAACGAGCCATACGCTGATTTTGATATGGTTTGGAATGCATGTATTTAAGGGGATCAGTGTGAGTGATGACAAAGGTTTTGTGATTGAGAAGATAGTGACGGAGTTTGGTAGTGGCAAAGACTAATGCCAAATAGAGTTTCTTGGTATGAGTATACCGAGTTTCATAGTTGACAAGTGTGCGGCTTATGTAATAGACTTCTTGCTCACGGTGTTGCTCATCTCGATGCGCGATCATGGCACCTAACGAATGATTGGTTGCTGAGATGTAGAGGTAGAAGTGTTGGTCATCTTTTGGTGGAATAAGGACTGGTGGAGAATCCAAATAGCATTTGAGGGCTTTAAAAGCCTCTTAGCAATCTTTATCCCATTTAAAGGAGACGTCCTTCTTGAGGAGGTGATGAAAGGGTTGGCAACGGTTAGAAAGCTGCGAAATAAAATGGCGGATGGATTGGAGCTTCCCTTGTAGACTGTGAAGTTGCTTGAGATTAGTTGGAGGTGGCATTTCGAGGATAGCACAAATTTTATCAAGATCTATCTTGATGCCACGAAAAGAGACAATGAATCCCAGGAGCTTTCCTGAGAGGACCCCAAAGACGCATTTCTTGGGGTTAAGACGGACCTGATACTGAAGAAGGTGAGAGAAGATGATTTTGAGGATAGTCAAATGGTTGCGATGAAGCTTAGACTTGCCAAGCAGGTCATCGACATAGTCCTCCATGATTTTATGGAGGAGATCGTGAAAGATGTAAGTCATGGCACGCTGATATGTGGCACCTATGTTTTTCAGACCAAAAGGCATGACTCGATAGCAGAAGGTTCCCCATGGTGTAATGAAGGTGGTTTTGTGCTGATCTTCTGGTGCAATCAGAATTTGGTTATATCCTAAAAATCTGTCCATAAGTGATAACATCTCATGGCCAGCCATAAGATCAACAAGTTGGTTAATATTTGTAAGAGGAAAGTCATCCTTGGGACAAGCTAGGTTAAGGTCACGATAGTCTATGCAGATCTGGATCCCCCTAGTTGCCTTGGTGACAGGAACGATGTTAGAGACCCACTGCGAATAATCGATGGGTTGGATGAAGGAGACTGAAAGAAGGCACTGAAGCTCTTCTTTGACAAGAAGTACAACACGAGGATGCATTTTGTGAAGCTTTTGCCTAACAGGCTTAGCCTCTGGGTTTGTGACAATGTTATGAGTGGCAATGTTAGGGTCGATGCCAGGCATGTCAGCGTAGGTCCAGGCAAAGGCTTTACGATTGTCGGAGAGAAATGTGGTATAATCAATCTACTCCTAGGTGTCTAAAGACTGACCAATCTTTAAGACTTGAGGAACATCAGAAGATGAAAGGTTAATGTCAATGGTTGATTCATTTAACATAACCTGTGTTTCAGAGGGGAGGGAGCGCTGACTGAAAGAATCATCGGCTCCCATATAGGTAAGAATGGCATCGTCGTCTATGCGATGGACTATGTTGATGGTTGTCGATTCATCGTCTATCATGTTAGGATAAACGAGAGGGAGAGACTTGGAAACCCCATTGAGCTGATAGGTTAGGGGTTCCAAGTAGATGGTGTTTATGCAAAAAAAAAAACTAGGAGGGATGGAAACCACCGACTCCGTAGGTGAGGATGGAAGAATAGGTGAGTCTGGAAGAGATTGGTCGATGGTTGGTTCGGGGCAAAGTTTTGTGGAAGCCTCAGTGGGTTCTTGGAAACCCAGTCCATATCGTTTCTTTGCGTTATCGTCATTGGGTGGTTCGATAGGCCGATGAGAGCCTTGTTCATAACGCCCAAAGCCAAAACCCTTCCGTGCACACCTATAAAGGTAGGTATGTGCAAAGGTGGGGTTGCTAAGAAAGGAGAAATCGGATGTGAATATTTGAGGCGAGGAGGAAGGATTTGATTCAGTAGGAGCTTGATCCAGCCCCCCATAGACAAGATTGGTTCAAAGGGTAGGAGGACCATAAGGAATGACCATTCTGATCCGACAGTCATAGATTGGGTTTTGATGAAGTTGTCCATACTCTTGAGGAGTCTGAAACATGTCTAGAGTAAGTAGGTGATATTCCCCCAGTGAAAGTCTTTGGAAGATATCGTCCATAGGGTCTTTGGTTGCTAATTGAGAAGATGATGTGGTGGCAACCGCTGTTTGTGTACTAGTTGACATTTCTGCGGATGGAGATGATGTTTGGATTGATGCCTTAAGCGGGATAAGAATGTCGTTGGGGCGATAGGTTGTGTTACAAGTCTTAAAAGGAGATGGGTCGGCAGGAATGACATGGACTTGTTTGTCGTGTTCAAATTTGACACAACGATGAAGTGTTGAAGGGACGCAAGCCATGGCATGGATCCAGGGTTGCCCTAATAGCATGTTATATTGGAATTCTCCCTCAATGATGTAGAAGAGCTCCGAGATTGTGCGTGGACCAATGCGGATATGGAGGACAATAGTGCCAATAGTGTTAGCGGTGGTGTCATTAAAGGATCTAAGGATTGCGTTAGTTTTTGATACACAATTCTTGGGAAGAGCCAATTGATCAAAGGTATGGGTGGAAATGATATTAATACTGGCACCCCCATCGATCATAACTCGTTTAATATGGGTTTGATCAACGTAGGCTGTGATGAAAAGGGCAGCGTCCTGATCTTCCAAGGTAGAGGTAGGAATTTCAAAATCACTAAAAGTGATGGAGGCGACGGGGGATAAAGAATGGACTAGGGAAGCGAGTGGTTGAGGGTCTTCAGGTTGGACTTCCGCTGCCTATAGGGCTTTGATTAGAGCCTGGCCATGCTGGGGGGAGCTTTGGATAAGGTCATATAGGGTCATCTTCACAGGCGTTTGGTGAAGTTGTTTTATCATATATTCTTTGATTGCCTCTGAAGAAGGGGGTTGAGACGCACCTAAGATGGAAATCTTGGGTTTCGGTGGTTGAGGTGTTTGGACAAAAGGATAAGTCCAAGGAATAGCAGCTTTTTCTTTTGCCTTGTCCTTTTGTGACCAAGTGGTTATATGAATAGCATTGATTTCAAAGATAGTAGGTGAAGAAGGGGTTATGGTCTATTGGTGAGATGTTGATGTGGTTGAAGAGGTTGGATGGGAAGGTGTCGAGGGTCGGTCAAGAGTGTCCTCAAGGAGAAGAGTGTCTTTCTCCATATAACGATGAATGACTACCTTGAGGGCACAACAAGTCTCGGTATTGTGTCCTGGCATACGATGATATAAACAAATCTTCGTATCATCGAACCAAGACGGTTTTGACCCGAAGGGTTGAAATGGCTTGATGGAAGGAAGGGTAATGCTAGAAGTCTGCAAAAGTTGGCATAATATCAAAGCATATGAACCTACTAAGGGGTCCGTGCTTGTCGATGCATGACACGCTGGTGACTTTTGCTTTGGGGATGTTGAAGAAGGTTTTTGTACCACCTTTTGGATTGGTGGTGCAGTGACAGGTGAAGACGACACTTTCTTTTTGAGAGGTGCCAAATTTTTGAGAGGGGGTTGACTTGTGGTTGGTAAAGGAAGTAATTGAGGTAATTTGTTTTGGTTAATGGTCAGAGTAGGAAGCATGCCAATTAGGGTAGAAGGGTGAGGACCTAAGATGGAGGGCAAAGTTGACGATGGAGGAGGGGTTCGCTTTTGTGGTTTGGCAGTCTTCTTTGACTTGGTTGGAAGACTACTTTTGGTCAAGGTCTGGTCTAAGTCCACCTTCACTTGCGGGTGAGTGAGGGTAGAGACAGGGCGAATGCCGAGTGACTTGATCGATTTAGATTGGGTAGATGCATGTTTAGAAGCGGCGGTTTGGTCTTTGTTGAGAGTCTTGGGTGATTCTGCCTTGGGAGGATTGGTAGCATGAGACGAGAGGGCACGAGAATGCTGAAGAACTTTAAGACGCTCCCATAATATTTGATGTTCCACTTTCCTTGAAGGGAGAAGTTCTAATTTCTCCGCTAGTCGGGAAAATGGTTGGGAGGATGTTGGATGAGGTTTGGATTCTTGAGAAGACGTGTTAGGTGTGGCAGTAGTTTCGGACCCAAGGTGTGTGGGAGTTATAACTGGATTGTCATTGGTCGAAGAAGATGGAGAGTCAGGGTCTTCTCTTGGTGGAGAAAGAACTGAAGAATCTGACTCCTCAAGTGGGTAAAGGGCATGGATTATGGTGCCCTCCACTTGCGGTCAAGGAGTAGGTAAGGTCAGGTCCTCCATAGGCAGAAGAAAGGAGGATGGTGAGACGGGTGGTGCCGGTAAAGTTGAGGCATCCTCCAAGATGAGAGAGGTTGATAGAGAACTAACCTGAGAAAGAGGTTCGTCCACACGTGATGGACTGGTAGATGGACTAACCTCTTGAGGTTGGTTGGGGATGAAGGGCAAGATCGTATTGACCGTTCGAATGTCATGTTCGTGCGTGTTGTCAATCAAGGTCTGGACATTATTTTGGGTCGGTGGATGGTTGGAGAATGGTTGCTTGAATATGTCGATGCCCTGGTTTGGAGGTGCATTGGGATTATGTAGAACGAGCTCACCCTTTTCAAGCATGTCTTGGATTATGTTTTTAAAGGTTTTACAGTTTTTCATGTCATGACCTTTGACACGGTGGAAATTGTAGAAGTCATTTTCCCTATACCACGCAGGGATGGCACGTGAGGGATCAAATTATGGCAGTGGTTGAATTTGGGTGAGGTTGAGAATCCCCTGTTTAACAAGTTTTTCCAGTATAGACGCGTAAGAATCTCCAAGAGGAGTATACTGTCTTTGTACGTATCTCTACTAGAATTGACAAGTGGCGCTCTAAGACGTGGATGGCTCAGGTTGATTGGTTGAAGAGGGCGAAGGTCTAACGACCATAGCGTTAGCTGAAGCTTTAGACTTAGGATTGGATGATGAAGGTTTAGAAGAAGAAGAGTCATTAGTCTTAGAGTTGGGATTCTTGCTCTGCAACTTGACTTTATTCTCCTCGATGGCACGTAATTCAAGTTTACGGGCCATTGTGAAGGCTTCGTCGAAGGTGCGGAAGGTTTGAACCCTTAAAGTGGAAGAAATATGTTTGGCGCAAGCTCGGGAGAATAGTTCAATAAGTTCTGGTTGAGGTAAAGAAAAGGAGAGTTGATTGATGAGGCCTCTCCAGCGAGCAATGAAGTCAGCTATTGATTCTTCCTCGAATTGGCAGATAGTGTAGAGGTCTGTGATCGAGACCTTCTTGGTGATATTAATGGAGAAGTGATCAAGAAAGAGCTGGGCCAGCTGTGTAAATGTGAAGAGGGAATGGCTGGCAATAGAGCTGTACCAGTCAAGCGCAGTGCCAGAAAGAGACATAGGAAATGTGCGCAAGAGCAATGCATCGTCATGGGCAATAAGGTAACAGGCATGTCTGAATGCCTGTAAGTGTTGCTATGGGTCTTCCTTGCTTTGAAAGCGAGAAAATTTGGGAAGCTCCCACTGGTTGGGGTATGGTCTAATCAGAACGGAAGGATGAATGGGCTCATTGCAAATCTGCTCATATGAGAGAGCATTGTGTGAGCTGAAAACAGAGGTCTCTAAGCTAGACATCTTATCCATCAGCATTTTGATGATATCTGCTGACGGATTGGTGGATGGAGCGCCTCCTAGATTATAAGGTGCTTGAAAGATATTGGGAGGGGTGTATGATGTGGTTGGTTGCGTAGATGTAACATATGGGTAGCTGGTTATGGGAGCAAAAGTTGGAGCCAAGGGTACTTATGTTATGGGGTTGGTAGGCACAAGTTGGATAGGGGCCGTCAAAGATGGTTGAGGAGTAGCCACGCTTGTTGATGGGTAAACGGTTACTCTTGTGTTGATAGGTGCAAGAGTAGGGGGGATAGAGACTAGTAGGTTTTGGAAAGGTGTGGGGTTTGGTTGAGTGACTTGAGGTTGAGGGAGTACCGAAACCCCCATGGAGGTAGGTTTAGATGGAGTGGCTACGTTTTGAAGGTAAGACACGGTTGGGTTATTGGTGGAGGTGTTGTCTAGTGGCTGAATTGTAGGTGCGATTGATGTGATTCTTGTCTCGACTAAGGAAGTCGGCATCCCATAGATTGGGTTGCCTAGGGAGTCTCGCATTTGGCTATTCGCGAGATAGTGTTGTAAGGCTTTGACGTTAAGGTCCAAGAATCATGCAAAATCTTGGTCCCCTTCTGGGACGATAGGAGTTTGAGGCGGGGTTGGGCGAGTAGGAGTTCTTTCAGTCTCCGAGTGGAACTCCATTATAGGACTAGTTATAGATGGTCAAGGTAGAAGCGGTTGTTGACTAGCGTGGTCAAGAAGGGCCTTGGTTTGACTGCGTGTCAAAACCATTCAAGGCAAGAAAGGATTAGGTTTCAAAAAACTGTGTTTTGTCAGTCTCAAAAAACCAGAATAGATGTTTAGACAGCCAAAAAGTTGGATTTTAAGCTTGCTATTTTAAAAAAAAAGAAAATGGACAGAGACCGATGTCGGTATAAAAACTAATGTCGGTGAAGAAGACTGCTGATGTTGGTCAGATGACCAATGCCAGTACAGAAAAGTTGTCGACATCGGTTACAGGACCGATGTCGGTTACTGTGTTTTTTAGAAACTCAAAAAAAAAGTTTTTGGAAATGAAGAAGACGTCCTTACCAGCTCAAAAAAAATAGATAAAAATAGAAAATATGATCATGACAGATAGATCCTAGCATTAAATCCCTAGAAACTTTATTAAGATCGTGTGGCTTATGCCTTAATGTGATGTTTGAGGAGGTTGGCTGTAAGAAGGGTCCTAGAATAGGTAATCTAAAGATGGTTTCAGGTATGTTAAGGTGCTCAAAAGTCTATATTAGGTTCTGTACAGGCCTGGTGCTAAGGAGCAAGCTCCCCTCACTTCACAATTCCAGTGGTTAGCTGGTTTTGCTTAGCCAAAATATACTTTCCCTATAGTTTAGACTCTGCCAGAGAATAGGGTTGGCTTTCCCCTTGGTGGTGAAATCCAAGTAGGATTGTCGGGATGGGTAAGGTATCCGCTGGGTGATGAAATCCCAGTCGGGCCTTGTCTCAAGTCAGTTTGATGTTTTATTGAGTGCACGTGGTCTGGTTGTGTAACATCAAGTGATCTACGATTTATTCAATATGCGTTTTACTAATTACTAAGTGTGGACTAAGAAAATGCAAGAAATCAAGAAATGGAATGCAGTATATTTTAAAGCCCCAAATCGAAATGTTAAATTGGAATGAAAACAAGTTTGAGAAAGGGTTGAAGAAAATGATTTTTTGACTAGTCTAGAAATGCAAGAAAAGAAAGAAAAAAATTCTTTTTATCCCTGCTTATGATGTTTTTTTTAGAAAAAAAAAGAAAGAGGTGAAGAGGAAGAAACCTAATGCACCTAAATGAACAAAGAAGGAAGGGAACCCAAGGAAGGCCCTAAAGGGGTCCCACCGGGTGTGCCAGAATGTTTCTATTCAAATTTTGCTTTCAGATTCAAAGGAGAGAAAATGAGAAACTTAAGAAGGAATGGTCAAGGCTTGATGTGTACCTGGATATAGTCTGTGCACCGTAATCTAGATGCTGTGAGTACTCCTCTTTGGCTGTGGAGGAATGACACCTGCAAAGAAAAGAAGCTTGGACAAAAGAAGGTGTTAGATGGATAGATGGTGGGTTGCCAAGCGAAAGCTTGATCCCAGAAGTATGAAAACTTCCTTAAGGGATATAAACCCACTAATCAATAAAAAGAAGTGTCTGATAAACAACAAAATGATAAAGAATTGAGATGATAAAAGATGGAATGAAAAAGGGAAGCAAAGGCTTACTTGAAAGAAGCTATCGAACTGGTCACAGTCGCCAGCGTCGGTTAGTCAAGGTGCCGACGTCGGTTAATATGCCGACGTCAGTTGGGGTAGTGACCGGCGTCGGTAGAGGCAAAGGTCTTTAGACGAGGTCTGGTTAGGTTTGTGGTCCATGGACAGGGTCTGGTCAAGGTCTGGGTTTATTTGAGTGGTCTTGAGACAAAGTTTTGGGCTTGGTTGAATAGTCTGGGGTCTGGGTCTGAGAATCTAGTTGAATGGATAGAGTGTATGGTCTGACAGAGGATAGAGGCAATAGGGAGATGGAGAAGTAAAGATTCAGGTCTGGCTTGGTTAACAGTCTGGTTTGGGGAGAGGGAAAACTGAATCTAATTCATAATACTTAGAAGAAAATGACTAGAAAACACAAAGAAAACACAGACAATATACTTACATGTGCCTTGTTGAAGATGTGCTACTGATGATTCCCATACCTGCTATTGATGTAGCCTGTGTGGAGAACCTGTTGCTGATGGAGAACCCTGAAGCTGTTGCTGCACCTGAGGGAGAGAGTGAGAGGCTTGACTGAGAGATTTGGCAGATTGATGGATGGTAGAAGACTGAAGATTCAAGGATTCGTGATTTGATTCTAGAGATTAGCCGATTTCTAATTGGGATTAGTCCAAAAGTCAGAAAAGTTGGTTAAGTATAACCGACGTCGGTGGGTTTAGAACGGGCAAAAAGAGCCACCAAGCCCGTTTTTCATCCGCCAAGTGCACTATCCGTTGGAGAATGTCAAGGTTGGGCTAAATACGCACGAGAGTTTGTTAGGCGGTTAGAGAGAAGTGGGAATAGGTCTTGGGTGAGTCATAGGATGGGAATTAGTCCAAGGCGAGGTGTCCTAGGTGAGGTGTCATGGGTGATGTGTCCAAGGAGGGGGGGTTAATTCAAAATAAGTTTATTATTTTAAATTAGTAATTTTTAGGAATGGGTTAGGAATGGACCAAGGTGGGGAATGACCAAGGGTTAGACACTATTTAGGTGTCTACAAAAACCAATGACTTGCTTAGGAGAATTCCTCATGGATAATGGATTTACTTTGTCTTTGAGAGATGTGGGGATTGGGATATGATTATCCAATGAGGGTATCAATACCTATTGACAAAATTTGGCCCACATACCAAGCATGTGCCTAGATAGGTCAGTTTATAAATGGTCTTGATGTAGATCAAGAAACAAGGTTCCTAATTGATCAAATGATCAAAATATCTTAGATAAAGCTTTGGATAGAATGAGTGGTCCAATGATCTCACATTGACCACAAAGATTCTAAAACACTTTAGTCTTGCTTAAAGTGCATTATGATCAATCTACAGAGCAATAAACTAGTCCCTGAGCAAGTATCATGGTATTCAATGCATTCAGGGTCATGGAAAAGCCTACATATGCCTCAATATTTCATTCAGAGCCTTATAAATTATGAAAAAGTTCAAAAGTAAGCTTTAAAGGACAAAACCATCGCCAGGACATCATGCAAAACTAAAATGGACTAGTCTATTTGTGCATTTTATAAATAAGCTCAAAAAGCCTCATGCCACCAGTGGATCAATCATAAATGTATATTTACATGCCAGGATCATCCTTAGAAAAATTTTAGACCTGTACAAGCTTTTTAGATCAAGATATAAATCTTCAAAGATGGACCTATGTAGTAAGATATTCATGCTAACGTCAAGTTAAAGCAACTAAAAAAATCCATTGGAGTCTAAATTTGACATTTTGTAAGACATCAAATACATCCACATAGATGTCAATTTTAAGACCCGATAAATAGTCATTGGTTTTCAAACCAAAGTAGATCTAATAGTCCTTGATCGATCATACATCTCAATCCAATGGAGTAAAATGTGTCAAATAATTAGATAGCTTGAGAGGCCACCATGTGGTATAAGCACATGGATCTTGGTAGAAGATCAAGGGCTCACACTCATTTGTACCTAGAAAATCCAATGGAGAGAGGATAAGGATGGTGTAAGTGGGACCAAATGAATCCAAGGGGTTAATGAGTCAAGGAAAAGTAGCAAAATCATTTTCAATTGGAATAAAATCAATGGCTCATAGGCATCCATGCATAGGCAAATCAATGAAGCAAAAAGGGTCAAAGAAGTCAAGGGTCCGAGTCAAAATATGACAACCAATGAGAAGAATTGAGCCTTGAGACATTTTTATGAAGGTTGAGGAGATGATTTTCAACCCAGGCAAGGTGATAACAAAGTAACTAAGCTCAAATGCAATCCAGGATGGATTTGGGTTGAGTCAAGATGAATACTTCAGGACCAAACATCATCAGTAAAGCTCTATATAGGTGAAATAGATCCTTTGGGTCTAATACAAAAGTCAAGGATAGACCAGTGACTATGTGAAAACAAAAGGTTTAAAATGAGTTTTCGCATATAGTGTACCTATGTATCACCTCATCATGGTTTACATTTTCAAGTTTAGATGGCCACATAATGTAGATGTGGCATATTTATGCCAATTCCATGATGTAATCCTTATTAGCAGATCATTAGATGATATCATGGAGTTCTAAAAAAAGATCTGATGATTGGACAAGGGTAGTGAGTATTCAATTATTTTTTAGAGATTTACAATTTGTGCCTTATTGATAAGATCCTAACTCAACCACATCCTCAAATTAGTGCTAATACATTAGAAGCAGTTGGTCCTTTTCTAATGCACAACTCCCTCTCTCTCCTTTTTCTATAAATACAAGCTTCTAAGCCTTGAAAATAATTGTTAGCTTGATAATCCCTCTCTTGGGCATGACTAGACTCTACCTAGATTTGATCTTTGTAACCTCTTGAGATAAATAAAGGACTCTTTTCAAATTTCATGATTCTGGTATAGTGTGTAAATGTCAGATTGATTTGCATATGTGGTATAAATCTCTCCCTTATCAAATCCTAATCTCGCCTAGCAACTAGATTATATTATTTTGTAGGTCATGTTTAGTGTCAAATGTCATTTGATTAAAGCTAGTAAGTGGATACATTGGCTGGTTAGTGCCTTGAATCAAGCCTTTCCATCAACTCTCTTAGGTATTGATCATTTGGTAAACCTTTGCATGAAATACTAATGCGTAAACAACCATTTGGAGTTGCAGATATGATCTCATTAGTGTTTGATAAAAGTTTAATAGAGTGGATGAATAATCATATTACTGGTGTATCACCTCCTTTACATGTTTTCATGCTTTGTTACCCATTTTTATCTCCCTTTTCCTAGTTAGTTTTAGTTTAGGTGATAGATCTAGAAGGAAGCTGGCCTTTTCTAGAGGTTTGATCCATTATTAGGTGACCCATAACCTAGGATCAATACCATGCTAGTCTAGATTTGAGCATAGGTCCTGAACAATCCCCTTACTTAGCTAGGGTGAAATCTAAAACCCCAATAATTTTGGCACACTTGGTGGGATAGGTCCAAAAGAAGAGGAAGATTGTTAGTGTGTCTTTCCTCTAATCAACTTTTGGAAGCAAGAAAATTAGCAACAATGGTGACTCCAAATAAATATTCTAGTTATGAGCAGACCAAGTATGTCTCAATGAAGTTTTTAATTAGTTTTTGCATCTCATTTGATATATGAGGTCAATATGAACAGATATGGTGAATATCCCTATTATCCACCTCATTATCAACAACCCCAATATGATCCATATGAGCCTAATCAACCCTACCAATATTTCTATCAAATTTATGAGGAGCCTTGGAAATTTTCTTAATATCCTTATTATCAAGGAAGTGTCTCTTACCTTCCTCATGATCCTTACTAGCAATATGAGGACCAATATCAGCCATATATGCAAGAATATTGCCTAGATCCTTATTATGGATAGCAAGCCCATCATAATATTATTCCTTATCAACCCCATCATGAGCCATACATACCAATACTTGGGTGAACTCTAATAAGTCTTGATAAGCATGCACTAGAGTTGTGCTCATACAAAAGTTATGGCCAAGATGTCCCTATTCACCAGATCCATTACATGAGGGATTCATTATAGAAAGTGAAAGAATAATTTATACTTATTGAAAGATCAAATTGGAACCATCTAATAAGTGAGATGATGGATGTAGGTGGTTACATTAAAATCATTGAGGATAAGCTAAAAGGCCTTAAAGAATAGTAGGCCCAACCTCATCAATCTTATGTGCCTTCGTATACACCACCTCAACCTTCTTATGTGCCACCTATTCCTCCCCAAGAGAAGCTATTCCAAGAGAATATAGCAAGGGAAATTAAAGAGTTGGATTTGAAGACAAGGAAAGAGGAGGAGAGTCAGAATCAAAAGGGTAAAGAAGAACCTCTATCTTTCCCATCTTAGAACTAAATCATGCAGTCAAGCAAAACTAAGGCTACTCAACCTTGCCCCCTTCCTCCTCAAAATTCTAGATCCTTTCCTTCATGTAAAGGAATTTAAGAACAATTTCATCGAGTGGAATATACTCCATAGAAAATTCTCGGTTTCATGGCTTCCTCCCCTAAAGAGCAATCTATAAAGGTATCAATTTCAAACCAATTCCTCCTATGCCTCAAGACCCACTCCACCTACCACCCCAAGAAATAATTTTCCCTCCACCCACTCCACCTGTGATTCCTCATGAAACCCATCCATCTCAAACTTGGAGACTTTTGTGGGCTATGCACTCAGATTATGTGATGCCTAGCCTTTGTCTTGAGGATCCTAATATGCCTAGTCTATCTGATCAAGTAAAGGGGGTGAAAGAAGTTAAGAAATTCATGGTTCCAAGATTCATGAGTTTTGTCTATGGAGATGCTACCCAAATAATTCAAGTTATATCAGAAGTGGAGTCATCTTGCATTTATACCATTTATACTCAAAAAGAGGAGCATGTCATATGGAAACTAGAGCAAGAAATTGAAAATTCAAAAGAGCTTCAAAGAGAATGTGCTGAGGAGGATGCAATCATTTATGAGGAGGAATTTTTTATTGGTACCCCTCTTGGATGTAAAAGATGCAATTCTACCTTCAAGATTGAGGATGATGAGCTGTCGTGTTATGTAGAAGATGAGGAAATGAATGAAATAGTTAATCAAACTGATGAGCTTGTGGGGTAGCTAGAGGCTACCAATCAACTAATGGGATCATTTGAGGATTTATTTGAGATATTAAGAGTAGGATACATTCCTCTACAAAGGGACTATGGTCTAGTTGTATCCAAGGAGAGAAACCTTTCCAAGTAGATCAAAGAGGATGAAGTGAACAATTTTCAACTCTACCACCTCAAAAGTTCATTATTGACATAAACTTGTTTCAAATATTTAGAATGGACTATCGACTCCTTGATGAGCTTGAAGAACTTGAAACAAAGAAGAAGCTAGTTATTATTAAAGACACCATGGAAACCAAGAAGGTATGGCCTATTTGAACCATCATTGAAGGTCATAATTGAGGAGCCATATGAGGAAATTGAGACTATCTTCATACACATAGCTGACCTATTTGGAGTTGCTTGATTCTCACTTAGCATCGTGCTAATGAAGTTGGAAAATATAATAAAGAAGGAGGCATCAAGGATAAGGGTCAAGGAGATGCATACCTCATCTAAGTCCACATCTTGTGATGTAGGAAAGTTTTCAAACTTTCCTTTTGATTTAGGAGGAAAGGTACACATAGTTTTAATCTGTATATATTAGGGTAGTTCTTAAAAATTTTCTAAGTGCAGTTTCTAGAACTTTT
Organism: Torreya grandis; assembly: GCA_037957365.1. Lineage (NCBI taxonomy): Eukaryota > Viridiplantae > Streptophyta > Pinopsida > Cupressales > Taxaceae > Torreya > Torreya grandis. The sequence goes on from JARHVA010000064.1 coordinate 7,327,887, forward strand.
GTTTGTTGTCCCTATTTTGTTCTAGGTTAGTTTCCATTTAATAAGTTCCTTAGGATCTCTTTTTTATTTTAATCTTTTGGTCTCTGTGTTATTTCAAAATGAGGTTATAGAAAGATTGGCATCTAATGTTAAATTCAAGTCCATAAGTTGGATCTACATAGTGACTCCATGCCCAATGGATAAGGCAAACTAGTTTGGGTTCTCAATCATAGTAGACATGCTTCCCTATGAGTCACCATAAATTTTGACCAAATTTGGCCCACATACCAAGCATGTGCGTAGATAGGTCAAGTTGAAAATGGTCCTGATGCAAATAAAGAAGTAGGGTTCTTGATTGATCAAATGATCAAAATTTATTGGATAAAGCTCTGGATAGAATGAGTGGTCCAAGGATATCACATTGACCACAAAGATTTTGAAACACTTTAATCTTGCTTAAAGTACATTATGATCAATCTAAAGAGCAAAGAACTGGTCCTCGAGTAGATGTCATGGTATTTAACACATTTAAGGTCATGGACAAGCCTGCATATAACTTAAGATTTCATTTAGAGCCTTAGAAATTTTGTAAATGTTCAAAATCAAGCTTTGAAGGACCAAACCGTCACTAGGACATTATGTAAAACTAGAATGGACTAGTATATTTGTGTATTTTATAAATAAGCTTAGAAAGCCTCATGCCACTAGTAGATCAAGCATAAATGTAGATTTACATGTCAGGATCATCCTCAAAAAAATTTAGACCCGTGCAAGCTTTCTGGCTCAAGATATAAATCTTCAAAGATGGACCTATGAAGTAAGATGCTCACTCTAATGTCAAGTTAAATCCACTACAAAAAATCCATTGGAGTCTAAATTTGGTATTCTTCAGGACGTTAAATACATTAGCATAAACATTAAATGATGGTTGCATAGATGTCAATTTTAAGACCTGATAAATAGTCATTGGTTTTCAAACCAAAGTAGATCTAATAGTCCTCTCTCAATCATACATCTCAATCTAATGAAGTGAAATGGGTCAAATAATCAAATAGCTTGAGAGGCCACCACATGGCATAAGCGCATAAATCTTGGTAGAAGATCAAGGGCTCATGATCGTTCATACCTAAAAAATTTGATAGAGTGAGGATAAATATGGCATAAGTGAGACCAAATGAATCCAAGGAGATAATGAGTTGAGGACAAGTGGCATAATTGTGTTCAATTGATAGAAAATTAATGGCTCATGAACATTTATGTATAAGCATATCAATGGAGCAAAAAGGGTCAAATAAGTTAAGGGTCTAAGTTAGCATTCGACAACCAATGAGAATAATCAAGCCTTGAGACATTTTGATGAAGGTCAAGGAGATAATTTTTGACCTAGACAAGGTGATAACAAAGGAATCGAGCTCAAATGTGATCCAAGATGGATCTGGGTTGAGTCAAGATGAATACTTCAAGGCCAAACATCATCATCAAAGTTCTATATAGGTGAAATAGATCCTTTGGGTCTAATACAAAAGTCAAGGATAGACTAGTGACTATGTGAAAAATAATGTTTTAAGATTGGTTTTCACATATAGTGGACCTATGTCTCGCCTCATCATGGTTCACATTTTTTGGTTTAGATGTCTACCTAATGTAGATGTGGCACATTTTTTCCAATTCCAAGACATTATCCTTGTTAGTAGATCATTAGATGATATCATGGAGTTCTAATAAAATATCTAGTAGTTGGATAAGGGTAGTGAGCATTCAATTATTTTGCAAAGCTTTAGAATTTATGCTTTCTTGATAAGATCCTAACTCAGCCACATCCTCAAATTGGTGTTAATCCATTAGAATTAGTTGGTACTTTTTTAATGCATAGTTCCCTCTCTCATTTTTTTATAAATACAGGCTTCTAAGCCTTGAAAATAGTTGTTAGCTTGATAATATCTCTCTTGGGCATGACTAGACTATGCTTAGATTTGATCTTTGTAACCTCTTGAGATAAATAAAGGAATCTTTTTAGATTTCATGATTCTGGTATGGTGTGTAAATGTCAGATTGATTTGAATAAGTGGTTTAAATCTCTCCCTTGTTAAATCTTGATCTCACCTAGTAACTAGATTATATTATTTTGCAGGTCATGTTTAGTGTCAAATGGCATTTGATTAAAGCTAGAAAGTGGATACATTGACTAGTTAGTGCTTTAAATCAGGCCTCTCCATCAATTCTCTTAGGTTTTAATCATTTGGTGAAACTTTACATGAAATACTAATGCATAAACAACCATTTGGAGTTACAGATCTGATCTCATTAGTATTATTTAGAAGTTTAATAGAGTGGATGAATAATCACATTACTAGTGCATCACCTCCTTTACATGTTTTCATGCTTTGTTACCCATTTATTTCTCTTTTTTCCCAATTAGTTTTAGTTTAGGTGATATATCTAGAAGGATGTCAGCCTTCTCTAGAGGTCTGATCCATTATTAGATGACCCACAACCTAGGATCAATACCATATTAGTCTAGATTTGAGTAGAGGACCTGAATAATCCCTTTGCTTAGATAAGGTGAAATATAGAACCCAAACACTACCCTCTAAATATCCTTGTGATGTGGATTGGTCATGAATGAAAGGTAAAGTATCTTTGTTTGCAATCAAGTATTGCAAGTTTTATACATCAAAATGAAATGTGAATTTGGCTCCTAACCTCAAAGCTTAAAGTAAGAAATTGTTTTTATTAGTCATGATGTATTGGTCAATAGAATTAAGAGTTAATATATCTTTAGGGCTACCCTCATCTTGGTAATCCCTTATTTATTCTTCTTATTCATGTTCAGTAATTTCATGTATCTCTACATGATGGTCTTAGATTTTGAATTGAAAAGGGTCATTGCCAAATGGCACAACCCTTGCATTAGGATCATTAAGCATGGACATGTGTCTTGTTATAGGTGACATAGCTAGGTAAAATTACTTGACTCAAAGAATTCAAAATTAGATTAAGAACAAGAACCAAAGTGACTGAATGATTTTGATTGCTAACTAACTACTTTTGAGTTTTAACTTCTCGATGTTAACCATTAACTGATACATCAAAGTCGAATGACAAATAGGATTTTCTAAGCTTAAGGTTTTCATAAGCTTATTTAAAGGGGAGTTCACTGATATATATTTTGGTACATTGAGGCCTAATTCCATGGAATAAATCGATTAAATGGACACACAGTATTGGGTTTTGTTTTAACATGACCAACAAAATCGTAGGGGTCTCAATGTGTTGACATCAACAAAATAATACTTTGAGGCAACTATTGAAACCTTGGGTATTGTAGCATGAAATACCCTCATAACATGGTGTTTTTAAAACACACTACTTAGGATTTGGAAATAGTTGACACTTAATTTATATACCTCCTGATATAATGGGTTTGGTCTACCGCATGGTGGTAAAATCCATGGTCAATAGAGCCCCTATAAAAATAAAATTTATTGCTTATCTTTGATTCCCATGTTCATCAACAATGTGAAATTAGGGGAAGAGCATACACACAAACATAACTTGGATAACACAAAAGTTATAAAGTTACTTTTGATTCCTGAGTATCATCACCAATGTGATACCAAAGGAAGAGTATACACAATCTCACAATACACATAAAATTCTGGAAAAGAAAAATGAATTAACTCTAAAAAAATCAAATGTGAGATAATTAATAGCAATGAAATAAAAAATATTAGTAACAAAGATGAAAAGATTTTGGCTTTGCTTTAGCCTTTTTTTAACTTTTCTCTGACTAGAGGCCCGTAAATAGTTTGTTAGAAAGTTTTTTTTGGCTAAGATTCAAGTAAACCTACAAAAAAATTAGAAAAAAACTAAAAAATCAATAGAAAATTGAGCCTCTGTGATGAATCCATAAATACATAGTCAAATAAAAATGCAAAATTGTTATTGGTTATAAAATAGGGTGTAAAAATAATATAGAAAATAGACACTGAATGAATTTGTAGTTATGAAACAATTTTTTAGTTATACTCATCATGTTAAAGTCTCTAATTTCATAGTTGGAATCATCGATTTTGTAGTTACCTTGAATAATTTCATTGTTATGCAGAAAATAAAGATAAACAGATGGACTAGTTTCACAATTTGGTAATGATTTCACAGTTAATTTGACCAATTTCACAGTCAAATGATCTGATTTCACTGTCAAACTCACCAAATTCACAATTATACAAAAATAGAGAGTTATAAAAAATAAAAAACATAGACAAAATTAGAAATGAATTAGAAAGATGATGGAAATGGAAAAACTATAAAAAATACTGTAAAAATAGTGGAATGATGATTTCTTAGTTTCCTATTACAATTTCATTTTCAAAGTCTTTGAATTCATAGTTACACATAAAATGCATACATATGAATAGAAAATGTAAAAAAATGACTTGTAACTACAAATGAAACTACCAAGACCAAGATCAAATGTATATGCAAAATAAAAACTACAATAATCAATTGAAAAATTCTTCTAAATACACTTATGATGATATGAGATGAAAAATATGAGGGAAGATCCCACTAGGTGGGTTAGAATGTATGAATTTTTTTTATATACAACTAAACTAAAAAAAATCAAATAATCCTAATTCTAATCTAAATTCAAACAATCTTAAGATAAAGCAACAACAAACTGAATAAAAGTAAACTAGAAAATTAACTACTTACAAACATATAAAAAGTTTATCACCTTCTCCATTGTATGATCAATGGTAGATTTACTCCTTGTGTGGAATGTGGATTCTCAATCCTTACTCCAATATAAATGGGGAATGGGTAGTGTTTTGATAAGCAAAGACATTTTTGATGGCTTTTATGGCTTTGATTCACTTATAATTTTGATAGCAATTCGTTAGCTTAAAAGTGGATGGATAAAAGTGTGGCTTGCATATCTATTTATATATTTTTGGAGGATAAATTATACAATAGAGGATTATTTGAATATTTAAAATTATCTAAATAATCTAAGGTGAAAAATGTGTCCTTATCCATGAGGATGATGACTAGTTCAAATAGTTTAAAAGAAACATGGAATTAATTAGCTAATCACCAATAATGGGTTAAGCTATTTGACAAGTCAAATGATGACTCAAGGGTAGTTTAAGAGGTTATGGAATTAGTTGGGTGAGTCAACATGTGAGGGAGATAAAGGTGGAGGATGTTGGGTGAGGTGAAAAATCCAAAATTAATAATTAAAAGTGTGCATAATTGATTAAGTTTGAATTATTCAATTATTTGAAAAAGGAGGGAAATGACATGAATTTGAATTTAAACATGTTGAATAAGAATTAGTGTTAATAGGTGAATTTATAAACTAAATTAAATTTAGGTGTCTATAGTGAATAAGCTTCTTCCAAAAGGTTTTAATCAGAATGCATTTTATGATTTTTGCAAGGCACCAAGCCACACTATTAATAGATGTATCAGTTTGAGGCACAAGATTCAAGATTTGATAAATGCAAACATCATTGATGTGGGCACACTTACATACAATTAGAAAGCACAAATATGTGAAATCAAATCAATGAAAATATTTAGTAATCCTTTTTCTAAGCATACAAATAATGAGGTAGTTGATACATCAAGATTATATTATGAATACAATGCACATCCTCTTCCAGTTTCTTAACATTTTCATATAAAGGTACTACATCCTTTGATTGAAATCATTGGTACCTACCATATTTCAGTACCATCTAGGCCACTCATCATATTTTTAGATCATGAGATAGTAGATGATGACTCAAATTTACACTCTTTGTACATTTGAGCTCATACTGATCACCAACCTAATTAGAATGTCATAGTTGATAATGGTTCAAGGTTGAATATGTGTAAAATAACAAATATTTATCATCTTAGACACACATTAATATTTATGAATACCACTATGGTCATCAAAATATTTAATGGTCACATTCAGAGCTCTATCGATGAGATCACATTACCATTATAGGTTGGTCCAACATATGTGACCACTAAGTTTAAAGTATTTGTTAGAGTGGGCCACAATCGAGGTTGAGATTGGATATACATGAATATAAAAATATCTAAAACATGTAATAGGAAATATACAAAAGAGATAGTCTATTATAGAATCAAAATCAAATAAGAGTAAATAAAAATATTAATAACATAAACAAATTTATGAAAGATATATTATATAGATAATCAAAAAGTAAATCAAAATTAGAAAATAGGTTAAGCCATATTTTCTTAATGACCTAATATGACACTTAAGTGACACCAAAGCAAGCTAAAAAAATGTGTAGGAAATATAATATAATGGTATAAAAAACATACACTAACCCACCTTTAAGTGTATCTTAGGTGGGTAGAATAATTTAGTTCTAACAACAAGGCCTAATGAGGTATCCAAGTACATAGAAAATCTTGTTAGAATAGGTTGTTTACTGTTGACAAATTTTACCACCATTGGTCAATGTTACTTATCTGCAAGTCTTCAGAAAGGATCCATTCATGGAGTGAAGATTTATATAATATCTAAAAAATATCCTAAAAACTTCATCAAGCCTAAACCATGCTTAGGAACAACTCACAAGTCCAAATTTTGGTAGTGGTTTCTTTTATTCCTTTAGCAAGCTAGTTACAAGATAGTAAGGCAATTTTCAAATGTTCGATTCATGAAGGAGAATAAGATTTGGTTATAATGTTATTATGGAAATATATGGACCCATATGACATATGTATTATATTTATTTATTTTAGTTTATAAGGGTTTGCATTTATGAACAACCGTTTAAAAGAAAAGGTGCTTGAAAACCTTAATAACTCAGTTTTAAGAGATGTGATTGCATTTTTGAGTTATTTGTTGAAAATTAAAAGTTGATAGAGATATTATTAGGTATAAATAATATTAATAAACCTTTATAAATAAATTTTTCAATTCAAATAATGGATAAATGTAAAGGTACAAGTTGTAGGGTTTTAAGCATGCAAGAGAGACAGTCAAAAAATGCATTTTTAAAAAGGTTTAAGTGATTGTTTGAGAAAATACAACGGTTTTAATTCATATAAAGTTTTTTAAAAGTAAATTTTAATAAATAATGAAATATTTAATCCTTATAAAACTCAATAAACACCAAAACATAGACCCATAAGCATTCAAAAATGAGATTGTGTAAGTTAAGAAGCATTAAAAAGTGCATATTTTGAGTTTTATTAAGTGAAATATCTTTAAATTTTAAATAAAGGTATATTTTTGTGTCATTTAATATTTAAAAATATTTACATATATTTAATATATGTGAGGAGATATAAAATGGCAAAACACAGGTCTACACCATGAAGGAAATCAAAGTTTTTGACTCGTTTGCTCATAAATGGAGTTAGAAATGAGTGTTTAAAATGTTTACAAGGGAATAAAATAATTTAATAGGGTGTATAATTAATTTATAGGTATTAATAAATAATAATACAATGAAAAACAATTCAAAATAGGCTTATATAATTGAAAAACATCTCCAAGTGGCCCTATGAACAACAAGCAGGTATTTTTTGTGAATTTTTATTTGAGAATTTGGTGAAAATTTTTCAAGATTTTAAAATTTTTAAAGTTTTGAACCATTGATACATATACAATTAGAATATGAGGAGTGTTTTTTGATTCCTATAACTCATTTTAAACCATCAAATCCAAATCAGGGTTTCTTGAGGCCTAAAGAGCACTAAAGAAATTTTTTGGAAGTTGTATGTGGAATTTGGAGCTGAAATTTTGTTTGAAGGTATGTGACACAATTTTAATTATATTTTAATACTATTTATACTCATTTAATGTTAAAATAATACAAATTCATCAATTTTCAGGATCTTATTATGCATTTGACAAGCTTGTCAAGTTGGAGAAGATAAACACATCAAAAAACCAATATGGAGAGCTGTGATTGTTCATCATCAAATGAAATTTAAGAAAGGATATTTCATGAAGATAAATACAAATTAAACATGAAATATCTATATTTTTTACACCACCTTAGAGTAATAATATAATCCATAGCCTCAATCAATGCATTGAAATCTTCAACAACCTTGCTAAGTCAAACACATGTGCTCTTTACTATTTAGAAATAAAAAAGAGGTTAAGTATTTGTTTTGAAAATGGAATCAAGGTTTTAATAAGAGTTCAAAAACATAATCATGAAATCTCTCTCTCATACTACTCCACCTTGGATCTAATTTTATAAAAAGTTAAGTCAGACTTCAAGATGATTCAAGAAGCCTTCAACAAACAACATGCAAGAATGGAGGGGTTGAGTTGAAGAATCAATCAAAAAAGAGGGCCAATTTTTCATGGAAGATAATATTTAAAAATAAAACATGCAACCTCTCTCTATTCTATGCCATCTTGGAGAAATTTGAGGAGTTTGAGAGAGAAAAATATGCATGCAAGATACAAGGGAGATAATTGAGGTTAAACTCCAAGATGTAATGAATATAACTCAAGTATATCACTATATAGATAAATATTTTAAAGTATATTTAATAATATTTTTAAATGGATTTAAGTGAATATCCAAAGGATTTAAGTGAAGATGATCAAGATCTCTTCAAGATTGAAGACCATCAAACCATGCATGAGAACCTTTGAATTTTTAAAAACATTCGAACATGATGATATCTTTCTCCTCCACCATATTCCAAAAAAATAATGTTTAAAATCTATGTGTAATATTTAGAAATTTTGAAGTTAGTGGTTGAGTTGAAGGAAGAGTTAAGGATGACTAGGATGATGACTCATCCCTAGTTTAGGATTTTTTTGTCTCCTCACTCCTTCCTTCCTTTTCTATATGTATGTTCATTTTTTAGAGAAGATGAGGAGATTATTATTTTGGATATACATAAACTCTACCAAAATTTTTACTACATCACCTTTGAAGTAATAAGAATATGATTTTTCCTCTATTTTCATGTTGTTCATGAAGTGGGTGCTTAATATTCATTGATGTAACTTAGTGAATAATTGATTTTTCTATGTTTATGTCTAATTTTTTTAATCTTTATGTAGCATATGATAATTATTTTAGGTCATATCAAGTGTTTAAATCTTATTTCCACCTAATTTGGAAGTGAATTCAACCTATGTTCATTCCTTCCATGGTAGTGTAAATGTTTCTCAAGACCTCTATATGAAATATTGATGCAATAGTCATTGTATGAAGATGAAGTGAATGTGTAAAAGATATTTAGCTTCCAAAGTGTGTTAATTATAGGCATAATTAATCTTAACATTGGTGCATCACCTCAAATTTTCAATTTTCATTTTCAATTTTAGCTTGAGTAGCTCGAGTATTGCTCCTTTTACCTTTTTACTAGTTAAGAAATCACTAAATTATAGAGTTTAGAGAGAATAAGGCAAGTGTACCAAAGGGAATCATCCATTCATCTAGATATTCTCTTCAATATGAGTACACCCACACCTTGGAGAGTTTTGATTGTGTCAATAAGAGTGAGAACAAACACACATTCTTGTAGCGGTGAATTTTTGAGTGATAATAATTTTTGGCACACAAAGTGGGACAAGTATTCAAAGTAATTTATCTATTGAAGAATTTCTAGTATTTTTCTTCAGCATATCAGACTTTGGAAGAATTTATACAAGCATCATTGGTGAATCTAAGTTATATATGGTTGGTTTAAGAAATCCAAGTTCTTAAAGAACATCAATTGGTATATATTTTAGAGTCCTCTATTTTATTAAAATGCAGCTTTTGAACATTCATATCCTTCATATCATGTTAATATTAATTAAGAATTCACCTCAAGTATCTTTGGACCAATAAGATATCTGTATTCTCATGAAATTTACCCCCTTCCCACCCTTAATCTTGTTTCCAATCAGTCTTGGCAAAATTGTTTGCTTTCTAATCAATCTGAAAACTATGTGCAAGAGATAAGACTTGACTTTGAGAGATAATGTATGGAGAGTGATAGAGAATGAGAATACAATAAGCATAAATAATATCTTGAATATTAGGCATATATACATCAAAAAGAGGTAGAATCATTAAAGAGAATGAATCTATAAGAGAACAAATGCAGTAGCTGCCCATAAAAACACAAGGAATTGAGTCCAAGATCCCAAATTAGAAACAAGAACCACTTAAACCTTCAAGAGAGTCTATTTTATTTAATATTCCAAGTTTTAAAACTCTCAATCCTATGAAAGAGCCTATGATTATGCAAACTCCACACATTCTTCCTCAAGTCCCTCAAACTCTCCAACCAAGAAAAATTCCAAGTTTCTTGCATCCTTTATCTAGTCCTCAAGTTGAAGTTGTCCATGAATATCAGGGCATATCATAATGTGAGAGGTTGATTATTGAGTGGAAAGATAAGAATGTAGTATCCCTAGCATAAATTTATTTCCCTCCTTTCAAATAATTATTAAATGAAATTATTACTTCTAAACCTTAAAGACTTCTTAATGCTTCTTTAATTTAAAAGCCCATTCAAGAGTAACCCATAATTCCCTATTTTTATATGCCACCAATTAGAACCTCTTTCCCTCCAACCATATCCATTTTTAAAGGAATATCTATTATATGTAAGGTAAAAATACATATAGGTGAATAGGAGAATTTGTCAAAAAAAGATGATCAAGAGTTGTGTTGGTCAAATGAGCTTCAATTTGGCATAGAAGAAGATCATGTTGCAGCCCTTGAGGAGAAAAATCAAGAAGCTACAAGTGAGACTCAATAAGTGTACCATGAAGGTGTTCAAGATGAAATGGTAGTAGCTACTAAGATTACAACAATAATTTCAAAAGATATCATCCCTAGACATGAGCTAAATAAAGATACAAAAGAAGATGTAGTGATTCCTAATGAACCTCAAAAATATACAAGTGAGGATCAATAAGGTTTTGATGAAGAGAAACAACAACACCTTGAATTGATTCAAGACATTGATAATATTTGTATGCCTACATCTCTTTGTAAAGACATTAATAAAGTGGTTTTCAAGTTTACAAAGCATGTTCAAGAAGTTGTTGATCAAACTATATCTCAAGTAGACCCTGATGAAGCTAGAGAGTAGTATTTAGAGATCTTTGAATAGATTGAATAATTTTCAGAAGTTAAAATTAAGATAACATACCTTAATATGTCATAGAAGGATAAAAACAATGTTCTAGTGAGCCATTACAGGCTAAAGTTGTAGTTGTTCCTATGGATCAGAATGTGGTTACATTGGAGAGATTTCTTAGTGTTGAAGAGAAATATGAGGTGAGCATTGAATCATATGATGCATTCTATTAGAGATATGTTTAATTCAATTGATTCACTTAGAGACAAGTAAAAGAAGTTGAAAATAAGGAAAATAGATGATTCAACTAGAATTGAAATCAAACAACTTATTCCTCATCTTTTTCAAACACCTGTAGAGGAATTGAGATGTTTTTGATTTGATCTAGATGGATTTTGATTATTGCATATAGTAGTATTAGATTTCACTTTCCTCCAAGTGTTGTTATGCACATTTTCAGTTGGTACTTGTATTAGTTTTCAATTCCCTAAGTGCTTATTGAAAAGTGTTTTTTTTTATTGAGAAGGAATTTTAAGTTTTATATTTGGTGATGTTTTAATAACCTCATATCCCAATAAATAAAGCTACTAGTCATGAGTGTTTATCAAGTAAACATCCTAGTAGGGTCACCAAGAATGTTGAAATTTTTTACCACCATTGGTCAAGGTTGCTTATGTATAAGTATTAAAGAACAATAAATTAATGGATTTAAAATTAAAATCATAATAAATCCTTCATCAATCCTAAACCATTCTCAAGAAAAATTCACATGTCCAAATTTTGGTAGAGGTTTCTTATATTTCTTTAGCAAGCTAGTAAGGGTAATTTTTAGATGTTTGGTTCATGAAAGAGATGAAGAGTTGGTTTGAATGGTCTTAGGGGAATATGGGGGACCCTATTATCTAAATATTCTATTCATTAGCTATACGTTATATGGAATTAACTTTATGAACAAGCATTAAGAATAAAAAGTGTTTTAAAACCCTTCTAAAACTTCAATAGCTCAATTTTAAGAGATGTGATTATATTTTTGAGTTATTTGTTGAAAATTAAAAGTTGTGTGAGATATCATGTGAAATAAATAACCTTAATACACTTTTATCAATCAAAATTTTAATGCAAAGAATGGATAAAGGTACATGTTTTAGGTTTCAATCATGTAAAAAAGATAATTAAAAAAATATTTTTTAAGAGGTTTAAGTAATTGTTTGAGCATATAAAATGGTTTGAATTATTATATGTGATATTAAAGGTAATAATTAAAAAATAATGAGGTATTTATGTCTCATAAAACTCAATAAAATGTCAAAACTCAAACCTACAAATATTTAGAAATGAGAATGTGCAAGCTAGAAAGCACTAAAAAGTGCATATTTTGAGTTTTATTAAGTGAAATATATTAAAATTTGACATGGATATATTATTTGATATATTTTAATGTTTCCAAGTGTTTACATGTATTTATTTTACATGAGGATATATAAAATGATAAAACATAGGTATGCACCATGTAATAAATCAGGGTTTTTGCCCAATTTGCTCATAAATGGAGTTAGAAATGAGTGTTTCAAATATTTTCAAGGGAATAAAATGATTTTATAGGGTATATAATTAATTTATATGTTTTAATACATTAATATAAAATTAAAACCAATTAAAATAGACTCAAATGATTGAGAAACATCTTCGGGTGGCCATGCAAGCAACAAACATGCACTTTTTTGTGAATTTTTGTTTGAGACTTTGGTGACTATTTTTCAAGATTTTAATATTTTTATAGGTATTTAATATTTATACATATATAATTAGAATATTATGAGTATCTGGTTAGGAATAAAACTAAGTTTAGACCACCAAATCCAAATCAGGGTTTATTGAGGCCTAAAGAGCACAAAAGAGTATTTTTAGAAGTTGTATGGGGAATTTGGAGCTGAAAATTTATTTGAAGGTATGTAACACCATGTTTATTATTTTAAAGTAATATATAAACTTATTATATTCTTAAATAATCCAAAATCATCAAGTTATAGGTTCCCATTATGCATTTGACAAGCTTGTCAAGTTGGAGAAGATAGACACATCCAAGAAAAACCAATATGGAGAGCTATGATTGTTCATGATAAAATGTACTTAAAAAAAGATATTTAATGAATAAATATAAAAATTAATCATGAAATATCTCTCTTATACACCACCTTGGAGTAATAAAATAATCCATAGGCTCAATCAATGCATTGAAATCTTCAACAACCTTGCCAAGTCAAACACGTGTTCTTTGTTATTTGGAGATAAATAAGAGGTTAAGTGTTTGTTTTAAAAATTAAATAAAGGTTGTAATAATAGTTTAAAAACATAATAATTAAATCTCTCTCTCCTACTATGTCATGTTAGATTTAATTTTATAAAAAGTCAAGTCAAACTTCAAGACAATTCAAGAAGCCTTCAACAAACAACATGAAAGAATGGAGGAGTTGAGTTGAAGACTTGATAAAAAAAGATGGCATATTTTTCATAGAGTAGACTCCTTAAGAAAACAACATGAAAATGATCTCTCTTATATGCCACCTTGGATCAATTTGAAGAGTTTGAGAGAGAGAAACATGCATGTAAGATACAAGGGAGATAACTGAGGTCAAATTCCAAGATGCAATGAAGATAAATGCAATCACTCACTAGATAGATGAAGAGTCTCAAGGAGATTGAATAAGTTGTTCCAAAGGAGTTAAGTGAATATCAAAATTATTTAAGTGAATATGATCAAGATCTCTTCAAAATTGAAGACCATCAAAGCATTCATGAGAACCTTTGAATTTTTAAAAACATTCAAACATGTTGATCTCTCTCTCCTATGCCATATTATAAGAAAAGAATTTTTAAACACTAGCTGTATTACGTATGAATTTGTAAATTGGTGGTTGAGTTAAAAGTTGAGTTAAAGGATGACTAAGATGATGACTCATCCCTAGTTTAGGGTTATTTTATCTCCTCTCTCCTTCCTTCCTTTTCTATATGTACATTTTTAGAGAAGATAAGGAGATTATGATTTTAGATATACAAAAAAACTATCAAAATTTGTACTACATCACCTTTGAATTAATAATAAGCTATTTTTTTCTCTATTTTCATGTTGTTCATGAAGTGTGTGCTTAATATTCATTGTTGTAACTTAGTGAATGACTTATTTTTCTATATTTATGTCTATTTTTTTCACCTTTGTGCAATATATGAAAATTCTTGTGGGTAATATCAAGTATCTAAGTCTGATTTCTACCTAATTTGGAAGTAAATTCAGCCTATGTTCTTTCTTTCCATGCTAGTGTGAATGTTTCTCAAGACCTATGTATGAAATATTGATGCAAGAGTCATTATATGAAGATGAAACAAATGTGTGAAATTTATTTAGCTTTAGAAGTGTATCAAGTATAGACATAATTGACCTTAAAATTGGTGCATCACTCCAAGTTTTCAGTTTTCATGTTCAATTTCAGCTTGAGTATTATTCCTTTTACCCTTTCCTAATCAATAAATCATTAAATTAAAGAGTTTAGAGAGAAGTAGGTGAGTGCACCAAAGGGAACCATCCCTTCATATAGATATTATATCCAATATAAGGCCACCCACACCTTGGATAGTTTACATTGTGTCAATAAGAGTAAGAACAAGCACACATTTTTATAAAGGTGCACTTCTAAGTGATAACACTTACCTTAGCTCATGTTCACCTAGGTGCTTTATTTTTACTTTATTTAGTTATTCCCACCCACTTATATGTGGATATTGAATTTATATTATTTTAAATATTATGAGTTATTACATATTTATCTCTTAAATATTATGGAGATATTTTACAGTTATTTATATCTTTTAGAGATAGTTATATCTTATTTTTAAGTTTGATCTCTTAGCTTGATCTTTTATTTATGATTGATATTCTTTGCCTATATATGTAAGGTGAGCTATTCATATAGATATATAGATGATTTCTCATTGTATGATCTATTTATGTATAATAAACTGAGATATTGATTGAGTAATGCATCAATAGTTTTTACTGTGGTAATGATTTGTAGATTTGATCCTAGGTGAGAATTTTCTAAACTCTTTCATGGTATTAGAGCATTATAATCTTCTTGAAAGTTATTACTCACAACTTTGTATCGACACTCCACTAAAAATGCTCTTTAATCTAGTTTGATTTATTACAATTTTATTATTTTTAAGATCCAGTTTAGTTTTTTGCTTATTATTTAGAACTTTTTATCGTTCTTAGTTGGGCAATATGGATAATTAAATTGGAATTTCTATGGTCAATTTGATTTTTTATTAGCATCTTGGCTGTCAAATTTGTAGGGATGTTTTTTGAATTTATTTTACATCATTTTTGTTTGTTTTTTGTAGATAAAATAACCTAACAACATTATTTGCACCTCAAGTGACCTATACATTCATAAACTGCATCTCTAATGTTTTTACATTTAGATAACACCACTAGCCTGTGACTGTGGTATTTTTTTATGTAGATCGATTTGGAGGTGACACTCTTTCTCTTGGGTGATGCATTTTATACTTTATTTTATGTAATTTTTTCTATTATAGGTTATGGGCATGTTGACCTTGTAGATCCATGTAACATCCTAAATTTTCTACATCACAGGGGTGTCTACCTTGCATATCCATGCATAACACAGACTGACACACAAGAAAGTGTCAATTTAAGGACTCTTCACCCTTATCCCCTTCATCATATCATGTCATCACATGGGGGGATTAAATTTTGATTCCTATTAATGGCCCTTAACTTTTAACCCTTCAATATCTCTCTAAAAATTCAATTTATTCTAAGCATTTTATATTTTTTGATGCAATTTTATTTTTGACCCATTTAATGATATAAAATTTTTGTAAAAACTATATCTCTTGATTTGTAACTTAAAATCGAGTGTTAGTTTTTTAAAAAGTGTATGTTTTTCAATTTTTGAACTATTGGTGTTATTTATTTTGTAAAACACACTCAAATATAAAGTGCCAAATTTGAGAGGAGTCCTAATACAATAGTCATGGGGGGTTTGTTATTTTAGCCTTATCTACCTTCATTTGTATGTGAAGATTTTACTAGAATGGTTCCTCCATTGGTCACCTTATCTATCCATACACTACTCCCTTTTTTCAGAGCAACTCTCACAATTTATGATGACTTATTCACTAGGTTGAGAATCTCCTTGTTTAGAGCTATTTTGGTGTATATAGTGTCTTCCTTATTTTCATTTGGTATTTTTAAAGATATATTGTACTTACATTAAATTATAAAGTGCCATGGGGGATTTGATTTTACATCCTATTCTACCTTCACACATGTGTAACTTAGTTTGTGCACCCTTTACTATTTCAGTTGCCAATCTCTTCCATCACCACTAAGACCATTTTATAGATTCATCTTTTGTATATGGGTATCATATTCAGTCACTTTGTTTTCTAGAATCTATATGAGATTTATTATATCCTAGTGACATTATTGGTGACTTTTTATGTAGTGACACTATTGTGGCATCCACACTAGTCTTTATGCTCACTTTTCACCATTTTTAGTCTAATTATTTAGAGACTTTCATTGCCATATTCTCCTAATTTATCATTAAGGGAGGGTGTTCAGGCAATGCTTCCTCATGTCCATCATTTTACCTAGTATTATGGATTTTAGTGTTTGTATTTAGTGATATTCGTATTCGACACCATTCTAACTTTGACTTAACAATTACAACTCAACAACCATGTATTCTAACAAGATGGATTGGTATACATAGGGACACTTGTTTTCACATTACATCCTTTTTTATGCATGTGTACATCATTAGACTTTATTGCTAAGACCTATTTCTTCTACCCACCCTAGCTTAACTTGAGGGGGTGGTAGAGTAGATTTTTTTACCTTAGTTCATGTTCATCTAGGTGCTTTATTTTTCCTTTTATTCATTTATTTCCACCTAAGTATGTGTGTATATATCATTTATCTTATTTTAGATATTATGAGATATTACAAATTTATTTCTTAGATATTATGGAGATATTTTTCAATTATTTCTATCTTTTAGAAATAGTTATCTCTTAGTCTTAGGTTTGATCTCTTAACTTGATGTCTTAATTATGATTGACATCTTATCTTGATATCTTAGTTATGATTGATCTTCCTTGATTATATATGCAAAGTGATCTATTCTTATAGATATATAAAATATTTCTCATTGTATGATCTATTTATGTATAGTAGACTGAGATATTATTTGAGCAATGCATCAATGGTTTTTAGAGTGATAATGGTTTGTAGATTTGACTCTGGGTGAGAGTTTTTAAAACTCTTTCAAATCTCTCCAAGAGAATTGAGATAATCCCCCCAAGAAGTAGATAAGAGGAAAGAATTCAAAATCCCCCCAAATGATGATGTTGGAGATGATCGAACCCTAAAAAGAGTTCATAAATGAAGATACTTGCACTCAGTGAAGGGTTTGGTGAATATATCAGTAATTTAATCTATAGTATGGTAGTAATAGAGATCAATGACTTTCTCATGAATAAGTTCTTGAATGAAATACATGCAAACCTGGATATTCTTGGTTCACTAATGGAGGACTAAATTCATAAAAATCTAGATTATACTTTGATTTTCACAAAAGTTGACTTTTAGTCATTGAAACTGGATATCAAAATTAGTGAGAATCTCCTAAATCCAAATAGCCTCAGTGATAGCATTAATAACTCTTATGTATTCTGCCTATGTGGAAGATAAAATAATAACATTTTAATTCTTGTTTAACCAACTGATTGATTCTAAACCAAGGGAGAAATCATAGCCTGATGTAAACTTGTGATTCTAAATATCACCAACCCAATATAAATATATATACTCAATAAAGTCAATGTCTACTCTGTAGTGAATATTAAAATTATGAGTACTTTGAATGTAGTGTAAAATATTACTTAGCTACTTTCTAGTGTAACTCATGTGGCTCCTTGCATAAATATAGAGACCATGCCCATTGCATATAAGATGCTAGGTCTAGTGTGTGTAATTTATATGAGACTTCTAAAAAGTTATTGATTCAAGGTAGATAAACCAAAGGATAAAGACAATCAACCTCAAGCTTCACACTAAATATAAAGGGAGTTGTATTTGACTTATAGTTAGCCATGTTAAACTATGTAGCAAATAAAGAACACAATTGGATTGTGCAATAGTGGTCTTAGATTCAGAATAAGAAATTTAAATTCTAATCAAGTAATCCAAAAATCCCAAATTAATCATTAAGAACGTATCAGATAAAGTAATTTTCACTACTGCAATGGAGAATGGATAACTCCCTATGATAAAAAGTTCATCCACATAGAGAACCAAATCAAAAGTGAGTCATCCTACTACAAAATATAAATATTTAGATCATAATGGCATCTAGTGAACACAACCAAAAGAATAAAGGAGTCTATATTGACATACCAATCTTGAGGGCTTATTTTAGGCCATAGATAAATTTATGAAGTTTTTAAACTAAGGAATAATCTTCCACAAAACCTTGTGGTTGATCCATGTATATCTTCTCCTTAAGTTCACCTTGAATAAATATACTTTTCACATCCATCTGATGAACATCTTAGTAATGTGCTATAATAATGGAAAGACTAAGTCAAATTGAGTTCATTTTAGAAACTAGGATAAAAGTCTCAATATAGTCAATGTTAGGTACCTAAAAAAGAAAACCCTTTGATACCAAATGTGATTTAAACTTGTCTATGGACCCATATACCATAAGTTTTTTGATAGATCCATCTACTTCAAACAAGTTTTTTCCCTTAGTAAGAGGGACCGAATCCCAAATGTTGTTCTTCAAAAAGGAACCATACTCCTCTTTCATATTAGTATCCCACTCAGGAGTGACATATACCTTACAAAATGACTATGGATTAGAATCAAATGCAATGAATGCGTGTGAGACATTATAAAACTATGAACGTGTCTACCTAATATCTAATGGATTTCCAACCCAATGGCCAACACTTTTTAGTGTCTATCTATCCCAAATAAGACTATATGCCAGAGAGTTAGGAGGAGATTCATCATCCTTTGAAGATATTTTGGGAGAATGAGGAGATGAGTTCCCATCACTACTCTCATCATCAAAACTAGAATAACAATCTAGATAATTAAGCAGTTATTTAGGTGGATCTAAATCATCATATATGCCATCAAATTCTAATGATTCCAAAGAAGAGGGAGAAATGTCAGTTATGGATTCTAAAGGACCCTCTTGAAAATGAACACTTCTCTCAATGAAAAATTCATGAGTGGTGGATGGAGAAGCCTATATCCATTAACACCCTCAAGA
The DNA here is from genome assembly GCA_037957365.1 of Torreya grandis. NCBI lineage: Eukaryota > Viridiplantae > Streptophyta > Pinopsida > Cupressales > Taxaceae > Torreya > Torreya grandis. The sequence goes on from JARHVA010000064.1 coordinate 7,347,332, forward strand.
TATCCATCAAAGATGCAAGGCCGACTCTAAGGTTCCATTGCCTTACATATTTACTTAAGAATGTGATCCATAACAAGAGATCCAAACACTCAAAAGTGATTAACTATGGATTTCTGATTGGTCCATGGTTCAAAATGAGTGATCCATTTCAATGATTTATGAGGAACCTAGTTTTGGATATAATAAGCAATTTGATGGCCTCGACCCAATATTGAGATGCAAGATATTTGGAGTGTAGCATATAGTTTTCCATTTCCTTCAAGGAACTATTATTACATTCTAAAACACCATTATGATGAGAATTTTACATAATTGTACATTGTATTTCAGTCCCCTATAAAGTGTATAATTGCTCAAAATGATGGCTGACATACTCACCACCATCCATGCATAAAATCTTAATTATTTTACTTGACTATTTTTCTTCAAGGACCTTAAAGTCCTGAAAGTGGTCAAAGACCTAAAACTTATGATTAAGAAAATGCATGATGTATACTGAAAAAAATCATCAATGAAGGTAAGAATATATCTAGTCTTGATAAATGAAATTTATGGAAAAAGACTAAAAATATCATTGTGGAATAACTCCAAAATCTATGCAACTCTCCATGATTTTATTTTATCATAATTCTCTTTAGGATGGTTACTAAGTATGCAACCTTGAAAACACCATCAGAAAAAAAGACATGAAACAACCCTAAAACCATGTCATGATGACTAAGTTGCTCTAGGTAGTGATAGTTAATATGGTTGAATCGATCATGCCATAATTTACTCACCCCATATGTATGAGTGAGTACAGTAGTAAAGGGTTGATCAAGAGCAAAATGTAATAAATTGTATAATCATTACTAGTGAACTACTTTCCCAACTACTATTGTAGAATTACTATGAAATTCCTTAATAACCATAAAATTAAGTGTGAACTAAAATCTCTTGCCTAAACTGATGTGAGTAATTTGATAAATTTATAAGAAATTAGTTGATAATGAGGGAACATATAGAACATCCTAAACTATCCCATCACTCTCTTGAACATATCCTCTCCCAATAACTTCAATGAAATTATCATCACCTAACAAAATGGAAGGCATAAAATAGGGCTTCAAGGATGAGAAAATATTTTATGATGAAGACATGTGGTGTAAGGCACTAGAATCAATCACCCATGTAGAATGTTGGGATGTAACTGCAACAAGGGCCTTACCCTTACCTCTTCCCTTACTAATATATTTTTCCTTAGAAGATTCATGCACTGATGAACTCTATTTGATTGAATTAGGGATATTGATGTTTTTTCTCAAGCATCTTAGCTGTATGGTCAATATTTTTGTTTATATATTTGGTTTCATCATGCCCAATTTTCTTATAGTTGGTACATGTGAGCCTCTCTTTATTGGGTTTCCTACCTAAAGAGAATGTCCTAGTTGATTTTTTGGACCTAGCATTAGTTTGATGACCCTTTCTTTAGTTGTGTTCCTTCTTATTCTATTTATTCTCCTTACTATTGGAAGCCTTCCATTTGTCATGACTCATAATTAAGTCATGTTATTTAAAGGACTTAATTATACCCATATGAATAACTTTATATTGATCTTGAGTCAATTTAGTATCGAAATCATCCAAGGATGGTGTTGATGCCTCTATGTGTACCACAGATGTCCTCAATGTTCAAGAACACTTCTCATTTTAGAATTCTAGGAATTTAAAACATAAGTAGCAGGTTCTGACAACTTGATGTTACCTATGGTGAAATAGCAACAAAGCAATGTTTAACTATCCACATAAATTTATAACAATTTAGGGTTGGGATTCATCATGGTCCAATCTATAAATTACAAGTATATTTGCTAATTCTTAGTGAATTATGATCTAAACTTAAGGTAAAAATTAATTTAGATGGATATTTATACTAAAGTTAAAACTAAAGTGATTTGGTGTAAAAAAAGGAGCAAAGAGAAGGGTAAGATAGAAATAACATGAGTGATTGCTTATCTTAGTCTCAAATATTATGACAAAGCATCAATTACAACTGAGCATGCATTCAAACCAATATATAATGCAAAATAGCTTAAGCTCAAATTTCACTATATACCAAGCAAACTTCTGAGGATAAGGTAAAGAATCAAAAATAAGAATTTGGTTTACTTTTAAATATTTACTACTATAGTCAAATAGCATTTGCACATCTAAATACAAAGCAAAATGAAATGAAGTAAATCCAAGATCCTTCAACTAATATAGTGTATGAACAAATTAAAAACCCTATGATTAGAAAATGCAACCCAGAATTCAAAGAAACTATTCAAATTTAAGACATAAAATTGACAATTGAGGGAAAAGCTATGTTAGTAATTAACATATCAAATATGGACAATATTTGAACAACTCCATTATATTAATTTCTCCAAGTATAAAAAATTTTCTGAAAATTATCTTTCTTTACAAGATGGTGAAACAAGCCTTTTATAAAAAGATAAGGCAGTGCATCGGTCAGTTACAAGATACAAGTGTACAAAAGATAAAGACAACTATCCTTCTCTAGAAATTTATAGAATACACCTATTTTTTACAATTAGATTGACCTAGGGAAAATATGCTAAAAGACTAGCATATGCCTTACAAAAGAATATTCCTATTTTAAATATTATAATGTTTTTTACAAAAATAATATTAACTATTGGGTGGACTCATTGCCTTGGGACTCCCCTGTAGTTCTTGCAGTAGTTTCATAACCTTCTGATGTTGATCCTTGATCGAATCCAAGTCCATAATAAGATTCAATAATTAGACATCCTCATGATCAGCTAAGTCATTAAAGTCTCTATCGTTTTTGACCATAGCTTCCTTGATACTCCTAGCCTATATAATCTTTTCTTTAGCTATGAGGATTATGTCAAATATTTTGTTGTTGTCTCTATCAGATTGGAGTTAGCTCTTGCTCTTAACTGACTACATTACCAAAGTGACCCTGTGTTTATATTTAGCTTCATCAATGATTCCAAGGGTTGAGGTCTTGGTATTATTGGTCAACATACTACCTAGTAGTTGCTCGATCTGGGTAATCAGCTCTTCATCATTCCTAAGGAGTCTATCCAATCCTACTGACCAAGTACTTAGAATCTATATTTTTTCCACCACTATCCCTAAGGTAGCATTCAAGTGGCCTAGACTAATAGCTTCTGAATTTGGGAAGCTTGTTCCTAATCCATATGCTGATGAGATCTCTCAACTTGGTCTCTACCCCTTGCCATTCTGTTATCATTCCCTTAGCCACTTCACTTTGTTGGATCAATGCATCTTGATTTATCTTCATGGACTATATGGAATTTAACATATTAAAAAAAGAGGCTTCAAACATGTCTAAAATAACATTAGGCATAGATATAATGGCCTATGTCTCTAGGTTATCTTTTTCTTTTTATAAATTTTGGATCCTCTACTTCATTCCTCAGATCCTAGCCTTGGCTTGAGCTGACTAAGCATAAATTAAGCTCTCAATATCCTCCTTATGGATGATATGTTCTTCTGGCTATTGCCCTTTAGCTAGGGTTAGACCTAAAAATGGTTCAACCTTTTGGAAGGTGAACTCCTTAGTTCTTATTATTTCTTTCCTCGTGATGAACCTTTCTAGTCCAGTTATCTCTGGATTGAATTCAATAGTGGTGATTGACTCTATATATGTTGGAGTCTCTGGAACCCCAACCCTATGCTATTTGATGTTCCTAAAGAATCTATGTTCTTGATCTCTAGCCCTACAATGGCCACTATCCTCCTTTTTTCTTCTTCTCTAATCAAATCCTTGATCCATGGCTTAATGTCATCATGCACCTCTATGTCACTAGAATTTGTCAGTGCCCATGAGTGAGAGAGAGAGGCGATCTTCTGACATTTTCCATAGATGAACCAATTAGGGATGATTGGTCCATGAATGGGGATTTCCTCATTAAATATATTGATTTCACTGGTGGGGTAAGTGAGGGTTAATTTTGGATTCTTTTTTGGTCCAACGTAGACCAATGCCAACTCTACCTTCTTCTTTTCTTAGGGTGCTATTGGGAGTATGTCAAAATCAACCTCTTTTCCTTTCTTATCCTCAGGATCCCCTACTTGGACCTATGTATCTTCAATCTACTCCTCTTCCTTATCGGGGTCAATATACCTCAGCAAGATCTCTGAGGACACCTTCAATAGTTTCACCTAGCTCCATGGAAATCATGTCTAAAAACTCAATTAGATATGGAGGCCTTTGGGTAGTGTTGAGGATGAGGCTCACTCTCTAGGTCTCTCTTCTAGCTTCTCCTTACCATGTTCTTACTCAATTTATCTGTAAGGTGGTGGTTGTTCTTGGGGTGGTCTAGAAGATGAGGGTAGAAAATGATATTAAAGAGGATGCATCTACCACACCTCTCCTACTAGTTTAATATCACTTGATAACCTATGCTCCAACTTAATATGGTACCCTTTGAGCCTGACCAACACTTCTTCATAGTTATTTTCCTTGATGTAAATGGTGTCATAGACACTGAGTTGATGCACATATGTTGGCTTGGGGAGTTATTTTTCCTTCAAATCATCACCCACTATATTCTTGGGATCCCACATTTTGAGTTCATCAAGTTGGAACCCAAATGAGTCCCTATGTTTGGACATGGTCTCAACTTGTTTCCAATTTTGCAGCATGGTATTTCCAATTATTAGAGGAAAGGGGTGGAGAAGACATTTCCTCTTTTCCTTATAGACCCCATAAACTCCATGGATGAGTTGGAAGGCAATTTATTTCTCTTCTAACTTAATAAGAACATACACAGACAATATATAGGGTTGGGGCATGATTTACTCAATTCAAATTACTATGCAATCTGGATAAAACCAGATATCCCACATCATATCTACATATTTCTTGATCAATGGGTGTACCCTAGGCATGGTATAACCTACAATGGCCTCCACCAGAATAGGATATACATAGTCACAAATGAATTGCATGTGGTTCCTATATTTAAAGATGTGCAATTTTGAATAGTGGTGGGATATAGTGGTTTTACCCTTAGGAGACCAATTCTTAATGCTTGGGAAGTTGATAGAGGCAATTAGGGCATCTAGTAAGTATGACATCATATAAAATTACTTGTTTATCTTCCTTTTGATAGTGGTGAACTTCTTGGCTAGGAAGACATCGATCAAGTCTCTAATTGGAGGGCTGAACTTCTCTTTCACCATAAAAAATGTATAGGGGACCCAGGTCTTATTTACATATGTGGTTGAGGGGGCTCCTAATGCTTTATTTAAGAGGGTCATGATTACCCTTATCATTTCCCTAAACTATACTATTGAGATCTTACCCTCAAAGTTTCTGAAGACATGGTTCCCTTGGTGAAACCATGGTTTGAGGATAATATCTAGGTCATGCTTGCTAGTCCACTCCCTAATTTTGGACAAGTCTACATGGGGTATTGGGAGCTTATAGTATTTTTTGAATGCTAAAGGGGAAATGTAGGCTACCTTCTTAGAATTTCCTTCATGAATGATCCAATCATTGTTTATCCTACAGTCTATGAAAATTTGAGCAAGCACATCAATACAATAAAGTACCTCTGGTTTCACAATAATGTAATGAAGTTTGGCCATCTAAACAATGACTAGGTCATAATGCTTCTTGATAACCAAGGTAATTATCTATTCCTCCTTGGTGATGGGTTTTAGCTCCTTTATGGTGAATAAGAGTTCAAACTAATTCTTGTTTCCATTATATAAGGTTGTAACATCTAGTTTAGTATATTTGAAGATTATTCCCTTGTTATTTGGGGATAGGTAGAGCTCTATTTCTTCTTTCAACTATTGCTTATGAGCTGTCATGGCTTTTAATTCTACAAATTATTCACAATAGATTGTAATTGATCTTTGTGATGATATTTTCCACTCAAAAACACAATTAAACTTCTCTCAGATTGAATTGTAACCAACTGAATTTGCTTAGGTCTCTTTTATGTAGGGTTTAGGGTTTTAGAGATTTAATGGCAATAGTTCCTCTATCATTTGGCATAGACATGCTTTGACTTAGACCTTTGCCTTTATACCTTCACATTTTTTAGCACACAACATCTCTTATTTTGTCCTTTTCAGCTTGTGTGGCATCGATCTAGACCTTTCATGGAATTTTTCATAAATGCCTTTGAGCATTAGCCATTGGCATTTAAAATGTCTTTTTCTTATTTCACACTATCGAATGAAGATCATTTGGGTGACCATGAACCATTCATCATGATTCGAGCCCAAGTCTTTTGATTGGCTCCTTTTGGTGTAGGGCCTCGTAGTTGTGCCACTTGACATCTTTGTGTGCCTTTGAAAAGTCTTTGGTGATTTCACATCGTTGGATCAAGGAACACGATGAAGTGTGACTATTGGATCATCTGTTAGTTATGATTTGAATGTGCTTTCACCTTGTATCGATTTTATGAGCTCTCAAGACTCTATTGAAAAGTCTATGGGGTTTTTGCATTGTTATATTATCCTCCTATGATGAAGCATGAGTTGTTGATCTTTGGTTAGAAGTATTTGATCTAAGTTATACATTACAAAGAATCTTTAAAACGAGACTTAGTATAAGTCTATAGTTTAAGGTTCACAATATTTGAAAAAAAAGCAATGAGGACCTTAAAGTATATAATTAGACTAAGTTCATCTTGCACATATTTATACCATAAGATCATTTCAATATTTGTAGATTAAATATTCCCAGTATTTGAGCATCCTCTGAGGGATTCTATTAGTTTGCATGGTAATTTATGAGCTTCCTAACAATATTTCGGTGTTTATGCTAGTCCTGAACAAAATAATTTAGTAGCTTAAATTTAATGGTATCATGAACATCAAATATGTCCTCACAAATTTCAAATGATGGTCGCATGAATGTCAATTTTAAGCTAGTGAAGCTTTTAATTTAATGGGCTTAAATTTGATAGTCATACAGGCATCAAATACATCCTTATAGATGTCAAATGATGGTCACACGAACATCAAATTTAATCTCATCAAATTCTTATGACTTAATGTGAGAGTGCCACTTTCCATGAGCCTTCTTAGGTTCTTGAAGTTAATGCACTCTATTGGATCAAGGTCCTTCGAGTAAGAGAGAGCTGAAGGATTGTGATCCAGGAGCTTGTTTAGGATTGATTTTTTTTGTCAGGTGGGCCCCTTTATTTTTATTCCTTGAATGTAAAAGTGTCACGTGTCGATCCTGTAGGCCTTTCATAATCCTTTAACCTTTTAGTTGTGCCTTGTTCTATCTGATCAAGTCTTCATGATGAAGCGAGAACCATTAGAGATAGGCTAAGGGCGTAGCTTTATCGGGGCTTTCATGTCATTGGATTCCTTTCTCTAGATGAAGCACATATTATTAGATCTTCTAAGATGCATGTTATTTAAGCTAAATTTTAGGTCTTTCTTGCTCCATTGGATCAAATGTTGTGATACATCAAGGGTTGTCAGATCTATGAGAAGCAAGAAAGTTAAGTTAGGATCCATGGTGAATAAAAGACTTAGGCTAAAATGTTAGTTCTAAGGTCTCGTTAATATTAATAAACATGTCAGGGCCTTAGGATTAAAACTTTAGGCTAAGCTTAGGAATCAAAGGGGCCAAGTTAGGAAATATTAAAAGGGAACCCTACAAAATGAATATTAGACCTAGTCAGAAATGTAAAGAACTTAAAGGGGGAAATAACAAAGGGGACTCAAGCATATCTTAGACTAAGCTTTAGTAGTGTTATAAAGCATGATTAAGCTTTAAATATGAATTTTATGCTTAAGTTTAAAATGGATTTTTAAAAGGTTCCTACCAATATAGTTCCCACAAATTACAAATTTGAACTGAAGGTTTGCCAAGGTTTTGGAACATGAATTTATCAAGAACACCATGAAACCTGTAACTAAAATCCATTAAGACCATTTATTAGTAATGCTAGACAATATTAAATTAAAACAAAATAAGTAAGCTTGTCTTTGATAAAGTGGATGATCTTCAAATTCTACAAATGATCCTAACATGCCATATTTTCATGTTTAATCTTCAAGGTTTCTCAAGGGTCCCAATTTTCAAAAATGGGGGGTATGTTGGCCTCAATAAATGGTGACTCATGGGGGAAACATAACAATATGTTATAACCTAGAGACTCTGATTTAAATAAATAATTAGGTCATCAACTCCACTTGATCAATATCATTATCTAGATCAAATTATGGTTGAAACAAACCTTGTACTTATAGAATTAGGGTCAAACATCAAGACACAACAACACTATGTGTGTGATTTGATTCCACTTATTATTTGACATGGGGTTTAAGAAATAACTACTGGATTTAATGTCCTTAATCATTAACATTAACTTGGAGCATGTTTAGATATCCATTAAGAACCATGATTTTTGCTCAAGGAAGGCTTGGGCATTACTCTACTACCAGCCAAGTGTCTATAGCCCTAATAGAGATGCCTTTTGTTCCACTCAAGACCTTGATCCACTACTAGCCAAGTGTCCATAGCCCCAGTGGAGATTACCAAAATCACCTATGCTTACAAATCTTTTGATTTTGCATTGAATCCTTATTTTTTATATTTTCTTTAGACCTTTATGCTTTCTATTGGGAAATACGAAAGCACAATTGATTACCAAATACAAGTAACTTACATGCAGAATTAAACCAGAATCACAAGTAACTAGAATTCAGAAACAACACAGAATATGAGAGATAATACACAATTGTATTAATACTCTTCCAGAAAAAAATACAACAAAGAAGATTGCCACAGTTCTTCTTCCTTACACACCTCTAGGGCTCCCACACCTCTAGGGCATAAACAATAAATCTTCCCTCAAAGCTCTCTCTCTTATGGTCCCAACACACAACTCAAACACAAAGTTGATGTTCACCTCCAACTAGTCAGTATCCACTACTACCAGTACACCAGTGCTCCACGCACTCCAAGTACACAAATGTACTTCAAGTAGATCTCCCCTAAACTGTAACAACCTGCAACCCAAATGATCTCACTTATGGAAGGATCTTCCTTGCCTTCCTCTTTGCTCTCTTTCTGATTACACACTGTACTCTAAATAGATCCTACCTGATCCTGCTCCCTATTGTGTTGCTATCCTCCCTGATCTTGCACACCTGCAAATCAATCTAGTTCTGCACACCTGCAAACTTGGATCATGCACACACATACACCTGCAAATCAATGATCTTACTTACCATGTAGATCTCCTAATGTAGCCATGCACACCTACTGACCAAGATCCTACACCCTTGAAGAACCCTTCTGATTCTCCAAAACTAGCACCCACACTTGGTACTGCTATGGAACTAGGAGGAACACCCTTGCTCACCTCACATACAAAAGGAGCTAACTTTGCTCAACTCAAACTAGAACACTTTTACAATACAACCCATGAGTCTATTATATAGATCTCATCCAAACAATAATTAGACATCTAATTACAATAATTAGATCCGTAGGTTCAAGTCTAAATTTGGCTCTTGACATGCAAAAACTTGGTTTGTTAACTAACTGCCCATAAAACTTGTAGTTCTAAACTGCACAGGCGACCGACGTCGATCCCTGTCTGCCTAGAGGTGACCGATGTCAGTTGCTTCTCTTCACTAACCTGATCGACATCGGCTGATCAGAATGACGATGGTTGCTCTGCAACTCAACAGCCTTCAGCAACCTCCTCCCCTATTTGCATTAGTGAAGCTTTTAGCTCCACAAACTAATAATCTCCCATTTAGAGATAAATAGCTACATTGTACCTGTACCTATACCCTGTCTAATCTATTTCCTAGCTTGTATCCCTTTTCAAGATCAATCCTAAAGACCACCCACCGCACACGCTGTGGTGCACCTCCTGTCATCCGAGTAATCTACCACATTCGAACCTACAAACCCATGTAGTGAAGCCCTGACCCTACATAGCATGAATCCCTGCTACTGGTCCCTCTCAAATACCTGAGAACCCACTTCCCTGAATTAGCTCCTAAGTCTCTGACAGCACCCACTGCTTGGGCAAACTTAGGTCTATACCAGACCTCATGTGATTTCAGACACTAAACTATCCAGCTCTTGGTGTGATCCGGTTCTGCATCCTGCATATTGAACCTCACTAACACTTGAATCACATCAGCTCCCACTGGAGACAAAATCAACCTGTGATCTTCCATGTCTCTCATGCCAAAGAATTTTGTTGCTCTAAATTTCTCATGACATGCCACTGAACTAACCTTACCCTTAGCTCAGCAAAACCCTGTATGTCTGAACCTGCACCAAGCTCATCCTCCACATAAAATAATAGGATAATGTTACGACCATCATCCACCTGGTAAGACAAACATAATGGTTAAACTAACATTGACTAAAGCCCTACTTTTTCATCCATTTGGTACCACCTGTCAGCCCTATACCACTATCCTGCAGCTTCCTTAAGACCATATGACCTGGCCTTCCATCTCACGTGTCCATTCACTCTATTCTTCAACTAAGGTATCCATTCATTTTGTAGTACTTTTACCCTGGCTGGTAACCCTACCAAATCTCCCGTTTGGTTCTGCATCATATTCCTACCATGCTCCCACTATTTCCTAGATCCTTCCTGCTCTACAGTGAGCAACAAGTATAAAGAAGAGGAACAACAAATTTGAGGCTTACTCACACTTTCAATCCTCCATATGGGCATTTGAGACTCCTTGACAGCTTACTGTCTGCCCAAAATCCATTATAGTGACCGACCTCAGTCACTACACAGTCTGTATCTGATCAATGTCGATTTCCATGCACCTGTCCTGACTACCACGTATGTCAATGTCGATGTCCCTATTGCCGACATCGGTCCTCCTGACCGACGTCGGTCTTACCCTGCCTGACATCACCGACTTTGGTCTGCACATGACCAACATCGGCACCTATTTGTTTGATGCTAATTCCCCTTGACCAATGCTGGTACCTGTGTTTGCCTGTGAATGATGACTTTTTACTCATGAGCTTTCTTTGAATCAAGTCCCTATCCAAACTGCTCTACTCAGAGCTACTCAGCCTTCTCCACTGATCTCTGTCTGCCATCTCCTCCATAAACACCAAGGCTTTCCAGTTCTTAAGCCTATCAAACACATCTGACTTCCTCTTAAGAACATGCATCTCCTTCTTGCTCATGTGACCAAGCCTACAAAGCCACGTCTCCACAATAGAAGAAGAATCAGTATTATAAGCAAGTAGATAAAGAGTACCTGCTTTCTTACCACCAGCTAATTCAAGTGTATCCACTATGAGAGTTCTTGTGCATCTCTCATCACCCAACTTTTCTAAAGAAATTAGCCATATCTTCAACACTGGGACCTGCATGACCTCCTTCAACACCTGTGTGTTGGCCGCTTGCAATTTCAGCTTCACTTCCCCTTTGCCAATTCTTTGGCAAGGCACACCAGCCCCTAAATAAATCTTTCCAAAGTCTCCAAAGACCTTACCATGAAAATATACTCTATTTCAGACTGCATGGAAAGAGGAAACATAATCTATAAAACAAGATTCTACTTTATCCAAGAAACCTCCCAGAGCATCCTGTGCAACAACACCTGCAACATCTACATCTTCAGTTCCTTCATGCTGATTTGCTACCAACCAACAATCTTCTTTTCCCTACTCTTTCTTTCCATAGGACCGTAATTGACCATTCATGCTTTTCAATTCCTCCATTATTAGCTTACTTTCTTCTACTGTTGCTATACTCCCACTCAATCAAAAACCCCTGAGAGTGACCTGTAACCAAACACAAACCTGCTCCCTGCAACCTTAGCTCTGATACCACTTGTTGGGAAATACAGAAGCACAATTGATTACCAAATACAAGCAACTTACATGCGGAATTAAACCAAAATCACAAGTAACTAGAATTTAGAAACAACACAGAATATGAGAGACAATACACAATTGTATTAATACTCTTCCAAAAGGAAATACAACAAAGAAGATTGCCATTGTTCTTCTTCCTTACACACCTCTAGGGCATAAACAATAAATCTTCCCTCAAAGCTCTCTTTCTTACGGTCCCAACACACAACTCAAACACAGAGTTGGTGTTCACCTCCAACCAATCAGTATCCACTACTGCTAGTACACCAGTGCTCCACGCACTCCACAAGTGCTCCACACACTCCAAGTACACAAACATACTTTAAGTAGATCTCCCCTAAACTGCAACAACCTGTAACCCAAATGATCTCACTTATGGAAGGATCTTCCTTGCCTTCCTCTTTGCTCTCTTTCTGAGTACACACTGTACTCCAAGTAGATCCTACCTGATCCTGCTCTCTGTTGTGTTGTTATCCTCCTTGATCTTGCACACCTACAAATCAATCTGGTTCTGCACACCTATAAACTTGGATCATGCACACACATACACCTGCAGATCAATGATCTTACTTACCATGTAGATCTCTTAACATAGCCATGCACACCTGCTGACCAAGATCCTACACCCCTGAAGAACCCTTCTGATTCTCTAAAACCAACACCCACACTTGGTACTATTGTGGAACTAGGAGGAACACCCTTGCTCACCTCACATACAAAAGGAGCTAACTTTGCTCAACTCAAACTAGAACACTTTTACAATATAGCCCATGAGTCAATTATATAGATCTCATCCAAACAATAATTAGACATCTAATTACAATAATTAGATCCGCAGCTTCAAGTCTAAATTTGGCTCTTGACATGCAAACACTTGGTTCGTTAACTAACTGCCCATAAAACTTGTAGTTCTAAACTACACAGGCGACCGACGTTGGTCCCTGTCTACTAAAGGTGACTGACGTCGGTTGCTTCTCTTCACTAACCTAACCGACATCGGCTGATCAGACCGATGCTGGTTGCTCTGCAACTCAGCAACCTTCAACAACCTCCTCCCCTGTTTGCATCAGTGAAGCTTTTAGCTCCACAACCTAACACTTTCATCAATGTTGGGAACCAGGGTAGCTAGGTTATATGATTTGGTCAAGTCTTTGATCTTTAGAGAATCACCCATGGCTACAACCCTTATCCCAAGAAAGGGTGTTGGTCAAGTGCTAGTGTGGTTATACCATGATAGTTTGAGCTCTCATCTATAATTGCAAATCTTCTTAAAACCAATTTGAGGTCCAAACAATGTCTAAATTTCTTATGAAATAGTTGGATTCTTCTATTGGTCTTTACCAGTTTCTTCACTTTACAACATTAGGCTCATATTTTAGAACCATAGTCATCATATGTATGAGGTACATGCCTTTATTTCTAAGTTTTAGGGACTTTTCAAACAAACTGCCTAACTTTGATCTCAAGATTATCCAAAAGAACTTTATTAGAATCAAGGAACAAGGCAAGAAAATCAAACACACATCATAAAATAGGAAAGCAATAAATTAAAGGAAAGCAAATAAATATATACATGTTTATATACAAACAAGGGACAAGAAGGAAAGAACTTGAAAGAAACTAGCTAGCCTACCTACCCTAAATTTAATCATATTACAATTTACTTCATAAAGACCTCAAGAGGAGTAGCAAAGAAGTAGTTCTTGAGGTATTGCCCATTGGTGGGCAATATAAACTCTACTCCTTGTAGATCTTTGAGCTTAAAGGTGTTGTTCCCTAGTGTTTCTACAATCTGGTATGGACCAATCTACAAAGGTGTGAATTTGCCATGTTTGCCTTTAGGTTTAGATGTTTTATCCCAAAAGAGAACTAAGTCACCTTGTCTGAGCACCTTAATCCTTTATCAGACCATCTTTTCACTGTGGTCTAATGCTTACTAAAATCAGCAAAGACTTTCTCCCTTGCATCTTCCATCTAAATTATGTCTAGCAATCTTGATTTTTCTAACTCTTGACCCTCTTTCATAATATATTCCTACATGAATCTATACGTGGGAAACTTAAGATTTATAAGAAAGATTAGTTCTTGGCCATACACCAACAAAAAATGTGATGCCTTCAAGGCTTTTTTAATTCTTATCCTATCTGCCCATAATGCATACTTGAGCAACTTATGTGAAGTCCTGGGTTTTTCTTTAGCAGATTTCTTGATTGCTTTCATCAAATTTTTATTAGTGGACTCATAAAATCCATTCCCTTGGGGATAATGGTTGGATGAAAACTTTAGACATATACCATTATTATAAGCCCATTCAATCATCTCTATGGATGAAAATGCAGACCCATTATCACAAACTAGAGAGATTGGAGTTACAAATCTAGTACAAATGTTTTCTTCTAGGAAAGTGATCACTTCCTCCATCATGCATTGTTTGGTGGATATAACTTCTACACACCATGTACAATAATTTGTGGTAGTTAGGATGAATTTTTGACCTTTAGATGAATTTGGGTTGATTACTCCTACAAAGTCTAACCCCCATTATGCAAATGGTTTGTCAACCATGAATGGTTTTAGAGGCATTATTGCCTTAGGCTCCTTGGTGATAAGAATCTGGAAAGAGTGGCATTCTTTCACATATTTGTGAGCATCCTTGAAGATAGTTAGCCAATAAAAACCAACTCTAATAATCTTATGTGCAATAATCATCCTTGATGGGTGTCTATTACCGAACTTCTCATGGAAGGTACTCATGATTTGAGTGGCTTCCTCTTTTAAAACACACCTAAGGTAGACTCTCTCAAAAAAATTCCTATATAATACTTCATTCCTAATCAGATAATGAGCATCTTTGAGCCCTCTTTTTCTCCCTTATTAGTCCTATAAGATAGGTACCATTGATTAGCAAATGGATAATAGAATCATACCATTCACTAGCTTGAAATTTTTGTTGGTCAACTTGCATAATACTTAACCTAGGGCTAGTATTAGTAATCATTTGGATCAGACCTTGGCACCTTACTAGTTTTTTTATTTTTATTTCTATATCATACTCTTGCAAAACTGACATCCACTTACCTATGTATTCTTCAAGCTCATTCTGGCTTAGCATAAGCTTTGTGGTAGGGTCAGGTAAGATAGCATGCACCTTATTTCTAAGGATAAAATGCCTAAATTTATTTACTACCTTTACTAATACATATGCCTACTTATCAATAAATGAATAGTTTAACTTGGCATTCTTAAAATTAGTGCTCATAAAAGCTATTAGGTGATCACACCCATCAATTTTTTGAGTCAATATAGCAGTCATGGTATTATTAGAGGCAAATTAATAGAGGTAGAAGTCCTTTGAAAAGTTAGGACTTATCAGGACTTGAGCCTGGCTAATTGCATCATTAATATCATTGAATGCCTTTCTATATTCTTCATTCCATGAGACCTTAGCATCCTTGTTTAGCATGTCATTTAATGGCTTGAAAATCTCTACAAATCTGGAAATGAATTACAAATTTTATCTTACCAAATAATGATTTTAGCTCTTTCCTACTATTTGGGGGCTCTAATTTGGATCCCATCCTTGGTTATAACATGTCCCAATACCTTATAACATGTTATAACTTTAGATAGATACCATTATCATAAGCCCCCAAAATTTATCTTAATAAAGAAAGATTTTTGCTCTTTCCTATCTATAGATATCCCATCCTTGGTTATAACATGTCCTAATAGCTTACCTTCAGTAACATAGAAAATAATGTTCTTTGGGTTTAAGGAAATCCCATACCTTATGTATCTTTCAAACACATGTTGTAAATCCATAAAGTGATCTTCCTTATTTAAAAAAAAAATTATTAGATCATCCATATAAATAATGATGCATTTACCTATCAGGCCTTGAAAGGCATGGTCCATGGCCCTTTGAAATATAGCTCCTACATTTATTAGACCAAATTGAATTCTCTTGTAAGCAAAGGTTCCCACTTGGTGGTGAAAGTTGTCTTCATCTTGTCTTTTTTTTCAACCAACACCTAGTTATAACCTGAAAAGACATCAAGAAAATACATCATGGTTGAACCTAAAATAACTTGTATAACCTGATCTAGAGAAGGGAAAGGATAGTTATCCTTTTTGGATGCTTTGTTTAAGTTCTTAAAGTCAATACAAATCCTAATCTCACCATTCTTCTTCTTGAATGGCACCAAATTATCCACCCAAGTAGAATGTTTGGTGGGGAAGACTATCCTAGCATCTAGTAGCCTCTTAACCTCTTTAAAAATTATTAATTCTAAGACAAGGTTTGCAGGCCTATGTTTCTATCTAAATGGTTTGCAATTTTCTTTAAGTCATCATAAGACCATGTTATGACATCCTTGTATTGGGTAAGGAGCTCTTTGGATTTTCTATTCTCAATGTTTGTGCAGGCTTTTCTAATGTTTACTAGTTGGGGTTGATCTTGGAGACCAAGATCAACAACATTATATTCTTGCCCACTTACTTTGGGAATCTTAGAAATCTCAGCTAGTTTATCCTAATCAAACAGTGTTTCTAAATCAATCATCGCCTTAGGTATCTTTTTGTCATTCAACTGAATGACTTTACCATCAAACTTGTCCTCCTTAGGTGTATTTTCATCAATCTCATCAATAATATAAGCATCAAATGCTCCAAAATTGGTCATGAAATCCAATATCTATTAATCATCACTAAAAAATTAAAAATGGTTAACATTATCAAGCACTAAAGGACAAGGGATTAATTCAATGCTAAAATTGAGGGAATCTTGGTTGGGCATGAGGTTGGTTGTAACAGATGCCAACTCATCAGCAACTTAGTTCTCTTCCCTTCGGATGGAGGCAATGCTAAAAACATCAAAGGACTCAATCAGATCCTAGACCTTAAACTTATAACTCTTGAGGTATGATATATTGTATTGATATTTCCTTCTTACTTGGTTGACCACTAGTTCTGAATCCACATAAACTATCAGTTCTTTGACCTTATTATTGATAGCAAATTGTAAACCTAGGATAAGAGCTTCATACTTAGTAAGATTGTTAGTAAAATAGAATTAGAGTCTATAAGAAGCATGGTATTTCGTACCAATAGGGTCAGCAAATATAATGCCTACTCTAGATCTAGCCTTACACCTAGCACAATCAAAATGTAATTTCCATAGTCCAAGAACAACATAAACACTCTTTGGATCACATACCTTATCAGTTTCTAGGGTGAGAACCCATAAGTTTGAGTCAATTATGTTGACCCTCTCGATTACGTTATTATACTCCATTATCACGTGTTTTATCCTTAGTTCTCTTTCAACCCTAATTTGATTAGGAACTCCCTTCCAAGGTCACCACAAATGTGAGCAATCTATGAATATGTAACCATTCAGAGCCTTGGTCCATTCCCTACTCAAAAAGATTCCATAAACATCAGGTATATCAACAAATTGAATATCAATGAATTATTACACTCTAGGCTTAAAATCTAGCTGCATATGAACATTTAATAACTCTCCAACCACTTTGACACTAGACTTGTCTAATTGGGTGACAACCCTATCAAACTTTATAGGTGTTAAACCAAGCTATTTGCATATACCTGTAGGCATGATATTGGTAGATGCACCAGAATCTAATGAACAATTATTCAAGTTCTTACCAAACATCTTGATAGTGAGCAAGAAAGGAGGAGATTCTACCTTAGCCTTGTGTATAGTCAAATTAGCATGGTCAGCCTTGGGTGGCTCTTTGGATTTCTTGGATAGAAATTTCAACAAGAGGTCCCTTTGCTCTGTAATCTACATAAGTTCATGTAAATTGATGTTAGCCTTTATTTTCTTCATATCTTCAACAATGTTATATCCAATTTTATTATAAGAATTAGGAATATCAATGTTGGACTTAAAGGTACTCCCTTTAGGTGGATCTAGATTGTTGCTTGAAGAGGTGTCTAGAGGAGTTCTAAAGTTTTTTGGAGGTGTTAAAGTGGTTAAGGGTTGCCTCTTCTCTCCATTTTTCAAGGTATAGGTCTCTTCAAGAATTATTGAAAGGCTTAGATCTCCTCGTGATCTCATTAGGTTCATTCTCTTCTTGAAAATGGAAATCAAAAGTATCCACCATGAATACATGATCAAATGATTTAGATCCAAAGGTACCTACACCACTGTCCCCATTAGGGACCACTTAAAATGTATCTAACTCCTCTTGGAAATCCTCAAAAGCTTTGAAAAACTCAATGCAATTAATTTCACCATGTTTTGTTATACAATGCACTCTACAATAATTAGGCAATGCTATATCAGTAAGGTTAATGTCCATGGTCTTCTTTTCAAAAGATGGTTCATTATTCCTATTATTATGAAAACTATCATTATAAAATATATTATTTGGCCTAATAAAACTTTTAAATGATAAATTTTTATCAGAGCTTTTAGTAGTATTTCCAACTTATTTTTGCAGCTAAAGAAAATCAGTGCTCAACTTTTGGACCATTTTTAAGATAGATTCATTCTCATTTTTAGGATTTTTAAAATTATGTACCTGGTTCTTGTTAGTAGATGGTATTAAATCCCTTTGATCATTTATATTGAAGACATTAGTAAGATGGTTTAATAATCTTAAGTTCTGATTGGGAGCAACATGACTCAAGGGTAATTGATTGAGGTTTGGAAGTTGATTTAAGGCTAGGATATTTTGGTTATTGTTTGGAAAGATGTTTAGAATGGGCATATGTAAATTAATGTTTGGAACAGAATAGGCCATTTGTCCTTGGGGCTGAATCTGATCATTGATGGTCACTACCTCAGAATAAGCCTTGGCTAATGAAGATATAGCTAGCATGGATTTCTTCAAAAATATAGAGGTCATGGGATCCATTGCATCCTTGTATATTTCTAGAGCTAAAACATCATCAGGATTATAGGGTTTTATGGTCCTAATATACATTTTCTAAAATCTAACATTAAAAGACCTAATAGGCTCACTTACATCTCTTCTAATGGTGGCAAACTGATGGTAAAGAACATAAGGATTGACAATCTTACTAAATTAATCTATAAAAACATTGATGAAACCATTCTAACTAGTGATATAATTATCAGGAAAATTTAAGAACCATTCATAAGAAGCATCTTTAAAGTTAAAGGAGAATAACCTATAAGCCACATCCTCTTGCATAACATTTAGTAACCTTAAGATAGCCTTAAAATATTTTATGTGCTCTTCAGTAGTTACTATACCCATTGGACTAAATGTAGGCAAATACTTCTCAGGGTTATGTGGGAGATCATGTACCACACTTTGTACATTGATAGAAGATTATCCCAACCAAGTCATACCTAGACAAAGGTTGATGTCAAATATACCTTAAAGGGGTGAAGTTGGCAAAGATTTTGATCTCCTACATCTACCTTTGTAACACCTAGCCTTTCTATGAACCTCAAGCTCAAAAAAAGGCTCCTTTGTCTCTGAGTGTGATCTAGTTCGAATATTTGGCAATTCCATCTTGAAGGTTGAAGATATTCTTTGAAATACGATATATCAATCCAATTTTTATAAGGAATAAGGATTAAACTTACACATTAAGCTTATTTTTCAAAGATTATGTAAAGAACAGTAAAGGACATTGATATTTGCCTAAAATAGCTCAAAGTTGTATCCATTTATGCTAATATGATCTATATTTATAAGTTTAAGCTCAAATAAACTTAGATATATGAAAGATATGCCAATCATTGATCAAAACAAGTGATCCTAACCTCAAATACTATGGATTTTTAAAGCTTAAGCTAAATTTACTGAAAATAAGTATCAAATCTGAAATAACCTTAATCTTTGCCTAAGTAAGCACAAAGATATGTCACAAACCACAAAGATCAATGATCCTTATACTTATAAGCAAATAATTTACTCAAAAACATAAAGATACAATAATATTAGATCAAAACACACTAAGGTTAACAAAGATTCAAAGAATTCATGAATGGACCATGATAGCTCCCAACCATCAATTATTATAAATTTGTGTGGACAGTTAAACTTGCTTTGCCACTATTTCACCACAGGTTACATCAAGTTGCCGCAACCTACTACTCATGCTCTGAATTCCTAGAATTCTAAAATGAGAAGTGTTCTTGAACACTGAGGACATCTATGGTACACATAGAGGCATCAACATATGGTAAGGTCCACATATCTCTAAGGGCATGCTTGGTGGCATCAAAGGTAGAAATGAAAACATAATAATTAGAACCCAATTTAGCAAGGATTGAAAGAATCAATTATTCATCTTGTTTTGTCTATGCCACACAATTTTAACTATAACTTAAGTGAGTTAAAATTGGTGAAAAAATTTGTATTATGTCAAAGTTATCTGGACTTAAATTGATGAGTTCATTCTCTATTTCATGACCCCTCATAACATCCTTCTTCCCAAAGATTTTTTCTAGTATGGTCCAAACATCATTAGGATTAGTTGCAGATTCAATGTAAAAGAGTAATTCAGGAGACATTGACAAGAACAATAGACTATAGGATTCATCACATGTGTCAAACCACTTTACCTTCTTTATATTACATGTTGGTTTTGTTTCGTTACCCATAATGATCCGGTGGAAACCTTTACTCCTCAAAAGGATTTGTACCTTGATTTTCCACTATCTCAAAGGAGGTATGTGCAAAATTGATAGTTTAAAAGAGAAAAAAAAATGAAACCCCCCTGAACTTATAAATATTCAATTTTAAAAGGCTTGATAATATAACCAATGTACAGATCTCAAACAAATACCACTTTTAAAAAAAATGACACCTGAAAAAGAGTTGCCTGCTAAGAATTATGCGAGTTTGAAGTACATAAAATAACTTCACCTTATAATGAAATAATTTAGGCTTGAAAAAAAAAATACCATTTTTCAATCAAAAGTTAAGCCCCATTTGGTTTGTTGTGACAAAGGGATAAAATCCCATATGACTAGAAGTTAAGCCCTAGGATGAATCCCCCCTTCACGTGCAGAGCCCACAAGTCTAATGAAGAGATTTGTAGGGATGTAGTCTTAAAATTTAATACTACAACAAAAATACACAAAATACCCATAAAATTTCTCAAAAAACAAAAAAAACTAAATTAATTTTTTATTTTTTGTCCCCAACTATATGAATTCACTTAGAATACAAGAAAATACCTCCAAACCCTAAAAAAAAGACTAAACTCTGACTTCACAAAGCTAGGTCATGTTTACAATAGTTCTTGGGGTTTTAACACCTTATAAATTCAATGGCATCAATTATTTTTAGTGAAAAATCATTAGATAAGAGATTACCTACAAAAAATGCCATTCCCCTTGTTCTTTTTCTAAATATGGATCAATGAAGGACCTCAAAAGAAGAGCAAATTTTGAGAAATGATGAATTTACAATATGAAAGGTCAAATAATGCCATAACTATGATATGCAAACTAAAAACTCAATATTTCACAAAATAAGCTATGGCATTTAACTACCAAAATTTCTCTAATACTATGTCAGAGTGGATCACAATCGAGAATCGGGACTAGATATAAACAAATACACAAATCTATAAAACATGTAAATAGAAATATGTAGAAGAGATAGTCTGTTGCAGAAACTAAATCAAATATGAGAAAGTTAAAAAATCATTGGCCAAATAACTTTAGGAAAGGTAAATTATATAGAGAAGTAAAAGCCAACTCAAAATTCGAAAATATGTTAAGCCATGTTTTCCTAATGACCTAAAATGACATATAAGTGACACCTAATCAAGCTAAACATGTGTAATAAAAATAATATAATCATAAAAAAATACCTACACTACTAATAGTAATACCTAATGCAGGGGTATTCAATATATTATTGGGATACACTTGGATTAAATAGATTCATGTAATTCTTTCTACAATTCACATGTGTTTAAAGTTTATCTATATTAATGAGGTCATCATAGTTCAAGGTATCCCATATGAATACCTCATATCACAAATATATATGGTTCTTATACATCACCTTTTAGTTGTTCCAATTAAAGAGGTACAAACTTCTTAGAGAGTTTAAAATCAAGGATCTACCCTTCTAAGGAGGCATATCCTTGAAAGACCACTTCAATAAAAATTTGTCATAGATTCTAGAGAGCCTCTCTCTACTCCTACACATCTCATATTGATATTATAAGTCACTAAGGGTGTTTCACATAAGGAACCAACACAAGATTTATGCACTTCATGATGGGTTCCAAAAATCCTTAGAGTTTGATCATGCTAAAAGGGCATCACAATATGCTACATATCATCATTATGACAATGGCATCTATAAACATAGGGCAATCAATATTCAGATTCTAAATGCAACTCAGTTTAGTCACATCAATATAACACTTTCCATTCATGAAAGGTCACTATTCCTATCTTAGACACATGCTCCATTGATTGTGAGTCCCTTTAAAGACTCATTTGTTAGTTTTGTCTCCCTATTCCATTTTTAGTTTATATTATGCAAAAATACAAATAAATATAGAAAAATTAAAAAATCAGGACCTATGCATGCTTATGTTTATTTCATTTACATTATTTAATTTGTGCAAAATTATCCAGTCCTTATTTATATCTAGTTTCATATAATATATGCTTCACAAGGGTACATGAGTGAATGTATAGCATATAGGTCAACATTTAAAAAATTAGTTGCATGTTATTTCAATATCTCAAACTCAAAAACTATAAAACAAATAAAAGCATCATATTTAGATAGGGACACCCTATGATATTATCCTATCCCATCGACCCTGACTCAGTGAAAACATGTTATTAGTTATCAGATCTAAATAAGACACATGGATTTTAAAACATATATATACATCAAAAAACTCATTGGGTTGAAGGTTTTATCCTTCTTTAGCTATCTCTTATTTTTCATATCTCAATTTTTTACTTGCATCAAATTTATCGATATTTCTCACTCACTCACACTTTGATATATTATTGGTTACTTAAGTTATTGAATATAAGAGTGTTATAAATAACTTATGTTGATCAATTACATGTATTCATATATGTTTGTCGTGTTTACTTTCATTATTCATGTCTTATCTATATTCTCTATTTTATCTTGTAGACATTTGAACATGTCCTTGTGTGTGGCTCAAATCATTCATTATATGTATGTGAGTGACATTTTAACATGTCCCTTATATGTGGCTCCTTGGCCTTGTATTATGTGCTTTGTATTCTTTACATGTACTCTTTGTGTGTGTGTGTCATGGACATGACACTTGTTTAATCTATTTTTGATGACATGAGGGACATCATGCATCTTCCTATCCCTTTGATTCCATGATCAATATCATGCATCCATCCCCAAGTTTATCTATTTCATATTTACATACTCAATTAGATCACTTATCACCACTTTTCACTGCTAACATTTATCTAGACAATGTCACTATGTATGTTTGTTTTTACATGTATATTACATAACAACTCTTTGCTCAATTATAATGATGATGCCATGCTTCTCCATGTTATCATTACTACTCATATTTACATATTTTCATAACATCTCTCATGTAACTATTTTATTTTGAGTTAAGTTATTGCACATATTTCACAACTCACCTCAAAAAATGAGGTATACACAATGGCTTGTATTATATACTAAGCCCCAAGAGTGATATACATAGACATAAATTTGTAGGTCTTGCATAATTTGTCAAGTCTCATTTCTAAAAATCACCTAGAAGGTAATTTTGGACAACAATGTTCCATTTAGATAAGGGTATAAACTAACTGTGTCCAAAGTAATGCATTGTTGTCCCAGCTCACAAAAAAAGTCAATTTTAGAAATTCTCATAATCATAGATAGTACATAACTATTAGTAACAAGTACTTAGTCATAATTTTTAGAAAATACTTAGGTTTATCTCATATTTACTCAGTTTGGAGGCATTTTGCACATCATGTGTTCTAGTTTAGCACATAGGGTGTTTCTCAAAATTTTAATTGTTATTACTCAATCTCATAATTCATATACACTAGATATCATATTGGGGGCATGTGTGCAACATATGATTACCTCTTGCTAAGCTTTAACACCAGTTTTCTACATAGAATGGTAATCCATGTCAATCTCCATGTTGGATACACCAGACCCAGATAATACTACATGTTTACACCATAAATGAGCCTTATTCCATATATATACACCAGACCCAGATCATACTATATTTTTACACCATAAATGAGCCTTATTCTATCTATAATGGTTGGTTTACCTTTTGCACTAGTTTTTACACCAGAATAATATATTAGAATTCATATATGGATTCCTAAAATACTTCATCACTTTGGGTATGAAATTATGGAGTCAAGAACACCTTGAGTTCTTAATCACACTCACTTTTGAATGAGGATTTGGGCATGCAGAGTCTGATCCAAGCTATTCATCGAAGAAAAAATATCCAAAAGTCTTTCCCTCTATAGTCATCAGTTTTAATCCAAAAAACACACTGGTTTGCATACCTAATGAAATGTATTGTTTCCTTGTTATTAGGTCTATAATTTTGTCATTATTTAGTTTCAGGTTTCTATCTTAATTAAGAACTGATTTATACATGTTTCATTGTAGGTTCATGTGAATCATAGTTCATCATTGTGGCCTACATTCAAGACTACACTTCATATGTAAGTTCAGGTACATATTTTTCTTTTTACTATAGTATTTTCACTTTTTTACATTTATAGAATAAAAAGGGGGAAAATGTAGACACATAAATTAACATTTAAGATAAAATAATGCACTTGTGACCATCCTTTTACACACTTAGCTCATGCCTTATTCCATGACCGTTGACCATTTTCATTCATTTTCCATGTAGATGACCCACTTCTATAAGAAAAAATGATCCCAAAATGTCTTGATTCCTATTGAAAAAAGTGTAGACACCTAAAACTGACTACCGATAGCCTCCAACCAGGGATTTGATAAATTTCCACCAAAATGCATAATTTAGCTTAAAAACACTAAAACACATTAAATAAGTTGAAATTAATATATTCAAGTGATGATTTTGGCTAGGGTATCCCTATATGGGGTAGTGTAATTTATGGGCCAGCTAACTTTGATCAAATCATTTTGAGTCAAAATGATAATTTTACACCTAGGTGCTCTAGATTGCACTTTTCTATCAAATTTATTATATGGGACACATGTCATTGTTATTTTGTGTTGAAAACATCTTAAATGGTATAATGGATCCAATGCATCTAACATCACATTCTAATTCTAATCTAGTCAAATTTTGGATTAATAACAAGGCATTTTGATCAATTTGGGTAGTTTGTACACAAAGTGCTTAATCATGCTTAAGAGATAATTAAACCAAATTAGAGCCTAATTAAGAATTACATGGAAAATTTTTGAATAATTATCTTTAGAAATGAATATTGAATATCTGCATCATCAGGTGACATCATTTCTTGGGAAGACATCCCTAGGCCATAAATGCATAAAATATCAAGGTTAACCCCTCCCATGCCTCATCGATGCCTCCCATGCCTTTTAAATGCCCATCTATACCAAATATTTATGAGCCTATTTATGGATTTTTAATTACATAATTTTATTAATCCTTATCCACACATCTCAATCTTGAGATGGATGGTTCAGGTTGATTATAGCCATTTGTAAAAATCTATAAATAGGAGGCCTTGCCACATGAATTTTAAGCTCTCACATGCCAAAGTTATAATGATAAATTAATTCCAAATATTCATGAAAATTATATTTATAATGTCTAAATATTGATCCAATCCAAGCCAAATCCACAAGGTGCTAAGGAGAAGAGGAGATAGCTAAGCCTCCTTTGATGAAGACTTCATGAGCACAAGCCAAACAAGCCACTACTACAAACTAATTTGGAGCATTCAAGGGAGGTGAAAGAGTTTTTCTCTTTCATATTTTAGTTGTGTTTTCATTCTATTATGTTTAACTAAGATCAACCACGTAACTAGGCCTAGAGATGTATGTT
This sequence comes from Torreya grandis, assembly GCA_037957365.1. Lineage (NCBI taxonomy): Eukaryota > Viridiplantae > Streptophyta > Pinopsida > Cupressales > Taxaceae > Torreya > Torreya grandis. Next base: position 7,373,268 of record JARHVA010000064.1, read on the forward strand.
AGCTAGTGTGTTGGTTTTTTAATTTAATTTCATTTTATCACTAACAAGATACTAACACCTCTCTTGAGTCAAATTATTAGTTCACATTTTGGCATGTCCAATGGGACTAAAGCATCTCACGTATCAAGGAGAGCAAGAATCAACTTAAAATTTTCAATTTGGATGCTTAAAACTCTTCCTAAATGTTTTTCTAACTTCCTTTGGTCATATTTTATCTTCACAAGTTTACATAGGTAATCGTCGATGGTTAGAGGAATTGCCAGTGGTTAAGTAAACCATTGATGATAATTTTCAACCATCACTGATCAAGCATAACCATCACCAATCATGTACAACCGTTGGCGGTCACTGTCAAAACACAGACCTGAGAGTTAATAGGCTACTTTAAAATGCTTGGTTTGGGGTCATTAAGACTCTGTTTTTCATGATTTTTTTTTAAATCGCATGTTTTATTCCAATTTTTCAGCATTTTACATTAGTTTATCTTCAAGGTTCCATATATTTTTCACAAAATTTTTAAAATATCTTTGTATATTTCTAATCTAACATATTTTCTTTTAGGGTGATGCCTTAAGGGTAGACAGGTAACCAACAAACTTGAAATTTATTAAAACGTGTTATTAAGACATATTTGGCATGATTTTAAAATGAATTAGGAATATTGTTTTTGGTGGTTAATGAATAATTTAGGTGATTAAAATAAATTTTTTATAGTTATCCTTTCAAAGTTATAACTTAAGACCAAGGGGTCAAAAGAACACCACGGCATCTTTCAATTGGGTTTTAAAATCAAACACACTTGTCAATTCTTATTTTTAATAGTTGTTTAATTAAAACTTGTTTGGAAAAGAGAAGGTTTGTGTGTGTATGATCTTCCATTTTTACCCTTTAGGGAACCCTTGGAATCAAAAGTGTCATCCTTATTGCAAAAAAGTCTAGTCCAAGGCTTAAAAAGAATGTCGTCTAAAGCACTCCTTAAAAATTCGTCAAAGTTTGGGTGACCTTAAAAATGACCCTAAAGTCTTTCTTTTTTTGTCTTTCATTTCATTACATCTTGTTTTGTGAGGGGGACATCATTACCTTCCATGAGTTCTTTAGGGAAGCTTTGACCTAGTGTTTCATCTCCCAACACTGAATTCAAATTGGTCTCACTAGGATTAGAGGTTTAAATGGTTAAACCATCTTCTAGTGATTGGAGTGCACATGGGGTGTATCTGCACATTGGACATTGCACTCTAATGAGTAAATAACAAGATGTAGTGGTTGCAAAAAGGACTATACCTTTTTGCAACAAGCCAAGTACCGTGGACACCCAATTTTTATGCTTTTCTTTTGCTTCATTTGATGTGAAAGTCATTGTGCAACTGATCCCCCTAAAAATGTTTGAAAAATTGCTAGTTTAGTCAACCCCACATTGCCATACCCTTGATAGTATTTGGATGATTATGCTTAGTTACATTCGGTCACATATCTTTTCTTTGTTTGGTATGTTTTGAGACTAAAACTTATTTGTTTGTTCACAAACCATGTCAAAACACATGTATTTGAGCTGAGGAGGGTAGTGTTATGCTACCCAAATCATGTCAAACCATTTTTGCCTTTGATTATTTTGAAACATAACATGGATCACATCATTAGAGCATATTTATGTTGTTAGGCTGCTCAATTTACTTCAAGACTTATTTACCATTACACCAAAAACCATTTGTTTTAAACCATGTCACATCAGCCGTTTGGACCTCATTTATGTGTCATCATGCTGTTCAATTGTGTCTAGATTGTTTGGTAAAATCTTAGTTTTCAATTAACCTTGTCAAGTTTGGATTCAAATATTGATTGATTTTTGTTTAGGCCTTAATTCATGGAGCTGATACACAGATCTTTCTCTTTTAGGTTGCATAACTTTGGTTAATCACTTACCCAAATTTGAAAAGTATTGATATTTTGTTTGTTCAAATGCCTATCCTCATCATTGTTTATGCCTTTATTTGGGAGAACACGGCCTTTATTCAAAGAGTCTTTTGTCTTATGCCTTATGCCAACTAATTATGTTTATGTTTGATTTTATGTGTCGAGTCTATGTCAAAGTTATTTCCAAACTTGTTAGATTAAATCCAATCACATCATGCCTTTGTTTCAATTTTAGTTTTTGGTCATTTGGCCAAAATTCCTAGCATAACCTAGTTGAGCCTAGCTTTTGACTTCGTGTTTGGACAAAATACCTAGTGACTCTTTTCCCTTTCCTAGTTTAGACCTTGTTTGGAACACTTTGACCTAGACCTTTGACATGCCAATTTTTATTCAGACACTTGACCTTTTATGTGTATGACATTTGACTTTAGACATTTTATGTTAGATTATTTTATCCCAAGTCTTAGCACAAACTATGTTGGAGATACAACTCCATGATCAAAGCATTCTTTGGAGATATAGCTCTACCTTCGACCAAGTTAGACCAAGTTTGAACCATTTATCCTTTAGACATAGTTTTTAGAGTTTTCAAAACTCTAAGCCTTTTTATTTTCAGAGCTTTCATCATTTATGCGGATATGTCTAGCTACACCTATGGTGGAGTCACGTATAATCTAACTTATGATAGAATGGCTGCACAAAATGATTTTTATGGCTTTAGTCAAGACCCCAATGATGATAATATGGTTTGGAGACAAATTTCTATCCATCTCATAATAATTATTCATGGGAATAAAGTCACGAACTAGATTACGATCCAACTTGAGACCTTGATTGGTATGAAGAGGCTTGTGAGGAGGAATTTGAATACCCAACTACAAATAATGTTGTTTGGGATACAAATCAATACCCTCTTTGTGATAATCAGTACACAGAACATATTCAAGAACCAACTTATGATCCAACTCAATATTGGGATGATATGATTTATCAAGAGGACTTGGACACTTTAGCTTATGCAAACAATCAAGTTTCATGACATCCTTTTGTTATCCAATCATCAGCTACCCCTAACCCTCTTTTAGATTATATGAGCTACCAAGCTCCATAATATATAAGGAATACCATTACCATTTTGAGACCTCATCCTTTGGCTTGTGTGAGCATTCAAACTCCATAATGCCCCTTCATCATTCCAGGACCTTATCCTTTAGCTTGTACAAATAACCAAGCCCCATACCACCCTATTGTTACCATTTCAAGACCTAGTCCTTTGGCTTGTGTGAGCAATCAAGCTCCACACCACCCTATCACTACCATTTTAGGACTTCATCCTTTGGCTCATGCGAGCAATCATGCTCCCCAATGCCCTACCGTTATCCAACCATAGACCATTCCTCATCCAAAACCAATCCAATCAAAACCTCTACTGATCCAATCATTCGAAGACCAAGCTATGTTCAAAATTGGTATTTTTAAACTCATTAAAAACAAAGGCCAAGAGAACTAACCAATCCAAGATGTTTCTATTGAATCAACCATTTGTGATAAGTCAATATGTGATGAATCAACTATTGATCCTATACCAGTTATCGAGGAGTCTCACTCTAATAAGCTAGTCTTTGTTGAGTCACTTCTTAATGATTATAACCACCTTTGAAAAAATCATTACCTTAACTATATGCCTATTTTTCAAGAGCCTCCTATTAACAAACCAGTCTCCAAGGAGTTATCTCTTGACCTTTTTCCCATTGTTGAGGAGTTTCACTTTGATAAAAAATCTGAGTTACTTGGCCAATACCAAACATTCAAGAAGACATCCTTGTAATAGAGTACCCATCACATGAAAAATTAGAGTTAGAATCAGGTTCTATTATTAAACTAACATCAAATTTAGCATCAAAATCATAACCAACATTAGTCTCAACTTCAGATTCAGAGTCTAGTAAGTTGGAATCAAATTTAGGTACAGAATATGTTCATGATTGTTACAACATTGGTTATACATGCCTTTTAGATAAATTTGAATACATTTGTGATCCTTCTACAGTTTTTGAGGATGTGTACTTTAGCATTGACACAAGTTCTCCTAGTATCTTCAATAAGGATTGTACAGACATTCCACATGCCATTACTACCAACCAACCTAGCCATTTCATTGACATTCCATCTCCCACAAGTGTTGATTAGGATAGATAGAATCACACTTTATTGAACTACATCCATGGTGACATAGAAATTAAAGAAGAGCATGAAGGTTAAGACCAAATTCATGTAGTGGAAGAACATTCTCCTAGTGAAAGCTTTTTGAAGGCACTAAAGGACACACAGAGTTCAAACTCAGTATCTTTTAGTGAAACTTTTTTGGAAGCACTAAAAGATAGTTAAAGTCAAGTGCCAATGTTCCTTAGTGAACCTTTTCAAAGGCATTATGGAATAATCAAGACAACTTCATTGGTGAAAACCTCATCAAGGCACTGATAACTGAGCATAAAATTTATTCACTGCTTAATGAAGATAAAATCAAAGATAAAATCAAAATATATTCCTATCTATAGCTTAATCAGATAGTATCTACTCTTAAGATCAAACAACAACAAAATTTGGTGGTCTTATTGATAGAACAAGTCTTCGACCCCACCACAACCAAAGTTATGTTGAATCTGACATCAACAACATTACGTATGACTAAAAGTCTTGATCTTCATTATTTACCCACCATTATAAATTTTATTATCACATGCCATTCCATTTCAAAATCAAACCTATCATCTAAATTTTATCCCTATTTACCATCCATGGCCGCACTTTCTTTTACAGAGGCTATAAAGATACCTTGTCTTGATGTTTGAAGGAATCAAACTCAATGACCAATGAAAATCACAAAAGGATTCTTGACAACCAAATATGCATTGATTTCTTGATAGATCAGCTATTCAAATGAGGTATGGGATAAAAATTAATATGATTAAGTATTCTATTTGTATTAATTGTTGATTAGGATGTGTATCTCTCCATCAGTAGGAACAACAAGATCAAAAACCATACCTAGGCCAAAAACATGTACCATACCATTTCATTGACATGCCATTACCTTTGTTACATATCCTTTTACCATTGTCACATATCACAACCATTCACCCCATCACTTGGGGGCAACCCACTTACCATTTTATCCAATCTATCGTAACCCATCATTCCTATCTAGACCAAAGCCTATTTTGAGTCATCCTACCCAAAATTGTTTTGATCATAGTTACTTTGGTTCTTACCACACTTTTTATGAGAGGATTTTGATTAAGTTTCAATAATCAATCAAATCTATGTTTCTAATGGCATTCTATGAAAGTAGTGTGATAGTTGATCTAGCAAGATATCTTTCATCTTCTATCATGTTTGTTTATGTGAGCTTGATTATAACCACCTATAGGCAAATCGGTGTTTCACTAGTCTTGATACTAATTATAACCACCTATGGGAAAATTAGTATCATTGATCTATGTTATTGTATCCTAGTTATAACTACCTATGGGCAAACTAGGGGCAACATTTGTTTATCATGCATTATTGCATCACCTTGCCATCATTAATTTCATTTGACTAGCCATTTACTAGATTTGAGAACTTATTGAGACCTAGTTAGTTTTTTCCCACCTTTTATGTGGATGGAATTACTATGACTTGAGGTAATTTCAGGACTATGCGGGTCATGCTCAATTCATGTTGAGGTCACCTCAGTCCCCCTTTCCATACACTTTCATCATTGTGAAAGCAACCAAAACCAAATGCTCTCATCATTTTATGAGTAGGTATCTTGTCATTCTCGATTGAGTTAAGATACCTCAAAATTCTAAAAATATTTAAATATTTAAAAAATACCAAAAACATTTGTCCTATCTAAGCTAGTCAGTTATCCTCGATCTACCTTACTAGGGCATGGTCATTGTTAGGATTCTTTCTTTTGATTTTATTTTTAGGCTTTTTATTTATTTGTTTGTTTTAGGTTATTTATTTGTTTGTTTGTTTATTTGTTCACTTGCCTATATGTTTGTCTTTTAGCACTGTTGCCTTGACTCAATCTATATGTGTTCGTTAGGTGATTCCTCGAGCACATTATTCTTGAGTCCATCCATATTTATACGTCAACATTATCATCATGGTTTTTATCATTGGTGCATTGTTTTTGAGTGTTTATTAGATTGAGAGTCAATCCTTATGCATTTTTTGGCCAAGTCTTCATGGTGTTCTATCATGATGGCTACCATCACACGATATAGCAAAAATCAACTTCAAGAAGGTCTATAATCAATGGAGCTATAGAAGTTTCTCCTTGGCACCTTAGCAATCCTTCCACCCTTGATCAAATCAACCCATTACCCATTCTAGTTATATCATTATTAATAAGGATGAACATCTCCTTGTTAATAGGTACAACTAAATCTTTTGTATTGATTAATCTTATTCTTTTTTTCATCTCTTTCCTCACTTTGTGCCCGTTCATCTTTAATCTATATTATAGGTTATATCCTTGAGTTATGCTTGCTAATCAGCCCTAATTAGGGCACCAATCATCTTTATCTAATATAGGTCCTCTTAATGATTATAACTGCCTATGGGTAAATCATTATTTTGACTTTTATTACTGATTATAACTACCTTTGGGTAAATTAGCATCCTTTTTAAATCAATGCATGCAAGCACTTTCTTGTTTGGATTAATCTCAACCATGGGTTAATTCCACCTTTCTTCTTGTTTCTTTTTGAGGGACCGTCCATCAACAAATCTGATGGCCACTCTCTTGAGGAGGCATCATCCTAGGCTTCCCAAACACCATTTGGAGCTTTGTTCTTCAACCAACATCTTCTTTTTAGCATACATGACTTTTTCATTACTTTATAAGACATTACTTTTCCTATAGTTTGCAACATCTTCCCAAATAGGGGAAAACTATAGACACCAATAACCTCCAATTAAGCTTTTGACCAATTTCCACCAAAATGCACAATTTGGATTAAAACACTAAAACACATTAAATAAGTTGAAATTTATATATTCAAGTGTCAATTTTGGCTAGGGTATCCCTAAATGGGGTAGTGTAATTTATGGGACAGCTAACTTTGATCAAATCATTTTAATTCAAAATACCAATTTTACACTTGGGTGCTCTGGATTGCTCTTTTACATCAAATTTGTTGTATAGGACATGTGCCATTATTTTGTGTTGACAACATCCTAAATGGTATAATAGATCCAATGCATCTGACATTGCATTCTAATTATAATCCAGTCAAATTTTGGACCAATAACAAGGCATGTTGATCAATTTGAGTAATTTGTGCACAAAGTGATTAATCATGATTAAGATATAATTAAACTGAATTAGAGTCTAATTAATAAATCCATGGAAACTTATTGAATACTTATTTTTAGAAATGAATATTGAATATCTGCATCATCAAGTGACATCATTTCTTGGGAAGACATCCCTAGGCCATAAATGCATAAAATATCAAGGTTAACCCCTCCCATGCCTCATCAATGCCTCCCATGCCTCTTAAATTCCCCTCTATCCCAAATATTGATGAGCCTATTTATGGATTTTTAATTACATAATTGGATTAATCCTTAGCCACACATTTCAATCTTGAGATAGATGATTCAGGTTGATTCTAGCCATTTCCAAAAATATATAAATAAGAGGCCTAGACACATGAATTTTAAGCTCTCACATGCCAAAGTTATAATGCTAAACTAATTCCAAAGCTTCATGAAAATTAGTGTTATAATTTCCAAATATTGAGCCAAGCTAAAGCCACAAGGTGCCAAGGAGAAGAGGAGATAGCCAAGCCTCCTTTGATGAAGACTTCATGAGCACAAGCTAAGCAAGCCACTACTACAAGCTAATTTGGAGCATTCAAGGGAGGTGAAATATTTTTTCTCTTTCATGTTTTATTTGTGTTTCCATTCTAGTATTGTTAACTAAGCTCAACCAGGTAACTAGGCCTAGATATGTATGTTAGCTAGTGTGTTGGTTTTTCAATTTGATTTCATTTTGTCACTAATAAGATACTAACACCTCTCTTGAGTCAAATTCCTAGTCTACAAAAAGTTTGAGCTTATCCACAAGTTATTTCTTACTCCTAGGTCAATAGTTTATTATCTTAGGACAATAATGCACCATTTGGACGACAACAACGCTCTCCAAAAATGTCTAGCTCCACCGCTCTTATCTTCCTGCCAAATAATGGCTACTTTCTCAAATTCAAATTCATGTAATGGGTCAACCTATAAGTTTATCAAGCCCTATCTAAAATGAATTCTTAAAATATCACTATAAAGCCACATTTCAAACCATTTTTGCACACACAAGATTATCATATTGAAAAACACAAAACTTCTAATTGCACATTGAAATCAAATTCCTATTTCTCCTAATTTTGAATACATACAACCCTAATAACCCTAAGATAAAGTATGAATATCCTTTTAAGGTCAAAATTCATGGTCTAAGCACTTAATCACACTAGGATTGCACTGATATATAGAATTTTTTACCAGTATTTCACACACACCACCATATCATAGAAAAATTATAGGGAGTTTGATTTCTCTTTAGAGTATTGATATGCAATAAATGTTCAACAAAATGGGTGTTGAGATCAAGCATAAATTCAAATAGTAACCCATTTTTACCCCATGATTACATTTTTCCTCTTGATATATGATCTAGGTGTTGGGTCTAACATGCCCCATATTCAAAATCTTACATGGGGACCCTCTTGCATAGTGTCACCTTTTGAGTCGCCCTTATTCAATTTTTTGTGAATTTTGCCATAAAAGAAGTTCAACTGCTTATTCGCCTTTTGTGTGTAAATTCTTAAAATAAGTGAACCTTTGAACCTGAACCTTTTTCAGAGTTTAAGAGTTCAATAAGTTCAAAGTTCAATTAGTTCAATGGTTCAATATTTCTCAAAGTGAATTGTTTGTTCCTTTGTGTATTTCAATTTTGATTTTGAATTTTTCAATTGAACTTGAACCCTTTTCCAGATTTCAATAAGTTCAACGGTTCAAAATTTAAATACTCAATGTTTTGTAAAGAGTCATGTTCACTCAATTCCCTTGTATAAATTAATGTATCATTGAACCTACCAATTGAACCTATCATTGAACCTACCAATTAAAGCTAATGTTTTAACCTATGTAGCGGAGTTCAAAAGTTCAATGTTTCAAAGTTTGAAGTTTTTGGAAAGATCATATGACTATTGGTCGGTCTGTGTAGTTCATCTCGTATCATTGAACCCTGAAGTTGAACCACATTTTCAAAAAAAGTTCAATGGTTCAATGACTATACTCTCATCTCGCCTTGAGGCTTTCTCTAAGTTAAAATTAACAAGAGATTTAGAGGAGAATATATCTGAAAACTCATTATAAAATGCAAAATTTTGAATTTTCATGAGGTTATAGATAATCATTACTCATCAAAATTGTGCATAAAAAATGCTTGCCACTAATGCATATCTCAGAGTGCGTTTCTTATCAAGCATGTTTAACATGTATTGTCTTGATTTAATCATTTGATCTAGTTAATATCTGCATCAAGAGAAAATAATTCAAATTCATCAAATAAGCATACTGGGTGATACAAAGGAAAATAGCACAGGTGGTATAAGATATTTGATTGCTTGAATTCACAGTGATTCCAGATAAATTTTAGGTGAGTTTCACTCTTACTATAAGTTGGTTCCTTTACTTGGTTGGAAACAAGGATCCTTTTGAGTTTGCAACATTATTTAAAAATTCAAAACATTCTCTTTTCATTATATTCTCCAACCTATAGCCCTAAAATTTGCCTGTCTTGATTACGAGCATGGCCCTAGTCTCATATGTTCTCTGCCTAAAATTGGGGACACCTCTCTGGTCCAATATGATTTGGAAGATTTTAAGGAAAGGGCTAGAAATCCTCTGTCAAATTCTATGATGTAAAAAATTGTAGAAAGTGGTTTAGTTGAAGCTACAGCATTTCCCATAGCTATCCAATACCCTGAATTAGTCCTTGAATGCATGAATAGATATGAACCTTAGAACAAGTACATCAGGGTTGTAGATGGCAATGTTTTACTACATATCAATAGACAAACCCTAATGTCTATAATGAGAATTTCTCCCAAGGAATCATACTCGGATCTCAGTATTACTTCTTCATATGGTTATTGTTCATTAAATAAATCAATTTACAAGAACATAATTGCTAGGAATTGGCTTTTGAAATTCCAAAAAGGGGGTTCAAGACTACCCAGACCATTAACAAGATATCATATGATTCTAGAAGTACAAGATATTATAGTATTACTACACAGACTAAAAGGCAATGCTCATGCATACTATTGGGAAAATTGGATCTACTTCTTTATGTAGGTGATCCTCTAAGGAGAGTAATATTTGGATTGGGCAGAAATTGTAGCTGAAAATTTGCATCAGGGTTTAAGTAATTATTTGGGAAATAGAGAGTTTTATATGTCTTCATACCTCCTCTATTGCCTAGCTTCTACGATATAATGGGTAGGGTTACTTCATGCACCCTTGGCTGAAGATAGTAAAATTTATGATTATTACTCATAATTATAAATGCACAACTGCTATGAGGATTACAGGAGGGTCAATGATATTTTTATTGGGAAAATGACTTTTGAATTGTCTAACAACATCAATAAAAGGTTGTCTAATGAAGCTATGTAGCTAATTAATATTTATGGTAATTTCTTCATTCAATTTTCTAGGTTCACCTATATCAGATTTGGGGGTTTTGATAGTGAACCTTTGAGGTTACCGAGGTATGTTTTTGACATATTTATGTTAATAGAAATCTACAAGAAATTAGCACATGTAGATAAAAAATTCCCAATGAAAAATAAATCTGGTATATCTTCTCCTATTGAACTTGGACATTATTCATGCAAAAAAACATCTGATGCTTTGAATTTATAATTGGATCTTAAGAAATTCAATTTTCAATACTTCACAGCCAGACCACAATTTGACAGCAAAGGTTATGCCAGAGATAACTTGGATCTTAGAATAGGGTTTTGACATATTCCTGAATTAGAGGATTATTGGGAGGATTGTTTAGATGAATTTGAATTTAGAAGAATACTATGGTCCAAGTTCTCCCTTGGGCAGATAATTACCCTTAAATTAAACATGGACATTTTTGGAATTGATGACAATGATGAATAGAAGACTGATCCTCAATTTGAATAGATAAAATAATCATCTATTCTAGAAATTGATTGGGAGAAAAGTGAAAAAGATAGAATTGAATTTAAAACCCTCCCAGTAATAAGGAGAACTAAAAAATGGCTGAGAGAATAAAAACTGGGAGGAGCTCAAAACATAGTCTCCCAACAATGTACAGTAATAATTAAATCTTCATTCCTAATAAGCTCATCTAACTAGCCTATTGTTATCTGTGATGCAGGTACTTCCAAGTAAAAAATTGGAAGGGATCCTATCATCAAAGAATTTGAGAAGGCCTTTGTTACTACCCTACCTCCTCGTCCCACTAGGTCAAGGACTCAAAGCAAGAAGAAGAATCAGATTTCTAAAAAAGTGATTATGGATTTGAATTTTGAAGAAGATTCAGAAGAATCCAAAGTTGATAAATAATTTGATTCACCAATGATGGAAGAGGTTAGTAAAGATCAATAGATGATGATTCCTTATGATTATTTTGAATTGATGATTATTTCAACTATGCCTTCTGATCAACCAAATCTTGATAAAGAAGCCTCAGCCTCTGCACCTAAATGGCTGGAAAGTTCAATCATTCATAAAAGGAAAGTAGTTCTATTTTATTTACCCTTGGAAGATATGGTGAGAAAGTGTTTAGGGAAAGCTCCTAAATCAAAAAAGTTAAAAATGGCATCTAGGGTAGATGTTGACCCAAACACAGTGAACTGGAATGCATAAATTGCCTAGCCAAAAACCAATGAAGAAGTTCAAGACCCTACTATTCAGGATTTTATAGTTGAAAACGTAGACCTTGGGACTGCATCACATGCTACAGATGTGCATCATCTAGAAGCATCCACTAAAAGGATAGTTAGTAGAACTTAGAAGGATGAAAAGGATAAAAGGGAGTTTAAATAGACTGTGTGGTTAATGACAAAGTACATTGATGCCATTCATAGTCCAGATCCACAACCAATTACCCAATGCCCCTATCTTTTGACCCAAAATCTCATGTCAATCAAAAGATGTTGGACCAAATACATAGAGGCAAAATGATTACCAGAATATTTGATAGTTGGTTGGATGGCATCATCCTGAAAGGTATAGAATGCATTCATAAATTAAAGAATGTATATGATCTAACCATGATTACTGTTGAATATTTGAAGACTCAAAATGTTTTGTGGATAAAAGATGAAGGAAAATGAATGAGCATGATGAACCAGACTGATGAGGTGAAAAAATATGGGATAATAAAGTATGTTTTAGAGAAGAACTTGACAAATCTAGATGAAGATGTATTATATGTAAGAAAAATATTGAATGGAGAAATTTAGTATCCCAATAAGGATGAATGGAAATCACAAAAATGATCAAGGAAATAATTGAATTCATCTAGTCATTACAATATGATATGCAAAGTATTGATATCAAATACATAAAAGATGATGGAAAACCAAAAAAGGATATCAATATAGTGATTCAATCCTTTAGGGAAAAGGTCAACATCATTAAAGAAAGTGACAAGTTATCAACTAAAGATTTTTCTCAAATTTCAAAGGTAGTTTCACTGCTTTGTCGTGGCATCGACACTCTCCTAGAACACACAGAAAAGATGGAGAAAATTTGGAGGAAACAAAACATCTAAAAAGCAAGGATAAAACACGTCAGCATTCCCAATCTTAAAAAAATTCAAGAGTTTGTTACGGCATTTCAAGAGTAGAAAGCTCAATGTATCTACCCAACTGAACAGATCAAATCTGGAGATCCTAACTTGTCACTTCAACAATGACTTTACTTACATAGTTTCTTTTATTCAGTTACTTTTCTATTCAAAACTTGATCTTTATTGAATTTGTAAAAAAACTAAATCTCGTATGGGTTAAAGTTACTTTAACTCTGGTTTATTTTGACAAGTGGATTAGTTATGGCAAATATATATATTTTTAATTGTAAAAAGACAGGGATATATAGAAAAAAAGGAGTTAGAAAATTAGAGAATTGAACCACTATTGTTAGTAATATATGTGATGTTTGTCTGAAACATTTTCATCTATGAATGAAAAGGATAATTAATTACTGCATACTTGGATCTGTGTGTTTGAGTATTTGAAGTTGGGTTTTCTGTGTGAAACCTTATTTCATATAGTGATTACTCTTTCATTAGACAATTCATTATATGTGTTTTATTCTTTAGTGGTTCAGCAATATATACGTTTATCTATTTAATTATTATTAAAAATAGAATCTATGTATTTTTGTTACCTATTGTTGTTATAACATCTCATATTCATAACACAATGATGTATGGATGTTAATATGCTTTTAAACACTTTCTGGTTAAAAGTGTATCTGAATATTTAAATTCATTGAAAATCTTAAAGGGAGTTGTACCTTAATTCAGAGAGGAACTAATCTTGATAGTTCACCCATTTGTTGTTTAACTCATTTGTTCTTGAGAGAAGGGTATGGAGTTAAAATAAAATATCTTTATATAAGGACAAATCTGTTAGCCAACAGTTTTTTAGCGACTCCGCTGGGGAACGAAATTGATTTGGTCACCTTAATATGAGGCAACAATGGTGCTTCCTCATGAAAATATAATTCCTATTTTGCAACTTAATCTTAGTTTTGAACATGAATAGGAAGATATAATTAGCTATTTAAATACTCTTGCTTGGTGTTCTCGTCAGAATATTAGAAAAAGAAGAAGAATTGGCTGATAATATAAGATTGTTGTTACTAAGGCAAAGAAGGAGACAAGCAGATAATACAATAAGGAATTAATTCCTTTGAAGTGTGAAGTTAATAATTATAATATTATAAACTAGATTCTAGAAGATACACAAGGTCTTTGAGAAGAGAAGGAATTGAGGATCCTACTTTTCAAGCATTGCAAAAATTAAATTTTCCTTATATTCCTACTCGCATTAGAAAAGCTAGAAGTAGACCTCCTAGCTCTCCTAAACCCTCTACATCCTCTGTCTATCAAGCCTTAACCCTTTCTGGTACTACCTTTCCTGCTGCCATAAGTTTTCTTCCAATGGCCCAACCTTGTGGCGCAGCCAAAGGACCTCTAAATTTAGGGGCCAACCTGAATCCTTTGCCTAAAAATACAAGGGAAAATTTACTCAAATTTAATGGAGATGGAAGATAATCACTAGAAGAACATCTGAGTGCCTTTGCAGTGACATGTGGTGTGTTAAGCGTACAACATCAAGATGTAGCCATAAGACTTTTTGTGCAAACTCGAACTGATATTGTAGCACAATGGTTTTATCATCTAACTAATTCCTCAATCACAAGTTGGAATGATATGAAAACTGCATTTGAAAACATGTTTAAAAGTGTAGAAGATGAACATTCCCTTCTTGCTCAATTGACTCAGCTCAAGAAGGAGATACATGAACCCATGAGGGAATTTATAGCCAAATTCAATAAAATTGTGCACAAGATTCCTACTGCTAAAAGACTGACTGTTGAGTACTAGAAATTATTAATTATATGCCTCTTGATATAAGTTTTCATCTCAAAAGAGGTGCAATTATTAATTTAACATATGCACAATCATTGGCAGTTGAGTTGGAAGATGAGCTTATTATAGCCAGAAAATAGAAAAAAGAAGTCCAAGTACCTAATGCTCATCCCTCATCTTCCACAGATCCTATACTTCAAAGCTAGTCAATGATATGATTTCTCTAAAAAGACAATTACCTAAGACTAGTACTAATTTCCAACAACCATATCAGGATATGGGTAGGAGAAATCAACAAGTAAATACTAGTAGGACATTACCACTTCCATCAACATAACCAAGATTGACTATAGAAGCCTCTCTTGGAAGAAATAACATGTGTTTTCATTTGACTACTGATCATGATGGAGATTCTTATTTAGAGATGCTTAGATATACTCAGATGACTACTACTCAAGATGTCTTAAGGGAAATTACTGAAGAAGAAAGGAGTTTTGAGAGATCTGGTGACTCTGAAATACACTTTCTTGAATATGATTCAGATTTAGAAAGAGGAGGTGAAATATTGGTTACTCTTGAAGATCCTACATGTGTTGTGCTCAATAGAAGTCAAAATAATCTGATATTTTCTAATACTCAAGAAGTGTCTGTTAAAGGTAAGGAACATTTTACTAAAATCTTTGATGTTAATCTGAAGACACAAGAAAGCAAATTATTGCATAGAAATGATTGTGATACTTCTTTTGATATATTAGAATTTTGTAAGTCTGAAAAAATTCAAATATCCCCTGCTAAATACCTCAGGTTGAAACCCAAAGAGCTTGATAAATTGGTCAATTATGTCAAAAATGGTCCTGCACAAGTCAAACCTGAAAGTCAATTAAATGTTAATACTAAGTCTCCCATTGCCCAATTATTTAATTTTCCATCTAAATCACCCACTCATACTTCTAGAATGACCCTCAATTCATCTGATGATACTCCTTATCCGGGTGATATGAAACCCAACCCATTTTATGTTTCTTTGTTCATAAATGGTCATAAACTCAACAATTGTATCATAGACTCAGGTGCTTTTGATAATATAATGCCTTCTTTTGTAGCCAAAGCCTTAGGCTTAACCCTTACAAAAACATTTGGTAGATGTTACTCCATGGATGGAAAACATATCTCTTTGCTCAGATAAATTAAAGATACACGAGTTGCTCTTACAGCCTATCTTGATAAAGAGGTGAAGTTGACTATCTTGGTAGCAAATATCCCCGCTAGTTATGGAATGTTGTTGAGCAGGACTTTTTGCAAAGATTTGGGAGGGCAGATTAAATTGGATTGGTCAGAAGCTACAATTCTAGTGAGAAAGTAGAAAGTTAAGCTAGAACCTGAACCTAAATGCAAGTTTACAATATATCTTTCTGATGGTCTTAAGTCTCATATTCTATTTGAAGAATGTGAATTTGGTAACTATTTTCTCCTCTAAAGATTCAAAGGAAGAATCTGTCCCAAAGTCTCTTCATTCAGATGATCTATGGACCATGGAATTTGATGGTAGTTGTGCTGCCACTACTTTAGGAGCAGGAGTTGTGTTGATCTCACCTAAAGGTGAAACTTTTCCTTACTCTTTCAAGCTAGAGTTTAAAAACACTAATAATATGTAGAATATGAAGCTTTATTGCTTGGGTTAAATGAAGCTAAAAGAAAGGGTATAAAAATACTCAAGGAAAAAGGAGATGTTGAATTAATTTTCAAACAAGTGAGAGGCATTTTCTTAGTTAAAAATGATAGATTAAGATATTACAGAAATAGAGTTTGGTATTAGATAGAATGTTTTGATGCCTTTTCTATTGAGACAATTCCCAGAGACCAGAACACTTGGTTAGATTCTCTAGTAGTATCAGCTTCTCTTCTTCTCCCACACCCCAATTTTGAAAAGAGTTTGTATAGAATAGAACTAATCTATTGTCCTAATGTCCCAAATAATGCTGAAAATTGGCAAGTTTTTGAGAATAATAAACAGATCAGAATTTTTTTTGAGAATGTTGATATGTTCCTGGGGACTTATTTTGAAGGTTCAGAAATAGATGTAAATAATTCACTCCTGATCTAGGGATCAATCCAAAAGATGATGTAATCCAATTAAAAGGAAATAAAATCCCTAAAAGATTGGTCTCTCTCGAACATTTATTCACTAGACAAGATGAATATACTAAAGGCAAACTTGTTCAGAATGCTAATAAAATAGAGGATTATGAGAAAATCAACATTGGAAGTGAAAATGACCCTAAATGGATATCCATTGGTAAGTGTTGTTCACCAGAGGAGAAAAATAAATTAATTAATCTACTAATTAAGTATAAAGATGTCTTTGCTTGGTGTTATGATGACCTCAAAGATTTTAGATGTGGACAGTTTTAGCATCATATTCCTTTGAAAGAAAATGCGACTCCTTTCAGGTAGAAGCTAAGAAATTATAACCCAAAAGTTGTTGAATCTATCTTTAAAGGGATTGACAAGATGCTAAAGGCTAGGATTATTTATCCAATTCATCACTCCACCTGGGTGGCAAACATTATTCTAGTGTGCAAAAAGAATAGAGAAATAAGAATTTGTGTTGACTTCAAGAATTACAATCAAGCCAGTTTAAAAGATAATTATCCCTTGCCTATGATGGATCACATCTTGAAAACTATTTCTAGGTCAAAAATGATGTCCATGTTAGATGGGTTCTCAGGTTATAATCAGATAAGTGTAGCTGCATCTAACCAACATAAAACTGCTTTCACTATACCTCAAGGAACTTTTTCTTATAACAGTATGCCCTTCGATTTGATTAATGTTAGTGAAACTTTTCAATGGGCGATGGATTCATCCTTTAAAGATTTGAAAGATAGAATTATTGTTATCTATCTTGATGAGTTGACTATTTTCTCTAGAAAAAGAGAAGATCATCTGAAGGATCTGGAGACTGTCTTATAAAGATGCCTGAGTCATGAGATATCTCTTAATCCTAAGAAGTCAATTTTCTATGTTACATAAGGGAAATTATTAGGACACCTAGTTTCAAAAGGTAGAATCAAAATTGATCGAGAAATATTTAGAGAAATACAACAGTTAAGTCTTTCGTCTAATAGGACTGAAGTTAAGTCTTTCTTTGGTCAGATTAATTTTCCCAAAAGGTTCATTCTTGATTTTGTTGAAATTATGAAACATATTGTGGGGATGATGAGCAAAAAACAAGCATTCAAATGGAATGAAGCTACTTAAAAAGCATTTGAAGATATTAAAGAAGCAATTGCATAAACACCTACTTTGGTAAATCCTGATTTCTAAAAAAAAATTGTTATTTACTGCTATGCTTCAGAACATACCATGTCTAGTATCTTGTTACATAAAAATGAAGCAAATGTAGAAGCCCTAATAGCCTTTGTGAGTGTTCCTCTCAAGAAACACGAACTTAAATATTCTTTGGTTGAGAAACAAGATTTTGCTATAGTGAAGGTTGTTAAACAATTCAAATATTATATACTTCATTCTCATTCAGTTGTATTTGTTCCTAGTTTAGCTGTCAAAAGCATTCTGACTCAGTAAGAGGTTGGGATGAATAATAGAGCAACATGGGTTGTTAAAATTCAAGAATATGACCTAAATATTAGGCCCACCAAATTATTTAGAGGTCAAGGTTTATGCAAATTGATAGCCAGAAGTAAAGAAGAAGAAGAAGAAGAACTTCCTATTGTTCTATTGGTGAGCTTACAAGATCCATGGTTCCTAAATGTGGCACATTATTTTACTTATGGAGACTATCCTAGTCATTTATCCCCAAAGGAGAAAAGAAACTTGAAGTTAAAATCAACAAAATATGTGATTTGGGGTGATGTCCTACACAAAAAGGGATTAGATGGAACCTTTTTGAGGTGTGTAGATAAGGAACAACAATCTAAACTGTTAGAAGTTTTTCATAATGAAGCCTGCGGTGGACATTTATCTTCTTCGGTCATAGCATTCAAAATCCTTAGAAATTGTTATTATTGGCTAGGTATGTTTAACGATGCATATAAATGGGTGACTAACTGTGAAAAATGCAAATTATTTTCAAGAAGACCATAACTTGTAGCATTACCTCTGAGACTCGTCATTATTGAAGAACCTTTCAAACAGTCGGGATTAGACTTCATTGGGCCTCTTTCACCTCCTTCAAGTGCTGGTCATATGCATATTTTAATAGCAACTAATTATTTTATGAAATGGGTTGAAGCAATCCCTGTGAAGAGAACCACTTCAGAAGTGGTATGTGATTTTCTCAAAGAAAATATACTGGTATGTTTTGGTGTTCCTCAAAATATTGTGGTAGATAATGCTACCAATTTTTCTTCAATGGAGCTTACTTCATTCTACTATGAACATAGTATCTCTCTTTCTCACTCATCAAATTATTACCCTCAAGGGAATGGACAAGTAGAGTCCAGTAATAAAAATCTGATATCCATCATGAATAAATTGGTGAATGATAAACCTAGAGATTAGCATAAGAGACTATACGAAGCACTTTGGGCTAACAGGGTAACCCCAAAAAGAGCAATAGGAATGGTACTGTTTAAGCTAGTTTATGGAATAGGAGCACAATTATCATTACCTCTAGAATTATCTATAGCTAGATTAAAAAATGTTATTGAAGATCAATATTTTCAAGATTCTTTAGGAAAAAGAGTTGTGTATTTAACTAAGATTGAAGAAGAGAGGAATGAACTGGTTGATTGTATTACTGCTCATCAAACTAGAGTTAAAAATATTTTTGATCAGAAAACTAGACCTAGAAAGTTCATGGAAGGAGATGAATTATTGCTATGGGATAAAAGGAGAGAACCTAAAGGAGCACATGGTAAATTTGATTCATTATGGAAAGGGCCTTTCAAAATTCATCAGGTACTTGGTCCTAATTCTTTTAAATTGGAATATCTGGATGGAGCTATTTTACCCCTGTCTTATAATGGACAGGATCTCAAATTGTATCGACTATGAAACAGGTGTCCCCTATTTTCTACATAGCCTTTTCTTTTATTATTGCATTTTGTGTTTTCTTTTCCCATTTTTGGTTTGTCTTTCTCCTTTTATTTCATTGTTATGTTTCAGTCTACGTAAGTAGAGTTTCTAAATTCTCTGCATTTTATCATAAAATACAGTCCCTAGTCAGAGCCAATGTTACCTTTGGAGTCACCCTTATCCAGTTTTTCATGAATTTTGCCATAAAAGAAGTTCAACCGCTTATTGCCTTTTGTGTGTAAATTCTTAAAAGAATTAAACCTTTGAACTTGAACCTTTATCAGAGTACAAGAGTTTAATAAGTTCAAAAGTTTAATTATTTCAATGGTTCAATATTTCTCAAAGTGAATTGTTTGTCCCTTTATGTATTTCAATTTTGATTTTGAATTTTTTCATTAAACTTAAACCCTTTTTGAGAGTTCAATAAGTTCAATGGTTCAAAATTTTAATACTTGATGTTTTGTGTTGATGCAGTGGATTACACCCGGGGCAAGGAGGTTGAGCTCCTAGCTTCCACATGCAACAATGGAAACTCCCCTCTCACCTATGGGACCGACGAAGCTGGAGGGGAGAGTCTTTAGGTAAGGGCTAGCTCCCTTTGATGCATCTGATTTGTTCTAGTAAGTGCTAACACACACACACACACACACACACACACACACACATAGATATATAATGGTGGGGGGTGAAAAGGGAGAAAGATTATAGGAAAACAAACTACTCTAAAGGAGGTGATGCACCAAAATGATCTGACCTTCTCACACTCACACTTAAAATCAGACAAACACATACATACACTTCAAACTGGCAAAAGGACCAGGCTGCAAGGAACTTGGCAGGGGGCTTTTAATGAAAAATATATAAAATAGAGATTCACCAAAGGTGCTGTGGAAAGGCACACTATATAGTAATTTCTCCTATTTTTGCACTTCCAAATATAGCTCTCCTTATCAGATGCAAAAATGGCACCTTACAGACACGAGGTATGTTGGTGTTGAACCTGTGGAAGCATCAAGAAGCAATGACTAAACACAAACTAACACTTAGACATACATAGAGATATCTAACCAGGATAGAGGCAAAAAATGTGTTTATTGATTCAGGTGAAAATTTGCCAGGGCTATGCCTTACAAATGTGGAATATCCTTTCTTAAATGACAAGTCTCCAATATATAGAGGAAGAAAAGAGGCCTTTTGGCACCCTTTTTACAAGTGACCCATGGTAGGCACTGTGTCAACCATTGAAATAACTTTTTGAATCGACACCTTCCTGCATCACTTGGATTGCTTTGTCTACTTCTACGTGATGGCCATTCTGCTGTCAGGATTTGAATTTAAGAGCCATGTCATTTTCCTACTCTGCAGTGCATATTGAAGAAAACCAGTCGCGTCGATCACTATTGTGCCTCTTTGATGACCAGCATGGTAGGCACTATGTCAACCACTAAAATAACTTCTTGACACCTTCTTGTGTCACTTAGATCACTTCATCTACTTCTGCGTGATGGCCATTTTGTTGTCAGGATTTGAATTTATGAGCCACACCATCTACCTGCTCTTTGTTCTCTGGGCTCTTTGTCCTTTTCTGCTTCTTCAGCCCTCAGGGGCGATCTTCTGGTGGGTCACTACATTCTTTGGGCTCTTTCCATGGTTGGTGCTTGGGCATATAAAAACCAATAGATTTTTTTTGCCGACTTAAATTTGACATTCGCACACCCATCACCCTTGGACTCTCCTTTGGCTTCCTGCTTTGCCCCTTTTTGCTAAGAGTGCATCTACCATTGACACGTGTCATAATCCGCTACTTGGGCACCTAGAAGACACTTTGAAATGTAGACGTTGACACATGGCAGCTTCCATCGAGTTGATAATGGGATGTGGCAGTATTCGCTTACATTAGAGGGCCTTTTGAGAGTCAGGTAAAAGTTGACATGTGGTATCTTTTGTAGAGCTTTACCTGCCTTAGAGAAATTTTTGGGCCCTTTTTTGGTTCTTAGCAAATGCTGACACTTGTCACACTCTGCATAGCTCCTAGCAACTCATTCAGGCCCACCACAATCTTCTTTGAAGCCAACAGGAGAAACCCATAGATGTTGCCACCTGTTGGCTTTTGTTGAGCCCTGCAGAGGACACATGGCACGTTCCACTACTCCTAAAAAAGCATGTTGAAGTCCTCTACAGTTGCCACTTGGTGATTTTTGTTTTTTGGCTTCCCTGGTGTAAAATTTGATGCTTTTCAAGATGTCATCGTCCTTGGCAAAGTTCATCAGGCCTTTTTCAGTGGCTTTTCTGCTTCACAGGGTTTTGTTTTGGGCCTTTTTTTGGCAAACAAAAGTCCGCAAGAATTGGTCGCTCTTTTTTACTTCTCTTCAAGCTCTTCAAAACTCTCTCTACCCTCTATAAGGGCTTTTGGACTTTGAACTACCCTCTGCAAGGGCTTCTGAACCCATCGCTGCCCTCCAACTATAGGGCACACCCTTGAACCAAGCCATTGAACCAACCTATTAAACCAAAATTTTGGTTCAATAGTTCAATAGTTCAAAGCTATGCACTGAGCCCATTGAACTAAGCCTTTGAACTCTTCTTACTAGCCTCAGCCATTGAACCTGTGTGTTAAACTAGAGGCGTTGAACCGAAGCGTTGAATCGGTTTAATGATTCAAAGCTGCGTGTCGAGCCAAGTCCTTGAATTAAACACTAAACCTGAAGCCGCTTGAACTTTTTGCTAGAATTTTCTAATGAACTAAGTGCTAAACTTAGCTGATTGAAATAAAGCTAAAGAACTTGAAGATTGAACCAAGGCTTGAAATTGAAGTGATGGGCTTGGAGCGATGAACTAAGGCTTGAACCAAAGTTGATTGAACTACCGATTGAACCAAATCTTGAAATGAAATGATGGTTCAATGGTTCAAAGATGCCAACCTTCCTTGTAAATCTCTTCAGATGAAAATTTGAAGAAGCTTTATAAAATCTTGCCTTTTTTATTGGTTCTTCAACTGCTGAAAGAAAACATGCAAAATTCATAGAAATCACCAGATTTATGCAAAATGAAAAATGAATTGGCCTAGAATAGCAGGGGAAGAAGAGGATCAATTTTTGGCTTGTTGGGCAAAAAAATGGTCAACAAATTGGTGACTCCTAGGGGAAGCATGCCTGCTATGCTTAAAGACCAGTTGCCATACAGTCCATTGGGCACAGAGTCAGATGCAGCTATGAAAGAGTGTTAGCAATAGCCCCAAAAGATCTGAGAATCAAACATGAAGCTTTTTACCCCACACATAAAGGGAAACACACAAGGCTAAAAACACTACCTATGCAAACTACACTTAGGAAAAACAAGAAAGAAAATTGAAAACAAACTACTATATATAGCTAACCAGGAATGTTTGCCTCCCTCCTGGATCAAAGGGAAAACTTTGTATGTCCCCTCCATTTGACACACCCAGTATCGATAATGGATCCCACAAGGAAATATTTATGTGTAGCTCCTTCACCTGGTCTAACATGTTGATCTGAGGATTGCTCCCTTCCATATTTTCTTTGGGGTCACTTGCAGCCTTATAAGGTGTAGGCCAGGGAGCTAAATGTATGCCTGGCGGCTTGAAATTTGGGAATTTTTGGTTCACCTATGGTGGAAGAGATGGTGTGGACATTTGAACAGCTACTTGAGTTTCTTCCATAACTCTCCCTTTAGATCTTGTGTTGGTTGTAACATAGTCAGCCTGATTGTCTGTAGCACCCACATAATTGATTACATAGAACTCACCTTCTAGGTGGTTCATAAGAGTAGAGTCAGGCTGACTCTGACTGCTACTTATGTTGGGTTGCATTGGAGCCTCAAAGACCTGGGAATGAGTGGTTGCCTGATTGTCTAGCACATTTGGGTAACAACCCATCATCTTATTTGTATAAATAGCCTGTTCCTAACCATATCCCATGGTCAAACAACTTGGTTGTTCCTGTACCAGGTTATTCTAAATGGGCACCATGACCTTAGACGATGAAAGGGGGCTTGGGTTGTAGCCTTGAAATAATTTGGTCTGAGTAAGTTGACCCTGTCCTTGATTATACTTTTGGAAAGGGGGTCTTAGAGCTTGACCATACTATTGGTATCCTTGGTTTGGTCTGTTGCTTTGAGCTTGCTGCCTTTTAAGAGCTACAAGTTCATTTGACATACTCTACAATAGACTCTTAACTTCATGAAGCTCAGTGGATGGAGTAGCAGCTAGTTTCTCTATGTTAGGTAGAAGAGCTAATGTGGAAGCAACAATCTAAATTAGAGGTAGCATTTCTAGGACAAGTGGCATATGGGGTCTAGGGGTTATTTTCCCATCCTGTACTAAGCAATTTTTTGTTGTTATGGCTATGTCATAGGTAGTAGGCAGCACATGCCCTCCCATGGATTGTATCATAACAGCAATATCACTGTTTAATGATCTTAAATAATATAAGAAAGCATAACTAGTAGTCGGTCTTACCAGAATGGGGATTCTATCCCATGTCTTCTGAAACCACGTGTTGAAATCCTACATATATTCATGTGGGGCTCTCTTCATGGTTGTCAGCTACTCAGCAAGTGAGAGGTGGTCATTCTTTTCTCCAAAATGGTTCGTTAATTGAGTACCCAATTCATTCCAGGAATGGATTGAATTTGTAGGCAAAGTCCCATACCAGTTAAGAGCTTTGCCCTTGAAAGACAATGCCAATAATTTAATTGCAATATTCTCCTTAGTGACACTATGAATATTGTAGAGGTTAGAAATATTTTTGATGTGTTCAATAGCTATAATGGGCTCCTCTCCATTAAAGGGAGGCACACTTTTGAGGACCGCTCCTGGAATTGGGTCATAATGCTGGAGGTTCAAGGGACTCTGACCACAAAATCTCACAAAGGGTAATGTTGTAGCTATAAGGGGATTCAAATGGGGTACTTCTCCTGTGAAGGAAGCACTTGTAGCCAAACTAAGAAGATGACTCGCTAAATAAGGATGAGTCCCTTTGAACCTTAGTCCCTTTGTTGAGTTGAGAGGTAATTCAATGAATTCAAAAGGGACACCCTTATTAGCAGATCATGTGGTGACTTTAGGCATATGAAGTCAGACTGGTCTTTGATTAGGAAATGAGGTTCTTACTAGTGAAGTCACCAGATGCTGTAAATAGTTGATTTGCCATAACAAGACCAGCATCAATCCTGAAACCTTACTGAGTGTAAGACTAAGTCCCACTAGGCGTGCCAAAAACTATTGACATAGTGGATTGCACCTGGGGCAAAGAGGTTCAGCTCGTGCCTTCCACACACAACAATGGAAACTCCCCTCTCACCTGTGGGACTGGCGAAGCTAGAGGGGAGAGTCTCTAGGTAAGGGCTAGCTCCCTTTGATGCATCTGATTTGTTCCAGTAAGTGCTAACATATATATATATATATATATATATATATATATATATATAATGGTGGGGGGTGAAAAGGGAGAAAGATTGTAGGAAAAAAAACTACTCTAAAGGAGGTGATGCACCAAAATGATCCAACCTTCTCACACTCACACTTAAAATCAGGCAAACACATACATACACTTCAAATTGGTAGAAGGACCAGGCTGCAAGGAACTTGGCAGGAAGGCTTTTAATGAAAAATACAAAAAATAGAAATTCACCAAAGGTGCTATAGAAAGGCACATTGTATAGTAATTTTTCCTATTTTTGCACTTCCAAATATAGCTCTCCTTATCAACTATAGAAATGGCACCTTATAGACACCAAGTATGTTGGTTTTGAACCTGTGGAAGCATCAAGAAGCAACGACTAAACACAAACTAACACTCAAACATACATAGAGATATCTAACCAAGATAGAGGCAAAAAATGCGTTTATTGATTCAGGTGAAAATTTTCCAGGGCTACACCTTACAAATGTGGAAGATCCTTTCTCAAATGACAAGTCTCCAATATATAAAGTAAGAAAAGAGGCCTTTTGGCACCCTTTTTACAAGTGACCCATGGTAGGCACTGTGTCAACCACTAAAATAAATTCTTGAATCAACACCTTCCTACATCACTTGGATTGCTTCATCTACTTCTGCGTGATGGCCATTCTACTGTCAAGATTTGAATTTATGAACCGTGCCATTTTTCTGCTCTGCAGTGCATATTGAAGAAAACCAGTCACATCAATGACTGTTGTGCCTCTTTGATGACTGCATGGTAGGCACTGTGTCAACCACTAAAATAACTTCTTGACACCTTCTTGCATCACTTGGATCACTTCATCTACTTCTGCATGATGGCCATTATGTTGTCAAGATTTGAATTTATGAGCCACACCGTCTGTCTGCTCTTTGTTTTCTGGGCTCTTTGTCCTTTTTTGCTTCTTTAGCCCTCAGGGGCAATCTTCTGGCGGGTCGCTGCATTCTTTGGGCTCTTTCCATGGTTGGCGCTTAGGCATTTAAAAAACCAATGGCTTTTTTTTGCTGGCTTAAATTTGACATTCGCGCACCCATCGCCCTTGGACTCTCCTTCGGCTTCTTGCTTTGCCCCTTTCACTGAGAGTGCATCTACCTTTGTCACACGTCATAATCCAATGCTTGGGAACTTATAAGTCACTTTGAAATGTGGATGTTGACATGTGGTAGCTTTCACTGAGCTAATAATGGGATGTGACAGCATCCACTTACATTAGAGGGCCTTTTGAGAGTCAGGCAAAAGTTGACACGTGGTCACTTCCATAGAGCTTTTACCTGCCTTAGAGAAATTTCAAGCCCTTTTCTAGTTATTAGCAGATGCTGACACTTGGCACATTCTACATAGCTCCTAACAACTCATTCAGGCCTATCATAGTCTTCTTTAAAGCCAACAGGAGAAACCCACAAATGTTACCACCTGTCAGCTTCTGCCGAGCCCTATAGAGGACACGTGGCATGTTTCACTGCTCCTAAAAAAGCATGTTGAATTCCTCCATGGTTTCCACTTGGTGCTTTCTATGCTCTAGCTTCCTTGGTGTAAAATTTGATGCTTTTTTGGATGTCACCATCCTTGGCAAAGTTCATCGGGCCTTTTTTCGTGACTTTTCTGCTTCACGGGCTTTTATTTCAGGCCTTTTTCTTGTAGAAAAAAGTATGCATGAATTGGTCACTCTTTTTTCCTTCTCTTCAATCTCTTCAAACCTCTCTCTACCCTCTGCAAGGGATTTTGGACTTTGAACTACCCTCCGTAAGGGCTTCTAAACCCATCGTTGCCCTCTAGTTGTAGGGCACACCCTTGAACCAAGCCATTGAACCAACTTGTTGAACCAAAATTTTGGTTCAACAGTTCAATGGTTTAAAGCTACACGCTGAGCCCATTGAACTAAGCCTTTAAACTCTTCTTACTCACCTCAGCCATTGAACCTACACATTGAACTGGAGGCATTGAACCGAAGCGTTGAACCAGTTCAAAGCTGCATGCTGAGCCAAGTCCTTGAACTAAACGTTGAACCTGAAGCTGCTTGAACTTTTTGTTGGACTTTTTTGATGAACTAAGCACTAAACTTAGTTGATTGAACTAAAGCTAAAGAACTTGAAGATTGAACCAAGGCTTGAAATTGAAGCGATGGGCTTGGAGCGATGAACTAAAGCTTAAACCAAAGCTGATTGAACTGCCGATTGAACCAAAGCTTGAAATGAAGTGATGGTTCAATGGTTCAAAGATGCCAACCTTCCTTGTAAATATCTTCAAATGAAAATCTAAAGAAGCTTTATAAAATCTTGCCTTTTTTGACTGGTTCTTCAACTGCCAAAAGAAAACCTGCAGAATTCATAGAAATTGCCAGATTTATGCAAAATAAAAAATGAATTGGCCTAGAATAGCAGGGGAAGAAGGGGACCAATTTTTGGCCTGTTGGACAAAAACATGGTCAACATTTTGTAAATATTCATGTTCACTCAATTCCCTTGTATAAATTAATGTATCATTGAACCTACCAATTGAACCTAACGTTTGAACCTATGTAGTAGAGTTCAAAAGTTCAACAGTTCAATGTTTCAAAGTTTGAAGTTTCTATAAAGATCATATGACTATTGGTCAGTCTGTGTAGTTCATCTCATATCACTAAACCCTGAAGTTGAACCACATTTTCAAAAAGTTTAATGGTTTAATGACTATACTCTCATCTCACCCTGAGGCTTTCTCTAAGTTAAAATTAGTGGGAGATTTAGAGGAGAATATATCCAAAAACTCATTATAAAGTGGAAAATTTTGAATTTTCACGAGGTTACAGATAATCATTACTCATCAAAATCATGCATAAAAAATGCTTGCCATAATGCATATGTCAGAGTGCATGTCTTATCAAGCATGTTTAGCATGTATTGTCTTCATTTAATCATTTGATCTGGTTAATATTTACATCGAGAGAAAACAATTCAAATTCAAAAAATAAGCATATTGGGCGATACAAAGGAAAACAACACAGGAGGTATAAGATATTTGATTGCTTGAATTCACAGTGAATCTAGATAAATTTAAGGTGAGTTTCACTCTTACTATAAGCTGGTTCCTTTACTTGGTTGGAAAGAAGGATCCTTTTGAGTTTGTAGCATTATTTAATAATTCAAAACATTATCTTTTCATTATATTCTCTAATCTATAGCCATGAAATCTGCTTGTCTTGATTACGAACATGGCCCTAGTCTCATATGTTCTCTACCTGAAATTGGGGACACCTCTCTAGTCCAATATGATTTGGAAGATTTTAAGGAAAGGGCTAGAAATCCTCTGTCAAATCCTATGATGAAAAAAAATGTAGAAATTGGTTTAGTTGAAGTTGTGGCCTTTTCCATAGCTATCCAATGCCCTGAATTAGTCTTTGAATGCATTAATAGATATGAACCTCAGAATAGGTGCATCAGGGTTGTAGATGGCAATGTTTTATTGCATATCAACATACAAACCCTAATGTCTTTAATGAGAACTCCTCCCAAGGAATCATACTTTGGCCTCGGTATTACTTCTTTGTATGGTTATTTTTCATTAAAGAAAGCAATTTACAAGAATGTAATTGCTAGGAATTAGCTTTTGAAATTCCAAAAAAGGGGTTCAAGACTGACCAGACCATTAACAAGAAATCATATGATTCCATAAGTACAAGATATTATAGTATTACTATACAGACTAAAAGGCAATGCTCATGCATACTATTGGGAAGACTGGATGTACTTCTTTATACAGATGATCCTCTAAGGAGAGAAATATTTGGATTGGGCAAAAATTATAGCTAAAAATTTGCATCAAGGTTTAAGTAATTGTTTGGGAAATATAGAGTTTTATATGTCTTCATACCTCCTCTATTGCCTAGATTTTATGAGATAATGGGTAGGGTTACTTCATGTACCCTTGGCTGAAGATATTAAAATTTATGATTATTACTCACAATTATAAATGCATAAATTCTATGAGGATTACATGAGGGTCAATGATATTTTTATTGGGAAAATGACTTTTGAATTGTCTAACAACATCAATAAAAGGTTGTCTAATGAAGCTATGTAGTTAATTAATATTTATGGTAGTTTCTTCATTCAATTTTCTAGGTTCACTTATATCAGAGTTGGGGGTTTTGATGGTAAACCTTTGAGGTTATCGAGGTATGATCTTGACAAATTTGTGTTAATAGAAATCCGCAGGCAATTAGCACATGTAGATAAAAAAATTCCCAACGAAGAATAAATTTGGTATAACTTTTCCTATTGAACTTGGATGTTATTCATGCAAAACATCATCTGATGCTTTGAGTTTAGAATTGGATCTTAATAAATTTAATTTTCAATACTTCACAGCCAGACCACAATTTGACAACAAAGGTTTTGCCAGAGATAACTTGGATCTTGGAATAGGGTTTTCACATATTCCTCAATTAGAGGATTATTGGGAGAATTATTCAGATGAAACTGAAGTCAGAAGAAGACTATGGTCCATATTCTCCCTTGGGCAGATAATTACCCTTAAATTAAACATAGACATTTCTAGAATTATTAACAATGATGAACAAATGACTGATCCTCAATTTGACTAGATAAAACAATCATCTATTCCAAAAATTGACTGGGAAAAAAGTGAAAAAGATAGAATTAAATTTAAGACCCTTCCAGTAATAAGGAGAATTGAAAAATGGCTGAGAGAATAAAAACTAGGAGGAGCTCAAAACATAGTCTCCCAATAATGTACAGTAATAATTGAATCTCCATTCCTAATAAGCTCATCTAACTAGCCTATTGTTATCTGTGATGTAGGTACTTCCAAGTCAAAAATTGGAATGGATCCTATCATCAAATAATTTGAGAAGGCCTTTGTTACTACTTTGCCTCCTCGTGCCACCAGGTCAAGGACTCAAAGCAAGAAGAAGAATCAAATTTCTAAAAAAGTGATTATGGATTTGAATTTTGAAGAAGATTCATAAGAATCCAAAGGTGATAAATAATTTGATTCACCAATGATGGAAGAGGTTAGTACAAATCAACAAATGATGATTCCTTATGATGCTTTTGAACTGATGATTATTTCAACTATGCCTTCCGATCAACTGAATCTTGATAAAGAAGCCTCAGCCTCTACACCTAAATGGCTAGAAAGTTCAATTAGTCATAAAAAGAAAGTAGTTCCATTTTATTTACCCTTGGAAGATATGGTGAGAAAGTGTTTAATGAAATCTCCTTAATCAAAAAAGTTAAAAATGACATCTAGGGTAGATGTTGACCCAAACACAGTGAATTGGAATGCAGAAATTACCCAGCCAAAAACCAATGAAAAAGTTCAAGATCATACTATTTAGGATTTTATAGTTGAAAAGGTAGACCTTAAGACTACATCACGTGTCGTGGATGTACATCATCTAAAAGCATCCAGTAAAAATATAGTTATTAGAACTTGGAAGGATGAAAAGGATAAAAAGGAGTTAAAATAGACTGTGCAATCAGTGGTAGAGTACATTGATGCCATTCATAGTCTAGATCCATAACCGATTACCTAAATTCCCCTATCTTTTGACCTAAAATCTCCTGTCAATCAAAGGATGCTGGACCAAATACATAGAGGCAAAATGATTACTAGAATATTTGACAGTTGGTTGGATGGTATCATCTTGAAAGGTACATAATACATTCATAAATTAAAGAATGTATATGATCTAACCATGATTACTGTTGAATATTTGAAGACTCAAAATGCCTTGTGGATAAAATATGAAGGAAAATGGATGAGCATGATGAACTAGATTAACGAGGTGCACAAATATGGGATAACAAAGTTTTTGTCAGAGAATAACTTGAAAATTTTGGATGAAGATGTATTATATGTAAGTAAGAAAAATATTGAATGGAGAAATTCAGTAGCCCGACAAGGATGAATGGAAATCACAAAAATGATCAAGGAAATAACTAAATTCATCTAGTCATTACAACATGATCTACAGGGTATTGATATCAAATGCATAAAAGATGATGGAAAACTAGAAAAAGATATCAATATAGTGATTCAATCCTTTAGGGAAAAGGTCAACATCATTAAAGAAAGTGACAAGTTATCAAATGATAATTTTTCTCAGATTTCAAAGGTAGATTCACTACTTTGTCACTACATCGACACTCTCCTAGAACACACAGAAAAGATGGGGAAAATTTAGAGGGAAGAAAACATCTGGAAAGAAAGGATAAAACACATCAACATTCCCAATCTTATGAAAATTCAAGAGTTTGTTATGGCATTTCAAGAGTGGAAAGCTCAATGTATCTACCCAACTGAACAGAGCAAATCTAGAGATTCTAACCCGTCACTTCAACAATGACTTCACTTACATAGTTTATTTTATTCAGTTATTCAGTTACTTTTCTATTCAAAACTTGATCTTTATTGAATTTGTAAAAAAACTAAATCCTGTATGGGTCAGAGTTACTTTAACTCTGGTTTAGTTTGACAGGTGGATTAGTTATGGAAACTATATATATTTTTAATTTTAAAAAGATGGGGATATACATAAAAAAGGAAGGAGTTATAAAATTAGAGAAATGAACCACTGTTGTTAGTAATATATGTGATGTTTGTCTGAAACATTTTCATTTGTGAATGAAAAGGATAATTGATTACTGCATACTTGGATCTGTGTGTTTGAGTATTTGAAGTTGGGTTTTTTGTGTGAAACCTTCTTTCATATCGTGTTTACTCTTCCATTAGACAATTCATTATATGTGTTTTATTCTTTACTGGTTCAGTAATATATACATTTATCTCTTTAATTGTTATTGAAAATAGAATCTGTGTATTTTGTTACCCATTGCTATTATAAAATCTCGTATTCATAACATAATGATGTATGGATGTTAGTCTACCTTTAAACACTTTCTAGTTAAAAGTGTATCTGAATATTTAAATTCATTGAAAATCTTAAAGGGAGTTGTACCTTAACTCAGAGGGGAACTGATCTTGATAGTTCACCCATTTGTTGTTTAACCTATTTGTTCTTGAGAGAAGGGTACGGAGTTCAAATAAAATATCTTTATATAAGGACAAATCTGTTAGCCAACACTTAGCATAGCTATTTTTTCTGTTCTTACATACTAATATGACTTCATTTATAAGTTTCACTCAAATTTCATAGATTGGGTTCCATTTTGGCCTCTAAGTCATGTGTTAAGTATGTTCTTATGACTGTAACATATCTTCATCTAGACATTTGTTCATGGTTACTAGACAATTCTTGTTGAGGTGTCAAATCAATTATGATCTCTTAAATGAACCAATTATCCTCATTATCAAATATATAATCATCTTCCCTTGAAAGTATGAACTGATCCATGTTATTTTAATTTTTTTCAAATGTTATTATATTAAAAACATTGATCTTGTGCTTCAGTATTGAGCTTTTTGACTATATAATGGTTATGTTTCATGCATATTCATTTCAATTTCTAATTCAAATAATCATATTTAACATTTAAAATATTTATTTGGATGCTAAAACATTTTATTCCATTCAAAATGATGCTTATTTGATTTAATTATTCATTCAAAATCAAAGTTTATTTGCTTTTTGGATTTAATTATATTATGGTTTTAGACTAGCCTATTAATCATTTCTCTAGTCTACTTTTATCTTGTCTTTATTTATAGAGATATTCCAAACTTTTTATGGATATTGATCTTCATCTACATGTCAAAATATCATTAACCTAGAGTTTTTCTTCCATAGTTAAATGTTTTTGAAAATGTTTAGGTCCTTTTAAAGCTTTGTGGTCCCGTGATTATAACACATAGCATGATCTCGATGACCTAACCCTTTGAAAGATTAGAACCTCAAATTCATTAGAGGATTATCTTGGTGAAAAATAATGCAATGATTTATGCCCCTGAGGCCTTGAAAATATTCCATGTGGTACCTTATCATAATCTTGAAAGCTTAGAGAAATTAAGTCATTAACACAAATCATGAACACCCCAAGGCCCCGATAAGATGTCAAGTAACATCTTCTCAGAAGCCTAAAATCTCAGAGTGATTAAGGAATTAACCCAAATCATAAATATCTAGGATATTGATAAAAATATATGTAGGCGATGACCAAGAAAACATAGACTATAACCTGGGAGCCCAAGAAGACACCACATAACAGTAGTAATGATCGAGGTAGATAGTGAGCTAAAGCCTAGGGACACTAAAAAGATACCAAATGACAAAGTGGGATCCTCTGAGAAATTCATGATGATATTGAATGAGAATTAATATAAAGACAAAAAGGCCATAAGTGGTAGATAATAATACACATAAGCATCCCGCTCAGCATACAATAAGTCTAAGTTTGATGGCTAGGACAAATACCAAGTGATGGGTAAGTGACGACTTGTGCTCAATTGAAATCAAAGATAGTAAGCAAAGGAGAGTAGGTGATTATAGGATATAGACCTAAGAATTTTGAACCAACTATAACAAAGATCCAGTTGAAGAAGAATATGCATTGAAGATTTGGTGAGTTGATCACAAAAGTAAATGAACATAAAGATGGCAATGACCAAAACATGGGTAAAGATCTATGCAAAGGTAGAAGCTAAAATTGAGCAAGATATCAGGAGGTTCATCAAGAGAATTTAACACATCTATTTATAAATGTAATTAATATATTATCTCAATATTTCCTAAGTACTAACATTAAATAGGAAATGGTGCATATAGAAGGGTATTTATTGTCTTGGAGGTAAGAATAAGCATGTGGAATGAACAAAGACATAACAACTCTATCATTGGGATTGGTTAAAAAATAAGTGTCTCCTCCTATTTGGATTAATGATAAGTTAATGGAATAAATTGAATATTATAGTCCTTATTGTTCATATGATATTGGAGTGCATTAGATATTTAATCCACTTCTATCCTAGAGGTTGTACCTAGGAATTATGCCATGACTAGATCCTTATCTTTTATTGATGTGTTATCATAGAAGGCTGATCTATAATTAGTTATTCCATTTAACAGTTATATCAATAATATCTAATTTCTTCTAGTAAATCATAGTCATGATGGACTAACATTGTCTATATAAGTAGCACTTTTTGATATTGTAATGGGTG
Organism: Torreya grandis; assembly: GCA_037957365.1. NCBI lineage: Eukaryota > Viridiplantae > Streptophyta > Pinopsida > Cupressales > Taxaceae > Torreya > Torreya grandis. Next base: position 7,407,499 of record JARHVA010000064.1, read on the forward strand.
AACAAATTTAGTCTCAAAATGTTGTTAGATTCATGCCAGGATTACACCTATTGTTCTCCATGATTTTAGATTTGGATTTCTTACCAAGGTTGACACATTTGAGTATCAAAACTCTAGGGTAAGTGCACAAAGTTGGGGGACAAAAAAGGGCCTAGCCGTGGACATGATTTTTTCAGAAATTTCAGAAATGTGAACTTCTGTAGATAATTTGAGATGACTACACTCAAAATTTAAAGATGGTATAAAAACATGAATTATAGAATTTTGAATATAGTTTCCAAAAAACTATTTTTTTTTTTAAATGGTTAAGTATAAATAGGTAAAATATCTAAAATTTTAAGAGGACCTCCTTTTCTTTCAAGAAAACATAGTAGATAGATGGTTGTGTGGCCCACCATTTTTTTAGCATCATTACATATTGTTTGAAACCCTTTGGTGAATATTTAGATAAGATATTTTAGTGTGTTATGACATTTTTTATATATTTTTTAATGAATTTTTTTTTATTAATTTTGAAATTTTAATAGATCCTAAAAAATAATAAAAAATGGATAGTCATCCATGCGGCCCCCACTAACTACCTCAAAAAAAAATGAAAAATGAATTTTTTTTGAATGTGTGTAAAATTAGGCCTAGTTTGTTACCATATAATTTATTTTGCATTTGGATCAATGAGAAAAAAATTACATAAACATGAATAGGCATGTATATGTGTGGCATGTAGTGGCCTAAAAAAGGTGTAGTTAGAAATAAATATAGTTTGAACCCTTAAAATAGCCTAAATATTATAAATAGCATATATTTGAAAAGAGGACAATGTGCTCGTTGTGACGGTAATAATTTTTTGAATTTTGATGTTGAAATCCATAGCGTATTTGGTGATTGAAGTTAAAATTTGTTGGTTTTATCAAAACTCTCAGTCTCAGCTATAGATGCATAGTCACAAGCCTCTAGCTCAAAATCCAAGCCATTTCTAAGCCTAGAGGCTCAGTTTTTAATTCAAATTCAAATAGCATGTGTGCATTATATAACCCATATGTGTTGTTTTGAAATAACACAATACAAAAAAAATTTATGTTTCTTATAGGGGAAAGCTCCCATTAGCCATAACATCACATTAGACTTCGATATTTTTACTCGTTTCAAGGTCTTAACTACTTATAACTAAGGTTTCAAGGTCTAACACATTATACATTCTATAACATAATTTATTTTATCATGAGAGGTCATAAAATGCATTTTTTAAACCTATGATCAAAACTTAACATTTAGAGTACCAATCATTGTGACTCTTACTTGTCAAGATGTGATTGGTTGTAACTTTTAATTTTATATAATAAATGTTAAACACGTATTAGATATTACATGTTTAGCTTATGGTACACTTTAATGTGTGTGTGTGTGTGTGTGTGTGTGTGTGTGTGTGTGTGTGTGTGTGTGTGTGTGTGTGTGTTTCATCAATATAACACATATTAACAAAAGCCTTATTCGACAATTGGAACTTGCACAATGATTGGGACCTTTCCCGTAGTAGGGCAAGGATATACCTTACTACCTTACTTGCCTAAAATATTATCTTACTTTTTTGTTGTTTTTTATATCTTTGACTAGACTCCTTTATTTATAAATTTTGAACTAATTTGTTTAAGTGACAAACCCGTTGAATTGGACTATGTAGTATAGATAATCTTGTGTAATTAGAAATAAGAATTGAGTCCTTGGTGTAATAGTGCATCTCTTGGATATCTATTTCAAGAATATTATCTAATGGAGCCTAATGCCTATGCATCATACCTTGAATTATCCCAAAAACATTCGTAAAATGTGTTTGAATAAATTCCCTTAAGTTTCCTCCAAGGTCACTTAGTGCATCTAATTCAATAGGTGCATTTTTAGGTCCAAAAAGCATTCCTAAAATGTGTTGAATAAAGTCCCTTAAGTTTCCTCCAAGGTCACTTAGTGCATCGAATTCAATAGGTGCATTTTGAGGTCCCATTTGAAAGTATAACAAGAGTCTTCTATTGTTACAATTATTCAAGATTCCCCTAATGTATTCAAATACATTATTCAAATTTTGCCTAAAATTAAGATCTCTTGCGAAAATATGGTTAATCCTCCATTCCATTCACCTCCTTCATCTACCCCTCCATTACACTTGGGACAACCATCAACCACTCCATCCATTCCCACCTCATCTCAAGAGTGTGTCTTTGACATGGGACTAGTCGTAGATGCACCATGGATGCAAAAATTGCAAACTCAAAAAAAATCTAGACAACACTTGGTGCTTATCAATACTATAGAGGTTTATACCTTGCTACATGTAATTGGGATGGTAAAATAGGAAAGTAGGATGATGGGTACAAGGTATGTACATGTTTTTATTTAATATTTTGGTCAAGTTGGGTACATGTTTTGTTTTGTATAAGATGTGGTTTTGAGCTCAATATTTACTTAAAATGGTCACATGTATCCATTAGTGATGATGTGGTTTTAAGAGGTTGTTCTAATATGTGGTGCCTATAGTGATGAATATGTATAACTTAGAAAATATCTAAATGCACTAGGGACTTTGTTCAAAACCATTAAGGGATGGCTATGCTTTATAAATATAGGGTGGTGTAGACTTGGCATTGACCAAGTATGACATATGTATAAGTTACCCCAGCTCAAACTCTATTGAGCTTATTCAATATACATTAAAGGTGACAATGTCCCCTAAATCTAAGACATGCTTCCCCTCAAGGATGATGTTGATCATAGGGACCTAATAATTGTTCATGTGGATGATGAACTACTCACCTCATATATATAGTTGATCAAAATTGAATACTAGTATGCACCCCCTTGTTGAAGGTTTCAAGATTATATATATTTTATACATATATCTTTAATCATCTTATTTATATTTTGTTGTAATGAGCTTAAACCTTATGATGTGGATTGCAAGAAAGTATTACATCTTAGAATTCTTGCTTTGGCATGGGATTTGAGGTTGAGGAGTCCATTATTGAATTGTGTTCTCTCCTACATGTAGGACTTAAAATATATGAATGTACTTTAAGATCTAGAGGTAATTTAAGTCAGAGGGATCTAAACAATTTGAATACGTACATATAAAATTAATAAATTTTGGTGTTTTCTCAATTCGGATGGAACCTTAAAGGGCTCTACATGATAATTTTTGTATAGTAATGGCAAGTCGGAGGCTCACATCATGTAAATTATTTACTAGACATGAGTTGATTGGATCAATGTCAATCTTTAAACATTATTGGATTATATGTATGTATGATAAATTTGTGAATAGGCCTTATTTAGATTGGTTATAGGTGATGGGATATGTCAAGGTATCAAATATGTGCATATCTGATAACTCTAACACTTCTCTAAGTGTACTAGACCTACATACATGTGGAAATATTTAATTGGATTGGGTGTCCAGAGGCTCTAAAAAATCTGATGCTTCTAGGATAATTGATAATTAGGTCTCTAACATAAGTATATGTGTGTATGAGGTACACATGTGGTGATGTATCTAATTGGATCAGGCCTCATAGGGATTTGATATATTTTTAACGCTTATAGGACCTGACACCTCTAACAACTGACACTTTTGAGCATGTACAAGGTACATGTGGTGATATGTAATTAGATTTGGCCTCCTAGGGCATTGTCAACTCTAAAACTTCCAAGACTTGTTTCATCTCTGATAGCTTTAACAATTTTAGGTATAAGAAGTACACACATGGCAGAACAAGGTTCAATTACAAGGGCAATTCAATCAAGGAGGCATGGGAGGATAATTTGAACCCCTTCTTGACATAACTATGAGAGCATGATATATGATTTGGGATAAAATTAAGTATGATTCTATCTATCATGAATTGAACCAATTAGTCAATTGATTCAATTAGGGACATGATTTGGGCAAAATTGAGCCCCTATACCAAATTTATGGCTTAATCGATTGTATAATCTAGATGCAATATGTATGGATTAACTGACCCTAATTTAATCATAAATGCAAATATGAACAAAAATGTAGCCAATTTTAACCCATTGAACCTAAATTAGAGTCTACAATGTGATTAAAGGGGATAAATTAGGTCACATTTCATGACATATTGATCGTAAACCCTAGTTTTAACACTTGAACATGTACAGTTCTTGTAATCCCTAATTTCATGACATATACATATGTACAAACCTATTACACTAAACCCCTAACCATAAATCCTAATTTTATAACAAACACAACCCCTAAGTTCCCTGTATTCATCACAAATGCATAAATTCATGAATGTGATTAGTGTCAATTTGTGAACCCATTATTCACCTAGTTTTGTAAGGACCTATGATGGGATTTTGGGAAAAATTAGCTCATTTCATCTTACATATTGAGCTTTATTGCATCATATGATAGTCTTATTGCTTCATAATATTATCAAGAGTTTTATTACATCATGTATTGGATATTTATGCATCATATTAGCAGATTTATGCCTCATATTGAGCCTTATTTCATCACATGATAGCCTTATTACATCATATTGGATATTTATTACATTGTATGATAGTCTTATTGCATCATATGATAGTCTTATTACATCATATGATAGTCTTATTGCATCGTATGATAGCCTTATTACATCATATTGGGCCTTAATGCATCATATAGTAGCCTTATTGCAACATCTAATAGTCTTATGGCATCATATTAAGGATGTATGCATCATATTATAGTCTTATTGAGTCTTACTACATCATATTATAGTATTATGTGGGATCTTATGCATTGAATATGAGTCTTTGTGCCTATTTTTTGTAGTATATGCCTATACTTCAAGGAATGCATATGCATTATAAGAACGTGTACACATTATAGGAAAGCATACACATTTCTATAATGCATACACATTCCTTGAAGTAAAAAAAACTTACTTTTCAATGTCTATTTTTATCTCAAATTGAGATTGTTGTCCCCACAGACATTCCCTACATACTCTACGTATTTTATAAGTACTTTTTTTGAAGTTTTTTTTGGACCCCACATTTTTAAGTTAATTCTTGGTTGATTTTGTCAAAATGGGCTCCAATTTGTGTTCAAGGAAGAGAAAGAGGTTGAAGAACAAAAAACTGAAGCAATTAGAAGAGTTGAGAGAAAAAACAAGGTACAAATGCAAGCATTTCAATCCAGACAAGGTACAAACACTAACCCTAATGAGCCAAATGCCTTATATAATGAGATAATTGGTAATAATGAATTGAATACTAATGAAACTAATAATAATGAATTTAAATATGATGAAATTCACAATGATGAATTGAATTATGATGAAATTAACAATAAAAAAATAGATGATGTTGGAAATTCAAATTCAAAGTTTAAAGTGTTTGATTTTGTTGATGAAGAGCCTATGCATGATACTTTACCCACCAACAATGAATAAAATTTAATGGACTCAAATAATGATGAAATTAACAATGAATAAAATTTCATGGAAACATATAATGAAGAAACAAACATTGAATAAAATTTCATGGAAACATATAATGATTTTGAAACACCCTCTGAATAAATTTCACCAACAATAACACCTCCAAGAATTGTGCGTATAAAAGATAAGTACTTAATTGAAGTTGATAAAAATATTTTGAAACCAATGCATAACAAAATGTTTGACTGCCATTCAAGAAGACTAGCTCAATAAATTTGGGATAGTTTCTTTCATATATTATAGTATGATAGGCAAAGATGTTAATTATTTGTTTCATTGATGAAATTAGTTAAGATGAGACCTAAAATGTACACATTAGGACTAATAACATCTAACATGGATGATGAAAATGATGAAATTATTAAAAATCTACATGATGAATATCATATTATAAGGCTGAAATCATGTAATAAATATTATAATGCCACCGGCGTATAATGACAACTTGTGTAGTAAGTGCTAAAACATGGTAAAAATAATTGATTTCAAAAACAAGTTGAACACTTGATATAAATAGAAAAACATTAATGAAAGAAATTTCAAGATGTGAAAGACTTAATAAACCCAATACTAAAGAGCTTTAGGCATTCTCTAGTAGACTTTCATGAAAGGACAAGGCTATAACTGATGCTTTGAAAGACTTAATTTCATAATGTTGGAAAGATAATATAAGAGTTTTGCCCAATGCAAGAGATGTAGTGAAAATAAGAGTTGGTTCTCGTAATTGTGAACCGTATCCAAAACATTTCTTGGATATGAAATCAAACACAATTATACTCTAAGTTTTTGGAAAAAAATCCATAAATTGATATTAGTCAAATATTTTTTGAGATGGTCAAACTTTTTTATGTAAAAATAAATCACACATGCACCACTTGTTGTTGTAGGCAACATGTTGAATTTTCAATGCACTGTGATGTTTTTCATCATATTCATTGTACTTTTCATACTAACAACATTTTATAGGAGTGTGGCATAGAATTTTTGCCAAAATCATCCAGATAAGTTATTCCAAATATTTTTTGTGAAAAACTAGATGGATAATTCTTTTATGAGAAAGCATGTTTGGATGGAAATTGTAGCATTTGTGGTGGATTGAAAAAATTAAAAAATGTATCCATAAGGAGTGGAAAGGTGCAATTGGATAGGAATTAATTGGTTTGAGCAAATATAAATCTATAACTTATCAAATAAAAGATCACAAAGAATCTAAAAGGTGTGAGCTTCTTACAAAAGAGATACATGTTTCAGAATTTATGGTCAAATTCAGGGAGAAAATTGTTTATGAGGATGAAAGTCACACACATAGGGCTAAATGATTGGATGAACATTTCAAGATAATCAAGGACACATTCCCAATTGATTCTATTGTCTCAGTAGTTAAATTTGCTAAAAATTACACATTCAAACCACAAATGGAAGTTCAATCATATTATTAGAACTCAACACAAGTTGCCATATTCATGCATATAGAATTTATGCATGTACTTGATAGTATAGAAAAAGAACAAAAAATATTGAGTACCATTTCTATATCAGTGATGATCAATCACATTATAGAAAGAGTATGTGCAAGGTTATTTTGAGAAGTTCTATGGATAGTTGACTCAAAAGAACACTATTTTGAAAAAGCATTACATTTAGTTAGATGATTGCACATCACAATTCAAGAATACACAGATGTTTTATCGATAGATCAGGATGTATGTTACCACTGGTGTAGAACATATTTGGAGTTTCACTGAGGCTAGCCATGGAAAAGGGGAGCATGATCGTGTTAAAGCATGTGTAAAAAAAGGAATTTCAAGGGAGGAGTTAAATTTGACAATGTTGCTAATTTGATTGATGCAAATACTATGGTTGAATAGTGTAATGAGAACATATGTCATAGTGCTCAAGCAAATTATACGATTTGAAGACATTTTTGGTTAATGGAGGAAAAAGACTTGGCAAACTATGAGGATTGTATGACTCTAATGGGTTAAAATGATCTCCACTCATTTTGTAGCTCAAATATAGGTTCTTGGACTATTCATATGTGACACTTGGCATGATTTTGTTCTACATGCATGGACTCTATTTGGAATGAGTGTGAGTCACAAGAGTGGGTGGATGATTGGAGTTATAGACCTCTAATTCCAATCAACACATATTAGGTTCCACTAGTATTGTAACTTATGGACATGACATCATCACATGAATTTGACCATATATCCAATCTAGTATAATTAGGTAGAAGATTAATCTTTATGTACTATTTATTCTCATAATCTATCTTCATAGTGTCATTAAAAATTATTTTTTAAGATGCAGTCCATGTTTTTATAGTTATTGCAGATGAGGACAATGAAGAGAGAACAAATTACTACTTATGTTGGTATGTAGATGGAAATAAAAAATTGACTTCCTCAGTCGTAGATGGAGAAAACATTGATTATCCCACTAGGTCTATGGTAGTCACTAAAACTTGGATTTGATGATATCCTATAAAAAAATTAAATGTATGGTTGTTTGAAGACTTTTAAATGCACAAGAAGATACTACACTATTAAAATTTGGTTCTTGCAATGAATATTCAATCACAAAAATATCATGGAAGGCCAAGAAACAAGAATCTATGAAAAGTTTGTGAGTCAGACCATGAAATTATTCTTAATACTATCAAGATTAGAGCAGATCCAAGTAGTTTATTAGATTTAAATTTGTAGGTATGTTGACTTGTAAAATATAGATGTAATCAATTTTACCATTTTTTTTTAACTTTTGTAAGTAGTACATGCATAAATTTCATCTTTAATTACTTACTACTAACATTTTTTTGTGGGTTAGTGGTGCCAAATTAACTTTCACCTTCACATGGTTGGCATCATTAGTAAATAATTTCATATTATTGAAGCTAAAATAAGCTTACTAAAAGTACTTGGTGTTTTTGCGCTCCTGAATAATTGCTCATGACAAGTTTATTTCTCGTTGTAGCCCTCCAAGTATATTTATTGTCAATATTTCCGTGCTCTAGAACAATAGTGAAAATGCACTTACGGGTGGAATTGGATGTCATGATAATTGGAGCATGTGTAATTTACCTATATAGATGTGATTGAAGTAGTAGATTTACACCTACCAGTCCTGGAGGCAAAATTGCTAGTTAGAGGTCAACAAATATCTCTTCATTGCCCAAAAGTTGCATTTTAGGATCCGTTATTGTAACTTCTGACACAAATTTATCTTAGAGGTAATTTAGACTAGATTCAAGGTATAATTAGAGGGATTTTTCATGCATAATAGGGATCTTATGATTCCTCTATATGACTTACAGTTTTGGTTTATGCATGCTTAAGGTTAGGCTAAAAATCAACATCCTTCTTGTATTGGGAAGGACATTCTTGAGCCCAAAATGGGTCGTGAGTTTGTCAAACGAGCTAGATGGGAGGCCAAGAACCTAGTCCTAGATGTTATTATCCCCTTTGAATATGTTGGTAGTGCCCTTTTTTAGCCAACAAGCATTGAAAATTGAGTTCTTGGACTATAGCTTTAACATTGACAATATTTGTTGTTAATATTTATGTGCTCCAGAATAGTAGTGAAAATGCACTTGTGGGTGGAATTGGATGTCATAGTCGGTGGATAATATCCCTATATAGACATTCTAAAAGTGGTGTATTTACACCTACTGGTCTTAGAGGCAAAATTTCTAGTTGGAGGTCAACAAGTTCTTTTCATTGCCAAAAAGTTGCATTTTAGGACCCATTACTGCAACTTCTATCACGAATTGATCTTAGAGGTGATTCAAACAAGATTTAGGGTGAAATTAAATGGATTTAACATGAACATGATGGATAATATGGTTCCTCCATATGAATTATAGTTTTGGTTTTATGCATGCCTAAAGTTAGGCTAAAAATCAACATCTTTTTTATATTAGGAAGCACATTCTTGAGCCCAGAATGGGTGGTGGGTTTGTCAAATGGGCTAGATGGGAGGCCAAAAACCTAGTCCTATATGTTATATTCCCCTTTGAACATGTTTTAAGTGTTATTTTTCATCCAACAAGCATCAAAAAATGAGTTCTTAGACTGTAACTTTAACAACATTTGTTGTCAATGTTTCCATACTCTAGAACATTAGTGAAAATGTGCTTGCGGGTGGAATTGGATGTCAAAATAATTAAAAAAAATTTAATTTGCCTATATAGACATTCTAAAATTAGTGTATTTGCACCTACCAATCTAAAAGGCAAAATTACTAGTTGAGGTCAATAAGTTACCTCTTCACTGCCAAAAAGTTGCATTTTAGGACCCATTACTACAACTTCTACCATGGATTGATATTAAAGGTGATTTAGACTAAATTTGGGGTGTAATTAGAGGTATTTACCATTAAAACTATGGATCTTATGGTTCTTTCATAAACTTATATTTTTGGTTTTATGCATGCCTGAAGTTATGCTAAAAAATAGCATCTTTCTTGTATTGAGAAGGGCATTCTTAAGCCCAAAATGGGTGGTGGGTTTGTCAACTAGGGCAAATGGGAGGCCAATAACTTGGTCCTAAATGTTATCCACCCCTTTATATGTGTTTTTCATGCCATTTTTTGGCTAATAAGCATCAAAAATTGAGTTCTTGGACCATAACTTCAACTTTGACAACATTTATTGTCATTATTTTTGTGCTCCAAAATAGTAGTGAAAATGCACTTGCAGGTGGAATTGGATGTCATGATCATTGTAGCATATGTAATTCACCTATATAGATGTTATTTAAGATTTGGATATGTCCCTAATGATCTTGAAGGCAAAATTGCTAGTTAGAGGTCAATAAATTATCTCTTCACTGCCAAAAATTTGCATTTTAGGACCCGTTATTGCAACTTCTACCATGAATTGCTCTTAGAGGTGATTCAATATATATTTAGATTTAAATTAGAGGGATGTACCATGAACATGAAGGATCTTATGGTTCCTCCATATGACTTACAGTTTTGGTTTTATGCATGCCTAAAGTTAAGCTAAAAATTACCATCTTTCTTGTATTGAGAAGGGTGTTCTTGAGCCCAGAATGCGTGGTGGGATTGTCAACCAGGCCAGATGGGAGGCCAAGAAACTATTCCTATATATTATCCACCCATATAAATGTGTTAATAGTGCCATTTTTCATCCAAAAAGTAGCAAAAATTGAGTTCTTGAATCGTAGCTTCAACTTTGACAATGTTTGTTGTTAATGTTTCCATGCTCTAGAACAGTAGTGAAAATGCATTTGTGGGTGGAATTAGATGTCATATTCATTAGAGAAAATTTAATTTTCCTATATATATATGTGTGTGTGTGTTTGAAGTGGTGGATTTGCACCTGCCAATCTCAGAGACAAAATTGCTAGTTAGAGGTCAACAAGTTATCTCTTCACTGCCAAAAAATTGCATTTTAGGACCCGTTACTGCAACTTATACCATGGATTTATCTTAGAGGTGATTCAAACTAGATTCAAGGTGAAATTTGAGGGATTTCCAACACACATGAAGGATCTTATGGTTCCTCCATATAATTTATAGTTTTGGTTCTATGCATGCCTAAAGTTAGGCAAAAAAATAGCATCTTTCTTATGTTGGGAAGGGCATTATTGAGCCTAAAATAGGTGGTGGGTTAGTCAACTGAGCTAGATGGGAGACCAAGAACCTAGTATTAGATGTTATTCACCACTTAAAATGTTTTATCAGCACCAGTTTACTAGTTATGGTCCATTAAGAATCCAAGATGAGCTTTATATGTGAAATAGGATGTTAGAGTGAGTTGGATAACTTAAAATGGGAATGATGGTGTTTCATTGAGGTTCCATGAGCATTCAGGATCAGTGGGGTCTTGGATAATTTGAGAAATGTTCTTGAACACCTAATTATTTAGTCACATTTAAAATCTTCCACTTAAAATCCATCTTTCAGGGTAGTGTACATAGATAAGATATTGGGATTCTATAAAGTCAAGCATGTTAGGAGATGTTTTCAAAGAACACCTGCAATTAGACCCTTAAATCATGCACCTACAACTAGGGAAACACAGTCATGAAGTAAATATTTTCAATGGTGAAGTTTATTTACCAAATCAATATTTGTAAAACATGTACCTAGATCCATCATAGGGATTGAACATAAAGATGTAGTACAGGCCTTTCTATGGAAGTTGACTGTGTGAGGCCCAAATGCCTTGCCAAGTGGTTAGAACATGTTAGATTAAGGTTGAAGGGTGATTGATAGTGAATTATCAGTAATAATGAGGCCAAATAGGTGTGAATTATACCAAATACTCCCTTTTATCATAGTATAAAGCTCTAGGTATTCTTGATATGCAATCATACGAGGTTTTTTAAGAAGGTACAAGGTGACATGGAAGATTGTGACATAGAAAATGAAGGGTGGAATAATGAAAGGGGAGGTTACATGATATTTTAAAGGAAAAATTATCATGATAAAACACAAACCAAGTCAAAATAGGGTGATGACTCATTTGTGAAATTTGACCAAGCAGACGTGTTACTAGTTTTTGCCAAAATGGGCCTACAGGCCAATATATGCCAGATCTAATCATGAAATTTGGTGGAAAGGATAATTATGACCTAATTTACACATTATATATATTTTTTATTATTTTTGACAATGGTAACTATTTACTATTATAGTACAGTCAACCCTATGTCAAATCATGATCAACATTGGAGCCTACCTTGGAGAAATTAGTTAGTTTGAGGCATCTATAAGTCGATTCAAAGCAAAAAATTTGGTAAAAATGGTCTCCATGACCTAAAAAAACATAAAATTAAATAATAAAGGTATTATAAAAATTTAAATTTCCCATTGTTTTGACACAATCCTCTTGCAGTCAAGAAGGCAACCATTGGAGATTTTTGAAAGTTTTGTCAGTTCTAGATGCTAAGAAGTAGTTTAGGCCTTTAAAAGGTATTTAAAATATATAATATGATGTTTTAAACCTATATTTTCTTATATAAGTTATAAAATTTATGATTTTCATGCAAAATTTTGAAGAAAGATAAGTTTTGGCATGTAGATAGCTCAAGGTAAATTGTGGTAAAAAGGGTCTACAAGACAAAGTACATATCAAAATGAATTAAAACATGGTAAGATTGGTATTCATGACCTAATATACCCATACATAATTTTAGGAAGGTCATATGACAATTTGAGGTTCTCTCTATTTTGTCATAATCCCCTCCATGTCTCATTATGGTCATTATTCATGCAAGCATACTTTTTGGAGTTTTAAAGTGTGTTTTAGGGTTCCAAGCTTAGGGAATCATTTGGGAAGTATGGTAATATGTTTTTAAACCTCTTAAAGAACTTTAAAGGGTGTTCACACTCCAAAATTCATGCAATCCCCATAGGTAGGCTCAAATCCCCACATGCAATCTCAAAGGCATAAAGGGAAAGTTGGTTTTTTTAATCATTGGAAAGGTGTTATGAGATGTTTTATATGTCATGAAGATGTTTTCAAGAAATTAATATTAGTGGTAAGGTCAAATTGGTCCTTTAGAGAGTATGTACAAGTCATGGTAAACCTTAGATTAGGGTTTGGGTATTTCTAAGAGATTTAACCATGGGAATTTAATTAAAATTTGTAATCTTGCTCCCCTCTACATGTACAAGGTGAATAAAAAGGTTTTAACCTGAGATTGTATGGTTATGTATGGATTCTAGGATCGAGGGTTTGGAATAGGGCTAATTAGGCCTAAATAAGGGTAGGCTAATGAAGTAATTGATAGTTAAAGGTGGAGTTGGCATATGAAATTTGATATAGACATGGAAAAGGATAGAGTGTAACTATAAATTTCCTTATAATGTCTTGAACAATCATAAATTTTCCATACAAGGCAAAATATAGTAAAAAAAGGCTACAAGCCTTGAGAGAACATTATGTCCATAAGGAGTGGAATGAGATTCAAAGATTGATTGAGTACTTGAAGGGGGTTATACCAGGTATGTTATGATCATCTAAGACCATATGCCACAATAGGTTGAGCTCTTTAAACATAAACCAAGATTTGGTCCTTAAGACCCAAAGAAGGTGCCTAGGAAGAAACTAGAAAGAGATTAAGAGGAAGTTTGTGAATGAAATGAATGGAATGAGGTAAAGGATGTGTTTGAATGTATGAACAGAGGTTAATTCCATCAAGGAGGTGATACTAAGAGTATAAGTAATAAGTAATAGGTGTAATAAGCTAAATTAATCCAAAAGAGTCAAAAGAGGAGCTAGCTTGTGAAAGAAGATTAAAATCAAACTATAGTAAGTGAATGTGATCATTTGGGTTTAGAACCAGATAATGATGTTTTTTTAGACTTCTTCTCCATACCTATACATCAACATATAAACATAATTCAAATGCAATCATTGATATTCTTTATTTCTTATAAGGGTCTCATTTGTAAAATTATCCTAACAACTTATTCTCAATATCATAACATTTTTAATCCTTAAGAATACAAGACAAAACCAATTATTCATAATACTCTAAACACAAGTGATTAAAACTAGATTTACTTCATTGGTTTTCTTAAATATTCATGTACAAAATAATAATTCCATGTATGAATTATATATATAGGCATATAATGTCAATAATACATGCATTGTCATATAGGCATATAAAAAATTATATCATGTCTAACAACATAGTATCTAATGTCGAGTGAATACATCATATACACATGTATAATTACAAAAGTAAATACATTGCCATATAGGCATACAAAAAAGTGCATCATCTTCAACATTCTAATCATCAAATAGTCTCCCTCTTTTTGCCTTCTTCGAAGAAGACTCTCCCTGGGATGCCTTGCTTGTAGATGGAGATATCCTGAATGCCTTGGATTTCTCTAAGGTTTGATTGTGGGTACTACGCTCATAGATCACTTGCAACCGAACCTGTTCAAATACAAAAATTATTATAAAATTAAAAATTATACATGAAACCAAGTTAAGAAACTCATGTTTTAAACTATAATAAAAAAGTCATTTAAACATGCACTTATCGTAATCTCATAGTCCTCAATTTGTCATTGACACTCAACTGGATTAGTGCCAAGATCAGCTGTATGAAAAAGTGTGTCAAATGATGAAGAAACATGAGGAGTTGTCATGGTAGTCATCTGAATCAGACTATTAAATGTCATATGATAGCCCTACATACATAATACATTCGTGTATATAAGTCATATTTGCCAAAGTATATAGTAAAATTATTAAAATAAAAGTAATAAATTATAATTCAAAATTACAAGTGAATATACATACCTCGATGAGTGCCTATGCAAGTGACATTATAGCAGTAATGCCTGAGTCTATCTCAACTTGCAATGATGGAGGAGTGTCCACCCTAGTCATCAGTGGAACAAATAACCTAATAATTAATAACATCGGTAATTCATTGATTAAACAAGTTTCTAACAAACTTAGTCTTGCATAAGATATGAAAAAATCTAATGAGGTCATGGGAATCATGAATGTGACAAGTGGATATGTGTAATATGTGACTTGTAACGCCACACTAAAGGCAAGAAATGTCAATTTCATGAGGGAGAATGATAAGACAATGAGGGAGAATTTTTGAGTGAATTTTATGAAATTGAGTCATTGAATGCAAGTTAAGTGTTGAAACATCCTTGATACACTTATATACACTAGTTTGGATGCTTTTATAGTTTTTTTTAGGTGTATTTTGGATTTTAACCTGATTACTTGGTCATTAGGCCTAATTGTCTTAAGGCAGTGACTTGGTATAGTTGAGGATAGTCCTATGAGCTATGGTGTCTAAATTGATTTGTTTTGAAATTTTGATCATGTTAACACCTTGAATACTTTTCTTAAAAACATTCATAAATTTTTAGTCCAACTAAGTCTTGGTGTGATCAAAAATCCCTTAAAAACACTCATTTTGATAAGACAAGTAACCTATATAGGTGTTTGATGAGAAGTTTGTAAATTGAGTTTTAATCACGTTAAGACACCTAGAGTGATAAGTTGTTTTTATGGGGGACATCTATACTTGAGCCTTTTAAGAGTGTCAAAAACCTTATAAAATAGGTCTCATCAAAATATAAAGAAACATATAAAAAATAGAATTGAATATTGTAGAGATAAGAGTGAGTAGACAGTCTTCTTTACAAGTGCATGGTTTTGGTTGCCCTATAGGTGACATTAGGTTGACTATCTATCCTTATATTTCCCTCAATTTTTTCAAGGGAAGGTCTATATGTTTACAGTGCAAGTCGGTTGAGGTTAACAAAGGGTTATAAGTCTTGTCAACATTCAATATTCATTTTAAGGGGACTTTCTTAATGAAAGGTGTTGTAGTCTTATAAATTCGGCATGTCACTTGAGTGACGAAAGTGCATGGATATAGATATACCCTCTCTCCTAACTAGATATAGTAGGCCTTTAGGCTCCCTAAGTAGGTGGTGGTAACAAACTAATCAACCCCATCTAGCTATATGGGTATGAGGTCCCCTATTTGCATATGGTCGCAAGGCCTATACCATATACATATAGGCTATAGTTAATAGTCGACACTCTCCCAATAAACCAATGGGATCTAATATCCTAGTTTAAATAACTCTACTAATAAAGTCTAGTTAGAAATTGGAATTGACTAGGTACAATGGGATCAAGAGGTTATGTCATCTAAATTTATAACTCCATAGATAGAGATGAAATTGTTGCACTCGATTGGAATTGATGGGAATTGAATTGCTAGCTATGACCATTTTGGATATCGATCATAGAGATTGAACTGCTATATGTGATTAGGATAAAAAGGAATCAAGTGGCTGGCTATGAGGCCAGTATTTAAAATAAAGGAGTGTTGTGCATATTTATGAACACATGTTATGCTCAATTAGGAAATTGATAGATATATATTGTATCAAATAACTTTTATCAAATAAATTATAGATATATATATATATATATACACATCCAATCCTACTGATTGGGAAAGACTCGCTATGGGAACTACATATAATGGGATATCAAGTAAATGTTTAACTCACTATTTTGGTTATTGAAAACATAGTTTGAAAGTCAAAATTATAACAAAGAAGTTGAGATGGAGGATGAGTTTCTAACACTACGCCAATCCATGTTAATACATCAAACAATAAAAAGTCCAACAAAATTATATTAGGTATTTTATATTTTCTTACATAAAATATACCAATGAAACAATTAAGGTGTATGAATGAACATTTAGAGTACATAAGATTCACTTGAAATTTTACCTCTGTAAATGTATATGGTGTCATATTGACATGGATAGATGTGGTAGGAGTTGGCCCACTACCTAGTTATGATGTCAAAGGCAACGTCTCCTCCTGGAACACAAAAAAATACATATATATTATTCAATTTAAATGTGTAAATTAATTTTTACCTTTTTAATTTACAAATATAACTTAAAAATTTAACATGAAATTTATATAAAAGATACCTGCATGTGTGTAGAGACTCCTAGCGTATCCAAACCAAATGTGTGTGCCAAAAAAATTATTAGTCAAAACCATATCCTCCAATCCCCCTAAAGTGCCACCATCATCATCTGAAGGTCCAATGCATATAGCACCACAACATCTACATGGGTGGGGTCAAGTATGACCACTAGCTAGAGTATCTTGAGCATCTGACTCTAAAATTCTACTCGTATGATGAATAAGTGTATTAGTAAGAGCGTTAAGCACATGAAAAGTGTCTATCTCCACAACCTCCTTCATCATAGAGAAAATCTCTAGATGAAGTGGATTTTGGGTAGAGATCATTGCAGGCCAATCAGGTGCACGTGTGCACCTGGTTGATCCTGCATGGAGCCTTTCCCTCTACCCTGAAACTCACCATAATCAAATTATTTTGGAATTTCATTAAGGACAAACTCATAATAGAGTTTCCTCAAAAATTACAAAGGGACCTCATGGTTATTACAAGGTGGATAGTCAAACACCATCCACCGTCACTCCCAAAAATTGGCTTTAATCAAATTGTGTTGTCATCGATGGATTGTAAATGTTGGGGGATCAATCCAACAATAGATTACAATTGTGACAGCAATAAACATGGAATTAAACCAGATTGACAAGTAATTAGAATGATAATAGCAAGAACAAGAGATACAAGAAAACACCCTAAAAACTTGTATTAACAAACTCTTTACAAAAGGAATACAATTGAAGAAAGCTTCTTTCTTCCACACCTCTCCTAGATGTATAGATCTCTCAATAGATCTCTATTCCTCAAGAGCTCTCTCTCTCAAGAACAATCAACTCCAACAAGCCTGGATTGATTCAATTCTGTACTGTTCTTCTCACACAATGAATTACAATAATTCACTCTCTACAACAATAACTACTGCAAAGCTAAGAAGATCTAATTCTACATATAGAATTAGGAGACTTGAGCATGTACATCCAACAAGCAGTTAAGCCACTTGAACAAGGGCTCTAAAAATAGTAATGCCAATAATAGAGACGCGAGCTTGAGTCTACAACTCAAACTTATCATGCAAACACTCGCTTCTGTCCACAAAAATAGCTCTCTGGACACGCAAGTAACCGACGTCGGTTCCTGCTGCTTGTCTGTGACCGCCATCGGCCGACCTTCTGCCAACGTCGGCATCTCTGTAATTGCCTGTGACCGACGTCGGTCGCTCCTGGCCGACGCCAGTGTCTGTGTAGACCCAAACCTGATAATGAATGCTCCTTGGTGAAGTTTTTAGCTCCACACCCTAACAATCTCCCACTTGGAGATAAACAGCTGCACCAGTACCTGTACAGCAACATCTTTTAGCTCCTCCATCTTCAACTCAATCATGAAGACCAACAGAAGTTGAATGAAGATTCAACTTCTCCTTTGTAACTGGCTTGGTTAACATATCAGCAGGATTCCTATCTGTATGGATCTTCTCCAGCTTCAACTCACCATCTTCCAATACCTGTCGTATGAAGTGATACCGTAGCTGTATGTGCTTTGTTCTTGAATGAAAGGCTGAATTCTTAGCCAAATGGATTGCACTCTGACTGTCACTATACAATCTGCAACTCTCATGCTCCCTACCAAGCTCATCCATGAACCGTGTCATCCATATCATCTCCTTGCTAGCTTTTGTGGCTGCAATATACTCTACTTCTGTAGTTGACAAGGCAACAACCTTCTGCAACTTAGATATCCAGCTAACCGCTGTTCCACCTACAGTAAAAACATAACCTGTAGTGCTCCTCCTGCCATCCAAATCACCTGCCATATCTGAATCTACATAGCCATGTAGAGAAGTACCTGAACCTCCATAGCACAAGTGCCTACTGCTGGTTCCTCTCAGATATCTAAGGATCCACTGAACTGCTTTCCAATGTTCCTTACCTGGATTGGCCATATACTTACTTACCACTCCCACTGCTTGGGCAATATCCGGTCTAGTACACACCATTACATACATCAAACTCCCTACTACGGAAGAATATGGAACCTTACTCATGTACTCTACCTCATCATATGAATTAGGACATTGTTCTTTACTCAACTTAAAATGTCCAGCCAAAGGTGTGTTTACCGGTTTAGCATCCTGCATATTGAACCGTTTCAACACCTTGTCCACATAATCTTCTTGAGACAATATCAACCTGTGATTTTTCCTATCTCTTAATGCTCATGCCAAGGATTTTCTTTGCTGCTCCCAAATCCTTCATAGCAAATGTTTGAGCTAATTTCACCTTAAGCTCAGAGATATCCTGCATGTGAGATCTTGCAACCAGCATATCATCTACATACAACAATAGAATAATATATCTACTGTTACCAAATCTCTTGAAATACACACAATGGTCTGATTGACACCTACTGTAGCCATGCTCAGTCATAAACCTGTCAAATTTTAAGTACCATTGCCTAGGAGCTTGCTTGAGGCCATACAAGCTTTTCTTCAACCTGCACACAAACTTCTCCTTACCCTTGACCTCGAATCCTTCTGGCTGTTCCATATAAATTTTCTCATCCAAATCTCCATGAAGAAACGCTGTCTTAACATCTAGCTGCTCAAGATGCAAATCCTCAAAAGCAACCAAAGACAATACAACCCTTATTGAAGTCATTTTAACAACAGGAGAAAAAATCTCACCAAAGTCAATACCTAGCTTTTGTGCAAATCCTTTTACCACTAATCTAGCCTTATATCTCATCTGTCCATTCTCACCTTCTTTCAACCTATAGGTCCATCTGTTCTTGAGTGTTCTCTTACCAGCTGGCAATTCAACCAAATCCCATGTTTGGTTCTCTCTTAAGGACTCCAACTCCTCAACCATGCCACGCTCCCACTCACTCTTAGACTCCACCTGTATTGCTTCTTCAAAACTCTCTGGTTCTCCACCATCAGTTAGCAATAGATAAAATAAAGAAGGAGAATATCTGATTGGAGGCTTACTCACCCTTTTTGACCTCCTGATGGGTGTCTGAGACTCGTCCACAACATGATGTCCACCCAAATTCTTTGACAGTGACCGACCTCGGTCACCTGCAGACCTGTTACTGGCCGACGTCAGTTCTTCCTGACCACCCTCAGTACCTGTACGGCTGACATCGGTCTCTGTCCTGCCGATGTCAGTTCCTAACCTACCGACGTCAGTCTCTGTGTTTTCCTGCAAGTGATTATTTCTTTTTCCCACGAGCTCATCTTGGACTTTCACCTCGTCCAATTCACCATTGCTCTGCTCAGATTGATTCAACTTCCTTAGCTGATCACAATACATCACTCTTTCGTTGAAAACAACATCACGGCTCCTGATTACCTTGTTAGTTTCTAGATTCCACAATCTGTAACCAAAATCATCTGAGCCATAGCCAATGAACGTGCATCTCATAGACTTAGCATCAAGCTTCTTTCTATTTTCCTTGTCTATATGCACAAAGGCTTCACAACCAAAAACTTTGAGATATGAGAGATCAACCTTTTTACCTATCCATGCCTCTTCTAGAATACCACCATCCAGAGCTGTAGAGGGTCCTCTGTTAATCAGGTACACTGCAGTATCAACAGCTTGTGCCCAAAACTGTAAGGGCAAACCGGCATGCAATCTCATACATCTTGCACGCTCCATTATTGTCCTGTTCATCCTTTCAGCAATACCATTCTGTTGAGGTGTCCTTGGAACCGTCCTTTGCCTATAGATTCCATGCATGTAACAATAATCTCTGAACTTATGACTGCAAAACTCACCACCATTATCTGATCTCAAGCACTTTAATCTTTTACCTGTTTCATTCTCAACCATAGCTTTCCAAACTTTAAAAGTATTAAATACATCAAATTTATTTCTAATACAATAGATCCATACCTTCCTTGTGGCATCATCTATGAAAGATACATAGTACTGTGATCCTCCAATGGAAGCAACCTGAGCCGGTCCCCACACGTTTGTGTGAACAAGCTCCAACTTGTGCCTCTTCTTAGTAGACCCAGTTTTGAGAAAACTAACCCTTTTCTATTTTCCAAATACACAGTGCTCACAAAACTCTAGATCTATGCCTTTTAAATCTGAAAGCATACCTTTAGACTTAAGAATTGACATCCCCTTCTCACTCATGTGGCCAAGCCTTGAGTGCCATAATTTAGCATCCACATCTGAAGTAGATAATACAGAAGGAGATTTGTTAGTAACACAATTACACAAATAGAAAGTACCTTCTCTCTTACCTCTGGCCATAATAAGTGCACCCTTGGTCACCTTCCAAGATTCTGCTATGAGAGTTACTGCACAACCCTCATCCCCTAACTTTTCTTCAAAAATCAAATTTCTCTTCAAGCTAGGAACATGCATCACATCTCTCAACACCCATGTGTTGCTATTCTGCATCTTCAGCTGCACTTTACCTTTGCCAATTATTTTACAGGGCTCATCATCCCCTAGATACACTATTCCAAAATCTCCATGGATATAGTCACTGAAATATTCCCTATTAGGAGTAGCATGAAAAGATGCACCGGAATCTAATACCCAAGATTCTATATTATTATGCAGAGAGAAAATTAAAGCTTCCTGTGCAATACCTGCAATCTTGGCTTCTTCCTTTCCTTCGTGCTGGTTGTCCTCCTTAGGCTTTGACCAACAATCTCTGCTTATGTGCCCCATCTTTTCACAATTCCAGCATTGTGGCCTTCTGCCATTTCTGGATTTAGATTTGCCTTTCCCCTTTGACTTGGATCTTGATCTGCCTTTCTTGCTCTTCTCTTTCTGCCTTCCCCTGCTCTCAAAACTTAAAGCATTCTCGGATGCCTCTTCTGTGCTTTTCCTGCGTATTTCCTCATTCAAGATAACACTAACAACATCCTCTACTTTCAATATATTTGATGCAGATGCAGTATTACTTACTGCCATTACTAAGCCATGCTAGCTTTCAGGCAAAGAACATAATATCAAAAGAGCTTTTATCTCATCATCAAACACTATATTTACTGAACTTAATTGATTCACAATACCATTGAAATCATTCAGATGAGTAGAAACAGATCCACCTTCATTCATATGCAAATTAAATAACTGCTTCATAAGATATATCTTATTGAAAGCTGAGGGTTTTTCATACAAATTTGCTAACGTAGTCATCAACTCTACCGTAGACTTTGCCTGTGATAAATTGGATATCACAGTGGATGCTAAACTCAGTCTTATAGAACCCAGAGCCTTTCTATCAATAACTTCCCATTCTTCATCCTCCATGTCTTTGGGCTTCTTTGCAATACCTCCTAACGGTAAGTAGAGATCTTTCTGATACAGATAGTCCTCTATCTGCATTCTCCAGTGTTGGTAATTTTTGCCATTGAACTTTTCCATTCTCAATTTACTTTCATCTGTCATTGCTTCTCCCACTCAAACAGAAATCCCTACAGAAATTCCTGTGAGAACCTGTAATCAATACACACTACACAGATCTGAACCACCTGTTAGTGAACCTGAACTTTGATACCAATTATCAAGCTCTGAACCTGTAACCAAGGCTCTGATACCATTTGTTGGGGGATCAATCCAATAATAGATTACAATTGTGACAGCAATAAACACAGAATTAAACCAGATTGACAAGTAATTAGAATGATAATAGCAAGAACAAGAGATACAAGAAAACACCCTAAAAACTTGTATTAACAAACTCTTTACAAAAGGAATACAATTGAAGAAAGCTTCTTTCTTCCACACCTTTCCTAGATGTATAGATCTCTCAATAGATCTCTATTCCTTAAGAGCTCTCTCTCTCAAGAACAATCAACTCCAACAAGCCTGGATTGATTCAATTTTATACTATTCTTCTCACACAATGAATTACAATAATTCACTCTCTACAACAATAACTACTGCAAAGCTAAGAAGATCTAATTCTACATATAGAATTAGGAGACTTGAGCATGTACACCCAACAAGCAGTTAAGCCACTTGAACAAGGGCTCTAAAAATAGTAATACCAATAATAGAGACGTGAGCTTGAGTCTACAACTCAAACTTATCATGCAAACACTCGCTTTTGTCCACGGAAATAGCTCTCTGGACACGCAGGTAACCGACGTCGGTTCTTGCTGCTTGTCTGTGATCGCCATCGACCGACCTTCTACCGACGTCGGCGTCTGTGTAACTGCCTGTGACCGACGTCGGTCGCTCCTAAATGATGTCGGTGTTTGTGTAGACCCGAACCTGATAATGAATGCTCCTTGGTGAAGTTTTTAGCTCCACGCCCTAACAATAAAATGTTTGGTCATTAAGGGAAATGGGGCATTGGTGGATGGGTCAATAAATAAGGCACAAATTTGATATTTTTTTATTTCTTTCTTCTTCACCTCATATGTTAATAATTTTTTAGCATAATAATCCCTACAGCTATCCCTATATGACCTCCATCTATCAATTTTACTCATTATCAAGTCAACTTGACCTAATAATAACTCTAAGGTATTGGCCAAATAGGTGTGGTGGGTGTTCATAGAATTGGACTCCCTCATTCTCCTAATTATCTCTTCAATTTCAATTTTGTTCTCCACTATGTGAGCAGTTATATCCTCCTGACTGACTAGGAGATCTAGTGGAACTATAGGAGGGTTAGGTGGAGGGTTAGGATGGTTGGACTGAGGGTTAGGCAGAGGATTAAGTAGAGGGTTAGGTATAGCATGTCGACCTATTGGAGAAAAATTACAAATCTAACTATGCAAAAAATTCAAAAGAATTGATTTAATCTACAAAACTTACCTCTTCTTCATGGTAGCATCATCAATCTTGTGAATGTGGGAGCAAGAGAAATGATTTCCATGCAAAAAAGAAGGCAAAACATGAGTTGAAGGTGAAAAAGAAGAGCCAAGAAGCAAAATGCGAACACCAAAGATGATAACAAATGACAATTCAGTAATGGTTTTTTTAGTTTTTTAGTTTAGGGAATGTGTATGCATTCTTATAAATAAAATAACACATACACATTATTATTATAATGCATACATGTTGTTGGATATGTCCATGGAACTATCCCCCAACTCCATGCACATGCCCTCTATAAAGATTGAGTTAGAATTTCACCTGCCCTTCCTAATAGT
Source organism: Torreya grandis (assembly GCA_037957365.1). Lineage (NCBI taxonomy): Eukaryota > Viridiplantae > Streptophyta > Pinopsida > Cupressales > Taxaceae > Torreya > Torreya grandis. The sequence continues at coordinate 7,431,602 of JARHVA010000064.1, forward strand.
TTTGTCTTGATGGTTTGCCAAAGATCTTGATTTTAGAATTAATCCATGCAAAGAAGTTTTTTGATGTTGAATATATGTAAGTGGATATACAATTAGATTGTGCAACAACTAGTTTAGTTGGATTTGAGAGCTCATTCAGTTTGTATTGAAGCTTACATTAGCCATGGTGTGAAAATAGATATAGAATTGTGTAATTATTGTCTTTGAATAGAGTTTTAGATTTTAGATTCACATATTATTTCTTGGAGTCTTGCTCATTGTAGTGTTTCAATTTGTGCAATATCTAGATTTGTTGCCCAATGATTTTATTTTAGCCAACACTGATATAATTTCTATGTATTGAAAGACCTATCTTAGTCAAGGGATTTATCTATTTTATACCCTAATCTCCCTTCTCTTTTACATTTTTTTAATGATAAATGATCTACCCATTACATTGTAAATAGTCCATTCTTTAGAGGAACCAACAGTGAGATCTTGAATATCTAGAGGAAAATATTAGAACCTTCGGTGGAAACAATAAAAAATTACCAATGATATAATATTTTAGAAGCTTATTGGCCCTTGGATCACTAATAGATCCTAAAAATAAGGGGACTATTTTGTCTCATGAGTTGTTGATGGATTTTATTTACATAGATCAATAAGTTCCTACTTATTTTTGAGTGAGTCATAATTTCAACCTAACTGAAATTGGTGCTAGAAAGAGGGCCCAAGTACCATATTTTGGATCTTGTAGTATTTTTGATATTGAACCTTTATATATTCTGAGCTTATTCATTTATTAATACTAATAATTCATTTTAACACTTGTAGTTGTTGTGTGCTTAAAACCATTCCAGATAGAGATAAGGCTTTGTCACTCTAATGTCTTCTTTAAGAGGTACATGATCTTAAATCAGGTTGGGAAAAATAAGATTAATTATTTCTCCTTTTCAGGTTCATAGACATCCTAGATATATTGAGTTAGACCTAGGAGATTAGTTTACCCAATCAAATTATCCCCATAAAATGTCACCAATAAATGAATCCAAATGGTTGCATCTTGGCTAGTTGGATCAGCCATAAGTTTTCCTGGTGATGTGCATGATTTACCCAAAACCCTTGAGTGTTACCTCCCAAAGTTCACTCCAAACATGGGAAAGACTGTAGGAGAGTAAATTACACCATATAAAACATATCTCAAATTTATCAATGTTGAACATGAATGTAGCTTTTAGGTTATTTCCCTTCAACTTGATTGATCAAGCTTATGATTAGTTCTTTAACCTCCCTAAAAAATTAATCATAGGATGGAATCAATCGAATACCATGATTTTATCCTAGCTTGGTCAGGTAGTCTATCTGAGTATATTGTACTAGAAATATACTTACATGAGAAGGGAATCCAATGAGCCTATACATAATTTTAATGCATGTTTTTATAAAATGTATAGTAGGGTAGCTAATTTGTATAGGCCATATACCTGATCAGCCTTAGAGATGTTCAAAAATGCATTAGACCCATGGACTGTCACTTTCATAAGGAGTGATCCAATGATCACTAATTATCCTCTTGCATATGTTGAAGTAATCAAAGTGGACAGATAAATCAATCTATAAGGACTCATGTTGGCTCCTATCCCCAATGTTTTCCCAAACATGTCAGTGTTTAACTTAATCCTTCTTGCAAATCAGAATGTGTCATTGCCTCAACCACTTCCAATTACAAATTAGTTTCCATTAGCTCATGTTTCACCTAATCAAAATTTAGGATTCCTTAATCTAGCTGGTAGTGAGGCTATGCCTCGGTCTTATAATCAAGATTTAGTTCCAATAGTGGAAAAAAATATGCAAAATTATCCTCAATATGCAGCCAAACCTAAGTTAGATGTAATTCAGAGAATGGTCCAAAGATTAAGCAATGATTTTATAAATTGCAAAAATAAGTAGGTAGCTCAAGTACTAGAAATTCAACTCCAAATTTCACTTATCAACAAAATTATAGGCCCTTCAATAGAGTTGGTAAATTTATTGAGTCCTTGTCTTGAAACTAATATCATGGATATTGCCTTGCCCAATTGGTGTCACGTACACAATCCAACCCAACATGGAGAACTTGATTGTGTTGATTTTTATCTAGCCTTTGACATTCTCTAAAAATATATTGACGAATATGAAGTTGTCCTGAATAATCATAATGATTCAATTATATTAGATGTTTATACTTCATTAAATCCCCCTAATATAGCCATGGTATTAAAAAATATAGATTTCCCTAGCATAGAAGATAATGAGCTTGAAGAGAACACTAATGATATCCAAGCTTTCCAACAATATCAAAGAGGAAACTATAGTCTTAAAAGTATATCACATTAGCCTTTAACTACCTCAACTCCACCAGACAATCCTGCTATGCCACTTGATTCTAAGGCTATAAATGATCTACCCCCACCAAAATCAAGTGGCAATAAACCCTTCATAAGCAAAACTAGTTATAACATCGTGGAAGACATGAAAAATATTAAATCAAACATAACTCTCCATGAACTAGCAAAAATCACTGAATAAAGGGATTTGCGTGAGGACAAGAGTGGTCAGCCTAAACCAAAGACCCCAACTAATACCAATGTGGTAATACACAAGACTAGATCTAAAATTCCTCCATTCTTGCTTACTATCAAAAAATTTGGTAAGAATCTTCACAATTGTCTTATAAATTCTAGTGCATCAACTAATGTTATGCGTGTAGGAATTTACAATAAGCTAGGATTGGTTCCTGTGAATTAAGATAAGGTGGTAGTTTAGTTAGATAAGTCTTAAGTCAAATTATTGGTTGTGTTATTGAATGTCCATATATAGTTGCAAGTTGAACCAAGAGTGCAACAGTTTATAGACATACAAGTAGTTAAGATACCAAAAGCATATATCATGATATTAGGTAGAGACTGGTTAAGATTACTCAATGTCTATATGTTTACTAAATTTTCCCGTATGTGGCTGCCATGAATAGGAGTGAAAAATCAAATCAGAATTGATAGAGATCCACAAATGAAATTGATGATAACATAATACAATGAAATAAATGAGCAAGTTAGTTTCACTTCTATAGAGGTAGGTGTTGACCATTTTTTACCCCTAGGTCAAGAAGGTCAACCCATATAAGTTGAAACTTGACTAGTCATGTCCAAATAACCTTGATCATTACCATTTTATACATTGTAAAGTCTTCAAATAGTCTTTCTAAGGTCTTGCTAGCAAAAGTTAAGGTTTGTTTGACAAGATTAAGGTAATGTTTTATTTTGGTCTTGTACTAGTCTAGTCATGTCATGGTGTAAATTTTGTAGATCCTAAATGTGTCATAGGTATTTATTTGTCTATCAAAGTCATCTCATTCCATCATCAACTTACATGAACACT